>LTAT01000007.1:15456187-15527717 GCA_003286495.1 Chlorodrepanis virens | reverse complement strand
TTGGGCGGGCGCTGTCCCAGGGCGGTGGTGCTGACACGGCCCCCGGAGTGCCCAGCGGGGGAGTAGGGCAGCAGCGGTGGCTGGTGCGGGGCCTTCGGGGGCGGCGGGGGAAGCTGCCGCTGCCCTGGGGAGGAGGCTCCCTGAGTGAGAGGGCTGGGATGTGTCCTCGCGGCGTTCTGGAGGTAAAAGTAGTATGAAAAATAAGGGCAATAAAACAGTTTCACTTATTGTTTTGTTCTACTTTTATTTTCTCCTACTACTACCTTATGTTATTTTAGTGTTCTAGATATTATTCTATTAATGTATTATACTGTGGCATTACTGTATTTTTAGTACTTGGTTTTTTTTTTTTTCCTGTTACTTGATTCCTGATGCCTATTAGATAAAGATGTACTGCTGAAACACCAATTGTGTTCACCAACATGCAGGTCCTGGGGCAGGAGCCAGCCCCAAAGTGATGTGGAGCTGAAATCCTTGGGGAAGGGGCTGCAGGAGGTGCTTTGAGGCCTCCAGACCCCAGAATGGTACCAAGCACAAGTGCAGCTCTCAGGGCTGCTCAGAACCGGCCTGCCAAGCCCTGCCTGCTCAATAAAGCTTGTGGGGCTGGAGCTGGAATCACTGTGGGGCTGGGACAGTGACTGGATCTGGCATAGCTGCTGTAGAGATGGAGCTGAAGCATCCCCCAGATGCTGGAGCCCAAATGAATATCCTGCCCTGAGAACCTGGAGCAGCTCCAACTGACAGGGGAGGGATGATGCAGATCTGGAAGTGAAAGGGCAGAGCTGGCAGTGAGATAAAGCTTGTGGGGCTGGGACAGAGGCTGTGGGTCTGGCATAGTGAGTGACTCCAGCTGAAATTGCAACTGCAGCAATGGAATGGAAATGTTGTGGAGCTGCTGGAGCCAAACTGAAGGCCCTGCCCTGAGAACCTGGAGTAGCTTCACCTGCCAGTGTTGGAAAATGCAGAGCTGGAGCTGAAACAGCAGAGCTGGCAGGGAAATAAAGCTTGTGGGCTGGAGCTGAAATGACTATGGGTCTGGGATAAAGACTCTGGAGCTGGGATAGGTATGCAGGGAAGGGGAAACAAGGCAAGGGAAGTGTTGGTGAGGCAGGGCATGGAAAGGTTGGGCTTGGCAAGGCCAGGAGGTGCAGGACAGGAAGGAGAGGGGAAGGCAAGGAAGGGCTGGGCAAGGGAAGGCAGTTCAACGGAGGGTTAGAAAAGGGAAGGGATTGCAGAGAAAGGCAAGGCCTTCATTTGTTGAAAGCAGAGGGTGGTGTAGTGACAGGGGATGGGGAACAAAATCCAGAGGTGCTTAATGCATTCCTGGGGCAGTTGTCCTGAGGAAGCCTAGCCCCCAGAGCTGGAAGGTGGGGATGGGGAGTTGAGTGAAGCCGCTGTAACCAGGGGGTTGTTGCTGTACTCAGCCAGTTGGACACTCCTGAGTCTGGGGGCTCTGATGGGATCCATCCCACAGTGATGAGGCAGCTGGTGAGAGAACTTGCCAAGCCTCAGATTTAAGGGGAAGGCAGGAATATATTCAGTTTACATGTAAAGAAAATCCAAGCTGCGCTTGTTATCTGCTGCATACAGGGTACTGAAAAACATAAGGCTATAAGGAAATGTAGTTATTAATGGGGTTTTAATGTTACAGCCTACCTTGTAATAATGCATTTATTACAAATTAAAAGAAATTCACTAAAATGGCAACTAAAATATTGTCTAATGTTCAGTGACCAGGAGTCTAAGGTACAGTTTTTGGAGTATAATGCAATTGCCTGTTACACCAGCATAACAAAAGGATGCAAACAGTTTCAATTTCAGTATCCATGCCTACTGCTCCAAGTAAAAAAATTGCACTAACTGATCTAGACATTGTCCTATTAGAAGGAGACATGAGAAACTTTGCTGATACCTTACAGTTGTACAACCTCTACCTGAGCACCCAAAGGTAAGGCATAAACTGCTTTAAAACTACTGGTGACACAAGATCATGTTTCTGCTTAATGAACAAAATAATGTATGACTCATCCAGAATAATGGGAATATATTACAAATTCCAAAGCAAGACTTAATGCATCTCTGGTCTTCAGATAATTATTTTTAATTAAAGCAGGTAAAGTGAGAGAAAGTAGAGCTATAAGGGATAATTATTGAATGAGAAATATGCCAGTCATATATTTCTGAGCACAATTATACAGGGATAAATTTGCCATCTTATGTTGTCTTTTATAAGGTGTTAGAAAGAACTTTACCAGCACACGTACAGACTCTCAAAAAGGCCTTGAGAACTTTAAGTCCTTCCCAAATTACATTAATAATAGGAGTTTTTCAAATATACTGAACAGCAAATAGAACTATTAATCTCAGGGGCCGACAGCATATATTTCACCCAAGATTTAACAGTGAGAGAGAAAAGGCCACCTGGACTTGTTCTGAGTGACCTTGCTGCTGCTCTGCACTTGGCTGTGGGGAACGGGGTTTCCTTTGAAATGCAGAGGTATTTAGAAAAAAGTGCCTCCAGTTTTTTATTAACAACCTCTTAATATCAGATTAGATAAAGCAGTGCAGCTTTAGGCACATGACATTACTGCTCTTCTCAGGAGAATACAAAGCTCATCACAAGGTGGCTGAATCAGAGATGTGGGGAACTCGACACCCTGAGTCAAAGGGGAGCTGCCAGGTTCCATAAAGGGGCTGTGTTATCACAGGCAAAAGGATACAGGGGTTAAATTAACTGTATAAACCTGAGCCACTGGAGTCACATTCCTCCCAGTCATGCTGCCCTTTTCCCCAGAGAGGGAAAACACCATTTCTACTGTCAGCACCGAGCCAGCTGTGGCATTATGGTCCATGAACAGGACAGATTTCAGCTCATCTGCTGCTACTTTTAATTAATTTGTTGTACCAGTTTCAGCTTTTCCAACATTTCCCTATGCTTTAAGAACAAGCAGTATGTTAGCAGGGGTTCAAGAGGGTCAAGTAGTGTTAAGCTCTACAAAATGAAACTCAGCAATTCATTCTGAGGAGCCAGAACTGGCCTTGGTCTGCTCCAAATACCCTACTCTTAAATATTGTGTTAACACTAACTACAAAATATTGCTAGGATTTCAAATGTGGTTCTGTACTAGAGTTAAATGAGATTTTGCAGTGTCATAGCCAGTCTCAGGCAGCAACACTTTCAGCAAGCCTGCTTTAGAACAGGTAGAACACTGCCCTGCAGTGAATCTCAGTTCTGATGTGCAGACTTCCAATTTCTAACCAGTTCACACTTGTCAAATTTTGGGACAGCATTTTCCTCTAAATTCTCCAGCATTTCCCTCTACCCTTAAAGAATGACTGTGTCTTTTGCCAAAACAAACCAACTTCTATTTTTCTCCTTTTTAAATCAGGACTGTTTTCTTACTCCTGAAAATCTCACGAACTCTGTTTCATCCTTTATTCATCATTACTCAGCTTGAGTGATTGGAATTTGCACAGTATCTCAGATTACATCAGTAATTTTCTGGTAATGTTCAGCTGTAATTTACCTGCTGCTTAAACAGTAGCAATAAATTAATACAGGGTATTTCACAGAATTCATTCCAGCTGTAGGCTGGGTAGGAACAAATTAAGACTCACGACTCACATCTTATATTGTAACTTTTTAAATGTAAATTACTAATATAATAATAGCAGAACACTACACTCTGTTTCTGTTTGATGCAAAGAAGAAACATTTCAGAATTATTCCTATGCATCAATGATATTGCTGTTATGAGACTTCCAGCTGATGGGGACATTTTGTTCTCAGTAACAGCTGTGGGAGTTACTGAAGAAGACAGGAACAGAATCTGTCCAGATAAACCTGTCTTGTGTTTTTCCTGCACAGTGCTGAAAAGATTTTTTACTAAACAAATTTAAAGCAATCCATTTAATTAGTTGCACAATGAAATAAACCAATTATTTCATAAACAGTTAGGACTAGAACTGATTGGGATACATGAAAGTAAAAAAAAAAAAAGGAAAGGCTGTTGGAATATGTGGTTCATCTGATGCCAAAATATTTCAGAGGTGGTATCTGTTCTGTTACTGGGAACATTTTTTGACCCAAAAAAAAAAAAAAAATTGCAGTGAAAGTGCCAGCAGCCTGCCAAACTGAAATTTACCCCGGTTCATGCAGTGACTGCAGTGGGACTCAACAAGGGCATCTAATCCTTATGACAAAATGCTGCCCCTTAACTAAAGATGATATTAGCTGAGTAGGAATTAAAAGAGCAATGTAACATTTTCCTGAATATTTGCCCTGGTTTGTAAAGTAAAAGCAACAACTGCGTGAAGCTGTTTAAGATGGAAGACCTCCTGCCTATGCCATGTATTATGCAATGCATGCAGGGCTTGTCTTAGAATTAAAATGTGGGTGGAGGGTCAAAGTGAATAGAACATAAAATAGAGACACTTTAATGAATCAGTGTAAAAATACAGTTTAACTTTATTCAAGACACAGTGCATGAGACTGCTTTCTAAATTTCATTTTTTACTGCCTTCAAAAAGAGAAAATCACAGCAAGTGCAAAGGCTGTGGTTCTCATATTAATGTGGAAACTGTGCAATTTTGGCTTTGTGCAAAATAAGTGTAAATGTGCTCCTGAATATCTGCTAGAGATTCTCTTTAAATGGAAATGTCAGTGAAGAGTTCAGAGATGAAGCAGGAGTAGCAACATTTCCAAGCCCTAATGTTTTTGTAGAGAGCGCAGGAATAATTTCTCTAGAACACAATAAAAGCCCCTCAAGGTTAAGATAACAGAGGAATGTGAATGAATCACACACCAGGAATAACTTGAAATGTGGCTTCTATCTTAATTGTCACAAATGCAGAAGCAGGTTTATTTCTGTCTGTAATAGTTGCATTTCCTGTACAAACATCAGTTTGAAGCTCCATCTGTTGCCAAGGACCTTTTGAAAATGAATGTTTCTTGCCTCATTTTTATGAGTCAGACAATGTACATTGTTGGTTTAAGCCAATTATACAGAGGAATGCTTCCCAGATAAGTGTTTACATTTGTAAATTTAAGTTTTGCTTTTGCAAATGGATGCTTTTCTAAGCTGAAAATTCACTTTCCAAAGCATTTGTACTAATAAATCTCAGTACTTCAAGTAGTAACCAAATGCAAACAAATAGAAATTGACCCCAACCAATGTGTGTCTGTACATTTCAGGGACAAAATTATTTTTTACAATATTTATTAAGGTCTAAGTAGGAATGACAAAAGAAATAGCCTAAGGAACACTATTTATTGCAATATTAAACTTGGCTGTTTCAAGAGCAGACACTGATTCCAGAAAATGTAGCCCACATTGGCACACATGTTCCAAAATACAAAAATGCAATGTTTAAAAGCCTTCAGAAGATTAGTTAGTGATCTGATTTTGGCCTCACTTGAAGATTTCACACTAGGTTAAAAGTAAGTGAAAGTTACAGGTTATGCAGGGGTAATAGCAGTGCTCCTAGAGCTGCTCCTGACACAGGTGTTATTAATGCCATTTAGCACTTCAGAAAATCACCTGGTAGAACACAATTAAACCTTGGAATACTCCTATTCCTCACTCCTTAACCAAGCCACATGTCCCATAATAACACTGGTTTACTATTTACTGTTCCTATAATTATTACACCATAAATTTTGATTACATCTTTGGCTGTCAGTTCTGTGCTCCTGGGATGGAGTCAGAGGTGAGGAGCCTGGGCAGCTGAGGAGGAGAGGAGGCAGCTGGAGCTGTGGGGAGCAGAGGGAACCCACAGCTGCCCTGGCTGGAGGGGAGCAGCCCTGGGAAGGATCAGTCCCAGGAAATGAGCTGGGAGCTGCCTGGGAGCAGCTGGGGGTGAGAGTGGTTGTGAGGCTCTTGGTAAAATGATTAATTATCTGAGACACTGATGGGGAAGAAGCCTGGCTGCTGAAGGCCTTTGATGTGGCTGATGGCTGGTTCTGAGGAGATGGAGACCCTGGGATTTGCTGCTGTTCTGAGTTGTTTCCAGAACTGTCTCCTAGGAGTGTATAAGTGATGTAAACCAATTAATCTTATTTACCAGTGAAATGATGTGGATAAATAAATGCAACAACAGCATTAGGCAAGTCCGTATTTACTTTAACATCATCTAAATATTGTTAGTCTAAGAATTGTTGCTGCTAATTATTTTGTAATCACATCTGTGAAAGGACACACTATAGAGAAATTATTTTCCTTACATTTTTGACAGAAGAGGTTATGAAGACTGTAGAGTGAGGGCTTCCTTCCAGCCAGACTGATTCTGCTGATGCACTGTGGGACTTCTGAGTCACAGGCTGGGGGTGGAAGTGCTATGTCTACATCAAGTGGCATTGAAAACCTTTTCCCTGCAGAATTCTCCTTGTGTTCTGCCTTTTAATTACAGAAAAGAGCATTTTCTTCCTCATGGCTGGTTTATTTTGCTGTTTGTTCTGTTTTGTGTTTTTTAAAGAGTCAGGAAGGAACTTTCTATGAGTTAACTTGTACTGGTACTTGTCATGTTGTCTGCTTAAGTCTGTAGAAATTGTACCTTTCTTTAATTGTGCAACTCCTTTCTCTGTGACTGAGAAAATAACTGTTAAAACAAAAAAACCTAAATACACATCTATTAGAAACAAAACTTTTAATTTAAGTAGCAAGGCATCACACATGAAACCTGTGCCCCAAGGAGAACCTGTGTTTTTAGGTAAATATGTTTTCAGGTTCTCTCTGTGGTGCTCTTTGTGCACCTGCAGGTCATGATAAGGGTCCCTTATTGGTAGGGCTGAAGATGGAATTCAGACTGCAGTATTGTGTTTTGAATAGTAACATTCTTTTTGGATAGGACTTGGTGAAAAAAGTATTTAAATATTAAATGCACCAAATTTCAGATTTAAAACTGCATGTGTTATTTGTGTGGGTGAACAACAGCAGGAATTTACCCACTGAAGGATTTCTCTAGGCAAGGAAGCACCTGCCTGTGTACTCAGGTACCCCTCAGGATTTGTAAATGCACCACACAAAGCACTTCCCCTGCATGTCATACGCTACTTTTTTTTTTTTTTTAATTTGACTAAAAGCTCTATGTGTTGGTATTTCACTGGAAAGCTAAAAAGTTGGATACAATGATTAAAAATACCAAACCACAGAACTGTTTCATGAGCTATGAGAATGTAGAAAAGTTCAAAAGATAGCAGGTCAGGTACCAGCTTGCATTTTGAGCCATGACACTTCAGCTTATTTCAGTGTCTCAGGATTTTTTTTTTTTTGGACAATACCTTGTCTCTATTATTTCAAATAACCCTCTTGCACTGCTAAAGGAAATAGACTTGACTGATACCTGATTTCAGCATCACCTTTTGAATCCCATAATCTTCTTCAATTACTCCCACTGTGTCAGGTTATAAGTGGAGCTTGTCTGGCATTGGTATTGTGAGAAAAACCAAAACAACAACAAATCCCCTCTCTGTTTTTTTTCAGCAGCATTATTGCTTTTTGTTTTCCTCCTCCATAACGTGCAGGGAGTGGGCTGAAGTTCTTGTGAGAGCTCCAGAATGGGGGTTCTGGGTTTTATGGATGGGTTTGATGTGTTTTGATGAAATTTGCTAATATATAGGTAGATATTTCAGCAAGTATTTCTGACTCAGTTGATTGCAAGGCAGGGGTTTCATATCTGTCTGGAAAAAGTTTTGTTCCCTGAAGCTTCCCTGTCACCTCCTTGTTGTTCCATATGCATTTTGGAGATGCTAAACCAGACTTTGGGGAATCTTAGTTGTGCTGTCTCTTGATTTCTGTTTCTGTCTTACTATTAAGTGTAGCTTTTTACTCACCTTCTCAGGCTACAAGGGGAAACTGCCTCTTTCTATCAGAGCCTGCCTCTCTTCCAAGCTTAGTAATTCTTCAAGGGAGCCCTGAAATTTACTGTTAACAAAATGAATATTTCATACCAAGATGAACATGGGTTCTGAGTCTAAGAGATTGTGTAGTACCAAACTTTAAATTAGGAAATGAAATATATTTAAATTATGTTGAAGAAGGCTCTGATTAACAGCCATTAGCATTAAACTTGGCATTTTATTAAAAACACATGACATGCTCAGGAAGAAGTCTGTATCTTCCTAGAAGTATTTCTCTGTGTACATTTGTCTTCTTCTTTATGCAGTGACATGCTGAGCACCTTAAAGAGAGTTTTATAAATACCTGCACAGTCTTCCCAGTGCCAGGATGAGAAAACCTGCCCCTCCCAGCAGCTTTTACCTGATGCAGCCAGAACTGCTTTTAAAATACTTGAATTTTGTGATTCTGTAGTATATCATTTATGATGCATTCTCTGAATCCTATCCCTGTGCAATTCATCTCATACTTTTTTTGCTTTCAGGAAAGAAATGATATTAAGTTTAGAGCAACTCATTGCTGTGGCATGCTCCCTGATTAGTAACTCTGGCCACAGAAACAGTAAGCAGCACCTCCTAAACCTTGTTTTGTACCTAAGCCCCAGTGAGGTAAAGTGGACTGTGATGATAAACCCTTTAACTGTGGCACAATTATTTTAAGATTACTCTTAAAAAAAAATTAAATCTTAAATTTTAAGATTTATATTTTATGTTTACAAATGTGCATTTTAAGGTAATGACCTTTAAAAGTATATGTGCCTTTGTGAAGGTACAGACAGGAAAATTAACATTGAAGAAAGATAAAATAATCTGCAGTCTTTTGTTTCCAGGTTTACCCACACAGCGATTGTAAAATTTTATTTGTGTGTTTTTAAGAAGTTGACAAATAAACTCCTTGGGTGAACAAAAAGTAATGAAACCTATTCCAGAGATATAAGCTGAAATGTTGCCTGGCTTTGCTAGTGGTGAGATAACTAAGCATTGAAACTAGAGGCAGCAAAGTAAATATTTCATATTCTAAGACATTAGGTGTCAAGGAGATAAATGAAACTACAAATGAAACCTGTTAGCAGTGTGTGAACTTCAGAAAGTCCACAAACAATACTAAGGTGGTGGTGTTACTTTGGTTTTCTGCATGTAAAATAACATCCTTTGGAGACCAAGTTGAAATCCATGTGGCTGGCTTATAGGTGGGACTATAAGATTAAATGGGAATTGGCTTACTAAGTGTTGGTGGATTATGGCTGGTGCAAATAATTATCCAATTGCATTTTCTTGTGGAATAAAACAAAACTCTGTATATGAGCTGAGCAGATTTGTTGGAAATGCTTTACAAGCAGTGCATTTTTAGGAGCCACATCCCCAAACCAAAGCATTTTTTTAGGATACAATGTAGGTCTGAAAGCTGGGTTGCATCTTTAAGTTGAAAACTTGATATTCTCATGAAAACCTTTGTATGGTGTACAAATAAAGCACACAGTATTTGACTGAACAGTAATAATCATAATAGCAAACCAGATTAAGCAGAAAATCCCTCAGAATGAAAGCACCAACAGAAATGTTATTGCACATGTACTTTATTTAAAGATTACTATCGTTATTTGTCTGTTGTAAGTTTTACAGACAGAGCTTATTACAGCACTGCCAAACAAAGAGATGTGAGTTTAATGCATTCTTTGGGAACAGCAGCTTCGTGCATCTTGATTTAGGAGCAGAAACTCATGTGTTCCCACGAATTATGGGGCTTTGAGTTGCTTCTTTAAAAATCTGGCTGCAAATAGAACAGGCTGGTTATTGGGGCCAGAGTGGAGTCTCTGCTGGCTGGTGATAAGAGGAGCCTGGCAGCACAGGCTCCATCTGATAGAGGGAGGACAGGCTGAATGTCAGCACCATCATGTGAGCAATGGCAGGAGTCACTGGAAGCCATGGTTTGCAGAAATTTCACTTGGTTGCTTCCAGTGTGGTTCATTTTCTGCCATCTGCTCCAAGACATCAAAACAATAAGATGAAACATGCAATTATCTGCATATGTCATTTGCATAATGAGGATGTAGATGTGAGTTGTCCTGTCTAACTGTTCAGCCTGGGCCAAACCAGGCTGTTTAACTTGTCAGTGACCTGTTCTCTCAATGGTAACACATGACTGAAATATAAATCAAACCTCCACACCCAGAGCTAGGAGTAAAGAGCTGTGCAGAGAGTAAAGAGGGACAATTTCAAAAGTGCCATATTTAGTTTTGGGTTGATTGTATAATCCACTGTGTAACAGCTTGATTTCCCATGCTTTAAAAAAGCAGAGAACATCTAAAACTTGCACTGTGAGCCTGTGAGAGTGAGTTAAAATCATTTAGAGGAGTTCCCAGAGAGGCACAGAACTTGCCAGAAATCCCCTGCAACATCACCAGGCAGCAAAGATCTGGGGGAAGCTGGACTCAGTGAAACAGTCTCACTACTGTGAGTTCGGCAGCTTTTCATTAGAAGGCACAAAATGCCCAACAATCTCTTGTTCCAAGGTCTTTTAAGACTAAACTATCCAATTAAGGCTGACCCCTGGATTATTTTCCCTTTTAATCCAAGAACTGATCCCACAGAGCTGCAATGGGGACTTTTCTGCCCAATTACAAAATGCCACCCAAACCCATGAAGAAGGAGGAGGAAGAAGGATGAAGAAGAAACCCAGGACCACACCCTGTGCCTTCCATCTTGCTTCCATCCACAACACACTAAAAATCCCAAAACCTCAATTTCTCACCCAGTGACACACCTACAGTGCTCTCTGTAATCTATTTCACACTTTTGTGGATTCCAGTCTATCTTGAAGTCTGGGAAACTTTCTCCATGATGAGGGTCAGAGTCAGTGCTGCCCTGGGGGTCAGGGCACCCCAGAGCAGACAGAGAAATATTCCCTGTGTGCCCTGGGTTTGCACAGCAGCTAAAACTGGTTCATCAGGGTACCTGGGGCTGAGGCTGCTAGAGGTGAGGCAGCACAGGAGATCAGCCAGCAAACGCCTTTCTTGTGCCTCAGGTAGGCTGCACTCATGGTCACAAGGCAATTTTATTTTACTTGCTTTAAGAGGAAAAACTCCAAGAGAACTTTATCCTTAGTAGTTGTCTAAAAAATAAAAAATCACGGAAAGCCCCATGGCAGCAGCTGTGGATGCAGGGAGTGAGAGAAGTGATGTTTTTAACCCTAACCCTTCTCCTGCATTTTTCAGGCACCACTGCACTGTCAGTTCATTCTCACTGCCCCAGAGTGACGCTGAGTTTGAAATGCCAGCGCTGTAGCCTGTCGAATTAAAAAGAAAACAGCGGTTTTAACATATTTTTCTCGTTGTCAATCTGTTTGAAAGCCAAGGTGAGCCGGGAGCTGCTCCACACGGTGGCACTGATGGCTCGGCTGAGGCTGAGCTGGCACCCCGAGCATCCTCAGCGCAGAACTGAGCAGAGAAACTCCCTGTGCCCTCCCTGGGGACAGCAGCGCTGTGCCACAGGCTGGCACAGCCGGGGGTTGGCACTGAGCAGTGACACGGCCCGAGAGAGGTTCCAGCACATCCTCAGCTGGGGGAGGGCACGTGGGGAGGGTCTGGAGCATCTGTAAGGGGGGAGCTGGGCTGCAGTGTCTCTATATGCTCTGTAGTAAAGCCTTCTCTACTGATGGTTAGGGGAAATACCTTATATTTTACCATTATCAGGTTTTCTTTTTCTCTCTCTCTCTTTTTTTCTTTTAATGCTGCTTTTCTAAAAATGCTGATCAAAATACAATGAATAAAGGATATTTTGACTCAGTTTTCATTAAGAAGCTGACAGGCAAAGTGTTCAGACCTGTATCCCCTTTGGTCACTTCTTGAGTGCAGGACTGAATAAGTTACCATTACATTTTTATAGGGCACAATGTGTTTGAATTACTTTTTCCTGTAATTTTATTTTGTTTTACTGATTGGATTTCTCCCTACAAGTTCATATGGGGAACTAGAAAATAGCATTGAATTCTGTAGTAATCTGATCTTATTTTCATCTCCAGCATGCTTCCTTGTATTAGGATCAGAGAAGACCTTACAACATAGCCAAGATGATCTCTTACTCTGTGATTGAATTCTTTGTACTTGGCCTTTAAAAATGTTTCTTTAAATAGCTGCCAGCATATTGGGACAGCTTGTTTCCAGTTCTCACTTATTGAGGACTGTCCTCCTGAAATGAAAATTGGTTTTATTGCAGTGTTGGTTTTTTGTCAGTGTTTTAGCAGTGTTTTATTATTACTTTGTACCTGTCATCCAAGTTACCATCCACTTTGGCACCCTTAGCCTTTTCCTTGCACTTTGTGTGGCATCCAGAGGATTTCCCTTTTCACCACCATCTGTACCAAAACCACAGGAACCTGTGGGGTTCAACAGTCTGCAGATTAGTAGTGCTGAACTGCTTGTCCAAGAGCTACCCCTACAGAGCCTGCTAAATCAGGTTTTCTGATTGTAGGACCTGCTGTATTCCCTCACCACTGGTTGTATCTGGGACCTTTTCCTCTTTTATTCCCTACTTGGTCATTTTTAACTGGTACCAGTCATTCTTTATAAACCGGATCTCACAGGAAACATAAGCCCCTTTGCCATGCAGTTTTTCCTGTTCAGCCTGAAGAGGAGAGGGCTTTGGGGAGAGCTTATTGTGGCCTTTTAGTGTAGAAAAGGGACTTATAACAAAGAAGGGCATTTTACCAGGGCCTGACAAGAAAATGGGGTGAAATAGGGTAGATTGACTTGGATATAGGGATGGAATTTTTATATGATGAGGGTGGGAAGACATGGGCTCAGAGAAGCTGTGACAGCCCCATCTTTGGAAATGTTCAGGACCAGGGGCTTTGAGCAACCTGGGATGGTGAAAGATGTTCTGTCTGTGGCACAGAGGTTGGACTGAAGAGGTTTTGGACTACAGTCTTTAAAAATTCCTTCCAACCCAAACCATTCTGTGATATTGTTAATATATCATCTTAATATAACAGTTGAGAGAAGCATCCATGAGAAGTTAATATGTGTTAGATCAGTAAGAGGGTTACCAAAATGTTTATTTCTTTTCAAATATCAAGTCTCATATATTTACTTGCTATGCAGGAAGTGTAATTCATGTTTTATGGAAAATATGCACACACATTTGGAAGATCTGCATATGTCACTGAAAAAAGCCCTGAAAGTAATTGCTGCAGATGAGAATTAGTGCTATAATGTGTCTTGGGTTGTAAAGCAACATGAGACTGTTTTCCTGAGCTTATGTTTTGGAGTAGGAGAAAGAGTGACTTGAGTAAAGGATCTTGATTTATATGGTGATTTTTTTCCCCCAACCTGCTGTGCAGTCTTTAAACAATATTAATTATTTTGCTGACATGAAGGAGAGACAGGAGGTTGTTTCCCATACAGAGAGGGAAGAATTCTGAGGAGAAAGATTTGAATCCTTCTCCATGTTAAGCCCAGACATCTGCCCTTGCCTGAGACTGCTTGGGAGAAATTCTTCCAAGAGATTCTCTGGCTTGGCTACACAGAGGGGAACAGGACAAAATAATGGTGTTGCTCTGAGCTAGATAAGATGCTACAATGGGCTTTTAGACCTGTGTGAGAATGGCACACTCCTTCTTGAATGTGGCAGCCTCAAAGGGGTCTTGCTGGCATTTTGCCTCTGTGTTTTCTTTTCTGAGGCATTCCTCAAAAGCTTGTAGGTCTATACAGCTCTTGGTTTGGATTATGTTTGCTGTGAACTTGCAAATATCTAGAAAATACTTTTTGATGAAACACAGAGGGTGTTTCTAAACTGAACTGACACATCCCAAGTTCTTACAGCTTTTCCTTTCCACACTTATATTGTTTACACATGTCAGAGGAGGGAAATGTTACTTCAGAAAAACATTAATGTTCTGACAAGGCTTTTAAACATTACAATTAAGGAGGAAATTACTAAATATTCATGTCTTAGATACATTGTACCTGGGCACCCTACAGACAAGATCTCCAAGCTGGTTAACCATCATATGCTGCTTTCTTTAGTGACAAGCCTATTTTCAGACTTACACAGGAAAATGTATAAGACCTGTGTGATAAGAATTAATCAGAAAGCTGAAGATTTAAGGCTTAATTATAATTCTGTTCCAAAGCAAAGGACTGTGTGAACTGCTGGTACTAAACTGTACTGTGCAAACACTGCATACTGATGGAATGGGCTTGTCAACCCCAGTGGCATTTCTTTGCACTGAGCTTGTTGTTCTGTCGCTCAGCTGCATCACGGGAAAAGATGAGTATCTCAGGGGAATGTGATCTGCATTTTTAAGAAGAAAGTCAACCTCAAAGATGCCACAGAAGGACTAACACAGATTAGAGATAGCTGGTTTATTGACTGTGGATTCTGCATGCTTCCTAGGTGATGACACACTTTTAGCTGCTAAAACCTCAGCTGAATGTGTCAGTGTTTGTGTTCCATTGCTGATGAAATGATTGATTAAAGAGTGCAGTGCTATGGCATAGGAAACAGCCACTAAATCCAAATGATTCTCAAAACTTTCATAGCTATTCCAAGATTTATTTTCTTTTTTTTACTGCTCAAACCTTAAATTTGTGTATAATGTTCTCCTCCCACAGAAAGAGAACAAGACTCATGGCAGGTATTTAAGCCTAGTGTGTGCAACAGCAAACTAGACTAAAACAGTCAGAGTAAAGGAAGTGAGACTTGAGCAAACTTCTCTTCTGCTTTCAAGTTAGAAGACTAGATTATCCTCAGAATAAAGAAGAAAGGGTAAGCTGAGGTCAGGTTGTGACCAAAACCATTAGTTCAGAGCTAAAAGTCGAGGAGGTAAAGTGATACAGCAGCTTCTCAATTGGGTGAGATAAATTCTTTTAAACTCCATTGGCATTGGAAGGACAAATGTGTGTCCTCGGGTGTGGGCTGCAGGGATGCAATCTGTCTTCTCAATGCACGTGATGATGAACACAAGCTTTTTTCTGGTTTTCTGCTAACAACTATTACTTGACTTTTCAAATTTACCTCAAGACTTTCTTCAGTCATGTGTTTTCATGCCACACATTAGAGTTTCTAAAGAAGCAGCAGAGATGTTTTGCCTCTCAGCTATTTGTGCTGAGAAGGGCAATTAAACCGGGAATATTTATGGGGAAGTTTTGTACCTTTGCCTTAATAGATACAACAGTGCCTGATTTTGCTTCTCTCCAACTTTATGGGAGATTGTAATTGATTTTGCTATTGGGAACAAAACTGGGCCAGGCATTTTGAGCTGTAAATATTGGCATTTTGAAAATGGAAGTACTCTTAAACTGCAGTGCTGACAATGGATTATCCCACATTAAGCAGGTTTCACTAAGTTTTATGTGTAGCCTAGTCATTATAATTCAAGATTTCTATGTGTGTGGGAAGCCTAATACACTATGTTTTTTACATAGTCCTGTATATATGTAAATGGAATTGTGGAACTCCCTTAATGCTTCAATAAATATGCCAAATGTCTGTAGCAACCTGCTGTTCACTGTGCCCAGATTGCTCCTTTGTAAGTAGGTATCAATCTTCAGCACTTGCTGCATTCAGCCTCTCCTGGTCCCTGATCAGGATCCATCTGTTCCACTGCATTTGGAAGTGTGGATTTTTTTATGATAGATATAGGTTTCAAAAATGTTCATCTCCAAGTGGTGCCTGATCCCTACTGGGTTGTATTTGTCAGCATAATAGTTTCAAATTGCAAAGAGATAGAGTCATGCACTTCCAGGTAAGAATGTGTTTTGTTGCTTGGTACATTTACATAGGCAGGGTGGATTTTTTTTTAAAATTTCTTTTTTTGGTAACATTTTTTTTTCTCACTTATAGCTTTATGAAGCTTAAGAAATACCCCTTCTTTTAATTCTGATTCACTGGAATAAAGCTGAAAAAAAGTGTTTTTTCTGTTTTTGAAAAGAAATGTTTTTTCTATGTGGATATTGAATATTGGAAGACAAGACTGGATGCTTCCTGGGAAAATAATTTATTTGATTTTTAGACATTGTATCTTTTTCTTTGGTCTCTACTTTCTTCCAGAAGTGCTGGACCATATCTGTTAACATGTAAAAAGTGTGGGAAATCTAAAGTGAGCAGATGGATACATAACCTTTGAGGATTTATTTGCAAATATGATTTTGTACAAATGAATTTTTGAAGCATTGGTTCAAATTAAGAAAACATATTATAGGTGTGCAAGTGGGTAAACATAAAGTTCTGCTGGGAATAGCTTTACAAATGTATTTGTGATGTACTGCCTGCCCAGGAGTGCAGTTCTGTTCCTGATTTGATATGCTTGTAGTACCAGAAGGCATTATCATCTGCAAATGGGCAAATGTTATGTGTGATTGTGAGTTTGACACATCTGTGCCTTGGGTGGTGGCTCACAGACATCATAGCCCATTAATGTCCTGGTGGCACTGGGCTGGCAGGGCTGCAACTGCCTGGCAGTGTGTGGCTGTGTGGAGCTGCCCACAAACCTGGGCAATGCCCAAAGGGAGAGGCCAGGAGCAGCCATGGGAACAGTGCCTGATGTCTGGCCTGGCCTGAGAATGGTGTGGAGGCAGGTTTTGTTGGGAAAAATGGTATTAAGGATTGCTGTGATTTGAAATTTATATGAAAAGAGGTAAAGAAATTTACATGGCTGCATTGCAGTGCCAGGTAAGACACATGTCTAAATATTGAGGGATGCCAAAAGATAGCATTTAGTCCTCTAGTTTAAATTAAATAACTTCAAGCTTTCACTTCGTGCTCTGAATGGTCATGTACCTGGTCTGGATATACTTAGCAACCCCGAGGCAAGAAATTTATCCTGAAACTTTGTAATAAACTAAGCTTTCCCTTTCAATGAATTATGCAAATCAGCATAAAATTGAAATTCTAAATTGAATATATGCTTGCATATTTTAAATGTTTTCAGGTTACAAATTAATATTTCATACTCACATATCCCTTATAAATAACATCTAAGACTTGGTTAATAGGATACATAAAACTTCTGAAAGGCACAGCAGGACTGGCATATCAATGGGAGGGACTAGCCATGAATACTTCTGCAATTTTACAGTGCTGCACAACTTCAGAGAGGTGGAGTTGTTCCTTGGCCATGCACAGAGGGGAATTTCCTCTCCTAGCAAGTACCAAGGACAGGGTCACTACAGACACACTGCACAGAGCTGGGCTTTTTGGCTGGGAGCTGATTGCATCACTAATTAACTAATTTACTCACATGTTCAGCCTGCTGGGGCCAAGGAGAAGGAATCACTCTGCTGGGTCCTTTTGCTGCCTTTGCTGCTGGGGCTGTGGGTGCCACATCCTGGGCTGGTTGTGCGGCTCTCTTTGGGGTTCTTGGCTCTCACAAGGCACTGCTGTCACCATCATATTTTTCTGAAAAATCCTCTTTGCCCAGGATTTCTCTCCTGGGAAGCTGAGAAGCCTCCGAGAAAAAGGAAAACAACGTGATCTCATTTGCTTCTCCTGTGTTTTGCTGCTTTGGAATGTGGTTGGAGATTGTTTATCCAACATGTGAATGTTTTACCTTAATGACCTATCCCAGTCCAGCCGTGTCAGGACTCTGTCAGGAGTTTTCATTACCATTCCTTGTAGCCTTTTGTCTGTATCCTTTCTCTATTCTTTAGTACAGTTTAGCATTCTATAATAAATATAATATAATGGAATATAATATAATAATAAATTAGCCTTCTAAGAACATGGAGTCAGATTCATCTTTCCTCCCCCAGCAGGGGACCCTGAGATTACCACACACTGCAACTGCTTTAAGGCTTCTGAACATTTATTCTCACTTTTATTTTTCTTACTGGTCCCAAAATAATCTGAGTTTCTTCATCTCCTCCACCATAAACTTCTGTTTCAGGGACTTAATATTTATTATAAATCTTTGTACACCACTGGCATTTGAAATAGCTGCTTCAGCTGATAGGTTCTGCTCTTGGGAAAATATTTCCATTTTTTAAAGTTTAGTCATAAATTTGGCATCTTTGTGGCTCTTGTGAATTGGCCACAGCTGTAGCCTTATTTAAAAAAAAATGTTAGGAATCTTTCAATATCAAAATGTTAGCTTTTATTTCTAGGAAAATACTAAATTCAGGAAGAAGATATTTTGATGTATGTTTTTTTATTCTACAAATATAAATTATCAAAAAAACAGTAGAGCTAACCAATGTTAAAAGCAGAGAAGGATGTAATTAGAGCACAAAGAAAAGGAAAGCAAAACATCAACCCTCCTCCAAACCATAGGAATGTTCTTTTCATCTTTCATTTTATTATCACTTTCTCTTCTACTTCATCTGACACTAAAAACAGTTTTTAATGTAAATTTTCAACTCCCCATCACAACTACACACTCAGATGTAATAAATACAAATAACCCACATAAAGAATACAGGAAAATGACTTTTTTTAGTGCTTTTGCTGTGATTCAGGTCAATATCTACAATCCCAGTGCACGTACAGTACAGGAAGCTGGAGGAATGCTCACTGGGACAGAAGCTGGTTGGCTTTTACACCCCAGCATTGCTCACCTCCATCTCAGCCCTGACTTGCAGCTCTGCCCTCTGTCTGCCACAGCAGCACCTTGTACTTTGCTTTGAAACACCTGGCTCTTAGCAGGAATGGGGTCCTGCCAAATGTGCCAATCTAATGCTGCACTTCTTCCATCCCCTTTTTTACTGAGAACAGAGTCAATCCATAAATAACTTGGAAATTTTGTGTTGGTCTTAATACATGGTGAATCATATTACAAAAAAAAAAAAAGTCCAGCTAGTACTTGAAAATTAATTTTATTTACTAGATTTCCTGTAAAAGTAGGGTAGAAAACACAATTGTTTTTTTTTCCCTACCTAAAAGCCAGCACTGATGGGAGCTGAGTAGCTCTGTATCACAAACTACTAAAGTATGATACTGATAAAGAAAATCAAGTATTTGTTTCTGTGTGGTGGTTTTAAAGGATGATTTTCCCAAAGTTCAAAATTGCAGATGCCTTGTATAGTGGCTTATAAAATCCAGCTTTGAACATGCTTTAATCCTGACATATCTCTAGAGGAAAAATGATAAAGAACCTGCTAAAGATTATTCCTGAAATTCCCATGAGCTTTTATAAAAACCTGTAATAAGGTGAGCTTGTGTGGGCTGAGTGCTTAGCTAAAGCATGCCTGAAATTTGCTTGAAACTTAGCATGGAATTCTCTTTTGATGTGGGGAATTTTCACTAATAGCACCTGATAAAGTCACTGCACTTTGTGCTGCTGGCCCTAATTTTCCCTAGCATAAAAATACAGAGAGACAGAGAGAGAGAACTTTCATATTCCTAAATACTTTGTGGGATTACAATTTTCCTAGGCAACAAACCTACTTTGTAGTGCATCCACTGCTCAGACAGGCCATCTATAATGTATGAACTGATTGTTTTTTTCCTCTGCCATTTTTACAGAAGCAGCTTTCTAAGCAAAAAGTTTGAAGCCAAACCATTTTCTGTAGCTAAAACCAACAAGCATACCACAATCTGACCCTTCAAAAGTTCAGTTTTGCTTCACTTAAAATCTGTTTATTTATGGAATGTTATGGATGTTTAGCTCTTAGCTATCATGTATCACTTTTTAGAGCCCCTTTAAGTTTATGAATGTCCAGGCCTGGGACATTTATATATGTCCTGAGTATAACCTGGAGTTATACTCAGGACATATGTAAATGTCCCAGACCTGGACATTTATAAACTTAATAATAACCTGAGTCCAGAGGAGCCACTCGGATGCTCAGAGGGCTGAAGCACCCCTGAGGTGAAGACAGGCTGAGAGTCAGGGGGAGAGGAGAAGGCTCTGGGGAGATCTTAAAGCACCTTCCAGTACCTAGAGGGGCCACAGCAGAGCTGGACTTTTGGCAAGGACAAGGGGGGGATGGCCTTAAGCTGAAGAAAAGAGGATTTAGATTAGGTATTAGGACAAAATTTTTCCCTCTAAGTGTGGCAAGGCACTGGAAGATGTTGCCCAGAAGGGTTGTGGACTCCCCATTCCTGTGTTCAAGACCAGGCTGAATGGGGCTTTGGACAGCCTGGTCTAGTGGAAGGTGTCCTTGCCCATGGTGGGGGGGGTTAAACCACATGGGAAGGCTGGTTCCTTCCAACCCCAAACCTTCTGTGATTCTGCATAATTGCTCAACAGCTGCTTGCCCCCCAGCCTGTACTGATGGATTTTCCATCCTCAGCACAGGACACTGCATTTGTCTTTGTTTCAGCATGAGATTACTGTCAGCCTGTAGCTGCAGCTTCTCAAGGTCACCAGCTGATCAAGCACTCCTCCCACTTTGTTCCTGTAAGCCACAGGGAAATACAGGTCCAGTGTGTTGCTGTAGATCCCAGCTGCTGGGAGCCTGCTCTTTTTCTCAGCTGCAATGACTGCTCATAATTCAAACCTTTGGGAGTTGCTGTTTCTCTGCAGAAACTCAGAAAATCCTGAGTTGCCTTGTTCAATTTCTTCTGGGTTCTGCTGATGCCAGGAGCTGTAGGATGCCTCACTTTCCCCTGACTGCTTGATTCAAAGATGCAGGGATGATTATGAAGTTTTATTCTACTTAGGGTGAGTCAGTTCTTACCTACTGAAAACCCTCTAAGCTGCTTCCTTGCCTCTGCCCTTTTTCCTTGGGAGCCGCAAAGTGGGAGCGCCTGCTTTGCATGCCCAGTGCGATGCTGTGTGCTCAGCAATGTCACCCACGTTGCTGTGTGTGACTGACTGCACATCAGTAGCAGCTGTGGGCCAGGCAATGTGCATCAGAGGGAAGAATAAACTACCCTGGAGTTTCTGGTATCAGTGCTTTCCTCAGTTTAGCCACTCTAATATTTTCTCTTGAAAAAGAGGTGACAAAGAAAATCAGAACTTCTGTGTGATGGAAAAGTCATCATGCACTATTCAGATGAGCAATACTGGATACTATGTCCTGGTCTTGCTGACTGAAACCACACAGAAACCCTCACTGGGCTAGTTTGTTACACTTTGGCTCTTTTAATAACAGCTTTTTTATCTCTTGCATTCAGTGGTTAATGATATTTGTACAAGAAAAACTGCTCCTTGGTCTTCAAAACAATTTTACAGTACTGTGCTCATCAACACTGAAAACTTAATGTGAGTCACTGTACTTAAAAGATACTGAGCTGGAGAAGTAACACAGTAACAAATGGAAATTAAAAGTGGTAGAATGTCTTTTTTAATAGCTCTGAGGGATGATGTGCTTATGTAGTAATGAAAAGTTACAGCTTCTCATTCTTTTTTATTTGAGACAGTGAAATTGCATCTGGAATTTCGGAGCAAAGAATGGAGCACCTCCACAATTCAGAGACACCATTTTAAACCTTCCATCTCAGCAGCTACTTTGCCTGTTACTTGGTAGTCTATGCAACAGTTTATTAGATTCCTTTGGGAATTCAGGTGTGACTTCCAGAGGAATTTAAGAATTTAGGCACTGATGCTCTGAGCTCCATTGGAAAGCTCAGGTAACTCAGAGTTTAACATTAAGAACAGGGCCATGTTTTCCAAAATCTATCCCAGTGCTCCAACACACCTGATGCTAGAGCTTTGTAACCACCACAGCTAGCCAGGTATGGTCAGTATACAACCTGTAATAAATGTATAAAGCTTCATGAACCTGGAAGTCACCCTGATTTCAGACCTATTTTACTGAAATAAGTTCTAGCTGCTGCAACTCTTCTCCACACAGAATAACAGAACACAGTGTTTTTCCTTAAAGCCAGCACATAAAAGATTTGCAGATAAAAATCAAGGGTGTGGGGGTTTTTTTGCATAGATCCTTGCTCATTTTAAAAGTGGATAGCTTGTATCAAAAGACACTGCATGAATTAAGACTTTCCACTTCTTCACCATTCCTTTGCAAACTTTACAAAAAGTAGTTTGTTGCAGCCCACCCTTTGGTGCTTTATGACCTTGGGCTGCACGGTTGTTACACATGAACACTACTTTAACATTTTTCTCAGCTGGTGCTGTTCCTTGTATTATGGCTGTAGGCTGCTTTTATGGATGGGGTTGGGTACAAATACAGTGATAGGTGAAGTGATTTTCCACATTAACTTTACCGTGGAAAGGATTATCTGTAGCAATTAATTTTTCCTTCCAATAATGCATGGAAGGCCCAATGAGACAGGAAAAGTAGGTTGACTCATTATCCCAGCTGCACTGACTCAGCAGCACTCCAACCATTTTCCTAGAACTAAACCAGGCAGTGCACAGAGGAACACATACAAATTAGGGTAGAAATATCAACATTGCATAGGTCAGCAAAACCATACGGTGATTAAAGACATGCATACTCAGAAATACTGGGATCTTCAAGCTGCATGTAAAAACTCAGAGCACAGCAAAGCTTTGAAGTCCTTGCTTCCCTTTCTATATCCTGATCTCAGAGTGCACGAGCAGTTCTGTACTGACAGCTCTGGGAACCAAAGGATTCCAGCTGCAGGCAGTGGCAGCTAGAGCTTCCTTGGGCTGCCCTATTTGGTTGGGAATACCACCTATCTGCATCAGGAGGTATTTCAGTCTCTCATTAACCCACCAGCTCCTCAGCTGAGGCTGACAACAGAATGCTGCAGGGGAGGCCTTTGAGGTAACAGACAGTGGCAAATGTAATCATTCAAATTGCCTTCAGCTGGATTTCACACCAGATGTGAAAAATGGCCCAATGGAATGCACTAAAGAGCAATGAAACTTGAAACCCCTAGAAACCCTTCTCTTATTTTCTTGATGACTCTCTAAATTATTTTCTATGGAGTGCTATATCACCTCTTAAATTCCTCAATTTAAAACCAATTTTATCATAGGGCTATCACTACTCACAATCTGAAAGGAAATCTAGTACAGAGCCATAGAATCCCTAGAGTTGGAAAAGACCTCTCTGACCACCCAGTCCAACCAGCAGCCCAGCAGCACCGTGGGCACCATTAACCCATATCCCCCACTGCCACATCCATACAGGCTTTGAGCACTTCCAGCCACAGTGATTCCACCACTGCCCTGGGCAGCTCATTCCCATGACTGACCATCTTTTCAGAGAAGAAATTTTTCTTAACTTCCAACCTAAACCTGCCCTGTGTTAAGAGTATCCAGGAGCCACACCAGCACTTGCTGAGCTATGACCAAGGCCACCCCAGGCTTCCTTACCAACTCAAGTTCTGGGTTCCCACAGCAGAGTCTCAGCCTTCCAAAGCCTTAAAATGATTTACTCTTGGTAAAATAACAAAATAATAAAGCAACAGCTCAAACTGGTGCTTCTAAGGAGGGAGCCTGAATGAAGCAACCCCTGGGCTTTTATCTCCTCCCAGATCCAGCACGGGAGCCTCACAGTCACACGAGCCACAGGTGTCCTTGTTAGCCAAAGGGAGGCAATTCCCAGCCTCTCCCCTGGGGCTCCACCCAGAGCTCACCTGCACTGGCTGCATCCCCCAGCACCTGGTGCACATGAGCCAGGGCCCTCTGCTGCTGGCACTCCTTACCCAGGAGAAGAGCTCAACTCCAGCCTGCCTGCAGCCTCCTCTGGGCATTATGCAAGTGAGAAGGGCCCTCCAAGGCTCCTTTCCAACCACCCCAGCCAGCCAGCCTGGCTAGCTGTGCAGGGATGGGATGTAAGAGAACAGTGCAGAAGGTAAACTCACCCCTGAGGAGCTGCAGCTGTGCTAATCACCAAAGATTAGGGACAGGCCTGCCCTTAACAGGCCACAGCTGTGTCCAGTAAGGATGAGTGCTACAAAAGAGTGGGTGAGGAGAGAGCTGGTGTTTGTTGGCTGTGCTGTGAAGAAGGAGTCAGTGCTGTGAGGAGCTGCCCATGAGCACTCACCAAGAAGGTGTGGAGCTTTTGTAATAAGATGACAACAGCTAGCTGGGATTTACCTCTTTATTTGAGAGTTTATCTGACTTTGTGGAGTTTTTTCAGCCACAGAACTTACCTATGGGAATGCTGGTAGGAGAGAGCACCAAGATTTAGCATAGCTTTTTGATGGTGACAGACATGCCATCAGTTTGGGGGTTTCTATGCTGTGTGCCTGCTCAGAATCATCCCTAAAATAGCCCTGGGATACTTGCCAGGTCTGGGGAGCCGTGTCCAGTTCCATGCAGAGGTACTGGCTCGGGTCCTGGCAGCAGTGCAGTGTATCCAGCACACCCAGTGTGCCACCCCAGGGTAGTTGTGCCTCCAGCTCTGGAATGAGGCTTATGGTGGAGTTAGCTGATCTTTCCCAGTGTGGTACACCCTCACACAGTCAGAAATATCCATAACATTATCTGTGCAGAGAGATCCCTGCATCCTGACTGCCCTGATCAGGCAAGGGAACAAACCTGAGCTGGTGTGGAACATAGTGCTCTAGAAGAGATGACATCAAAATGATTTTTAAAAAAAGTGACCAAACAAAGCACAAGAGTTTGTATGGAAATGTGGGCATGAAAATTACCTGGATGGCAGCCATTTCACTGCTGAATTCACTCTGCTACCCTGTATTTCTAGAGCTCATAAAAGGGTGTAAATTAACAATGCCAGCTGTCTGCATGGAGCACATTTTTGGTATTTGCTATGTAGCAGTGTCTTTCCTGCAAAGCTACTCAATTTTCTGTGCTATGGGCAGAGCTCTCTGTTCCTGCCATGTTACCAGAATATCTGCTCCTCTCCTGCCAGCAGAGTCTGGCAGTAAACCCAGTGTGCCTGGCACAGGGAGATCAGAGCAGATTTTCCTCCCTGTGTGTGGAGCAGGTTTGCCTGCTGCTCTGAACACACCTGGGCCATGTACCCTCCTTGTGGGACCTGCATGGAAGAAAGAGGCTGCTGCTCATCTATTCTTTAGCTTTAAGAATGGGTTTTAACAGCTTAAAGCATCTCTTGGGCACTTGATGCCCATGTGCAGTGGTTCCAGGGCTGCTGGTGTACAGAGTGTTGAGACACTGGTCCTTCCTGGCTCACCCCGTGATCTCTGAGCTTGTGTCTTTTTCCTGAAAGCCTTTACCTGGGTGAGGAGCCACAGCCTTCTCTGTTCCTATCTGTGATTCCGTTTATCTGTGTGTTCTGTCCTCTCTCTGGTGGGAGATGGGCAGATATATGTTTCTTTATCCCCAGGGACCACTTAACTGATGCTGCATTTCAGCATTGAATATTGAAGTTGCAGAGATGCTTTATGTAGCAAAACAATAAAGTGCTTATAATTCTGCCTCATATGAGAAATAACAGTACCCCACAGTTTAAAATAAATCTTCAGCTAACTTTGCATATGTAAAGTTGCTCTATTATTAGTTTTGCTCTTCCACAGTCCAGTCATTTTCTTCATTCTCCTCTGAGATTTCTGCCTGCAATTTCTCTCCAAACTCAGCATGAGATATTTTGTTTCACTGCAGCCCTGAAAATTGTGCATTTCTTTATTCTAACCCATGTTTCAGACATACTGAAACATGCTCTTGGACACTACTTCATTTGGAAGATTTAAGGATCTTATAAGTGAATGAACCCTCTTTCTGTGCTAGGCTGGGAGAAACTATGATGGGGAAGAAAACCACTCATTAGTCATGAGAGAAACGTATTTCCAATTAAATTACCTGTGTCTAGTGAATAATTGTAGATTTCAGTATTAATTTTCTGTTGATTTCCTCCCCCCCAAAACAGGCATATTCTAGCAAGTATGAGCAATTGTGAAAGTTGTGAAACTGTAATATTCAGTATTATATTGGGAAGTAATGCTGATATTTTTGTTGGAATTCTGTTCAAGATTTCACTTGGGCTGTATGCTGGTGAAATAACATCATAATAGGAATGAATGCACACATCAAGTGCATAGAAGAAATGACAGGTAGATACACAGAAAATACATTTTGAGTTTTCTGAATGTGAATGGTTCTCACTGTCTGAAAGTGTTAATGAACCCCCAGAGACCTCTCTGAGAAAGAGGTGGCACTTGAGAAACACAGCCAGGATTCTGTGTAAGGAGGAGGAGGTTCTGAAACTGCCCCATGTTAGGGAAATTACTTGAGATGACATTTGGCTCTTTAGGCCTGAGGGGTATTTTAATTCTGTGAGGATTTAATCTATGCTATGGATGGACATGAGGAAAGAAAAGAGAATTTTGGATAAAGAATGCTCGTGGTGTGCTCTGCATGACTTTGGCTAAATTCAGTCACCCTTCCATGAAGGCTGAATCTAATGAAAGTGTTTTTCCCCTTATACTTTCACTGGTCTGCTTATATCTTTTAAGGTCAGTACAAGGCAAAGTTATCCTGCTTGTATGTAAAAATACTTGTACTTCCTGTCTCTTCCTGTGTTTGCAAGAGAGATTCTTGGGTTTTTTGGTTAGGTTTTGAACCTTGTCTTTCTTGCTATGATTTTTTTTTTCCTATTTGCATGATTTTCAGTGATAGTTTATATTTGGAAGCATTTGTATTTTCAAGAGCAACTGCAATGCAATCTGTTTAAATGCATTGCAAAGCATGTTTGGTGTGACTGCAAAGAAAACACAGTCTAATTGTAAGATATTCCACTTATTTTTAATTGGAGCACTGGCACCACAGCTCTGGTGAAGTGTGGTTGTGAGGTGCTCTGATGGGTAATGTGTCATTATACATAAAATGAGTTTTCCTCTGTAAAGCCAGACAGAGAACAGCTACCAAAGAGCTAGAGAGAAATCACACCACTTGTGGTTTCTTGGCACCATAAGAGAGAATTTCCTCCTAATTTTGTTACTTACGATACTGGTAATAGGAACATTAGGCTTGGGTCTGATATATGCTTACCAAACACTATTGAAAATAGCATAGAAAATTACTGAAATGGAAAGTTTTTCTTTGTCTTTTCCCTGTGCATCCAATTTTCACTTTGCCATTTTTTTTCTCAATTACATACAATGTTCCTTTAGGCCTTTCAAGGGCAGTTCTGTAAGAGAATAAAACAGTATTTAAAACCTCCCTAACCATGAAATTGTCCATTTTTCCAAACAAAAGGCCAATGTGTTACATTCCTTGATGGTGCAGCATTATTTTTAATATTTTCATAAAAAGACTTGCTTAGCTAATGAAATTCAGAATGAAGACTGTAAGTATTTAAATAACCTGATCTTTAACTTTTCTACTCTAGCTACATCCTATGCCCACTTCACTGGAATTCCAGTCTCATTAAAAGGTGAATTTATAATGAAGCTGAAGCAAACCTGTTCTGTTTGCAAAGCTATCAGGAATTTGACAGATTTATCACAGTAGTTCTTGCAGCTCCTGCTGCTACATGTGCAAACATGTACACGTTCCAGCTATTGGAGCTATTCTAGGAATAAAACATCTTTGTGTTTTCCCCAGCTCTATTTGTATCTTACTAAGGAGGAAAAGGTCGTGGCGTCCTGTTTCCCTTCTGTCACACCCCTGTTCTGTGTGATCTCCTTCCTCTGCCACTTCAGTCCTGCCTTGGAGAAAGACTTTTCTCCAGAGCTTTAGACATTTTCTTGCTCACAGAAGAATTTATAAGCGAATACTTCACAAAGGCTTCTGGACTTGTGAATCTCTTCCTGGATGCAAACTTAAGTTCCTGATTGTTGAGATGCTCAGAAAAGTATTACTCAGAATCAGCTTCATCTATTATTTAGGTATTGATGAGACCCAAATTCCTCCCCTGTATTTTAGTGGGCTGGGTGAAGAGTTAGTTATGGAGACTGAGAGGCAGAAAAAGATGTGGTGCTCCTATAATGCATTGTCAGGAATACAGAAATGATTTCCTGGGGAAGGAGAATCAATGGCATTGTCTGAAGCCCCACACTGAATGGCAGTGATTCTTCCAGAGCACACAGAACTGTGCAATTAACATTAATAATGGAGGGGATTAAACATTTTGAAATTGATTTTACAGTACCAGATCTTAAGGCTTTTATTTTATTACTTCAACAAGTTCCTAGTTTAAATTTGTCTTCACAAATACTGATATTCAATTGTATGCACAGCTGGTCTGTGTAACAACCTGCTCCTTTAATGTGCTTTGCCTCTCATTCCCCTGTTCATCACTCTGCCCCTTGCATCTCTCACCTTAAATTAACTTCCAAACTCCTGAGGGCTGGGAGTGAAACAGAACTTGTACTTGGATTTTTCAGCACCATTCAGTGAATGTAAAATGTGTAAGGGCTGTGTGTGCCCCCTGTGAAATGATGAGGGAGGAATGCCCAGGAAATGGTTGATTGAAACAGGAAGGAATGACCTGTGAGTGTTAAACACCATAAAATTTCTTTGGATTCAAAGTGTTACCCTCTGATGTGACTAAAGATGTAAGTTGTGCAAGTTTTCCTGTTCAGCAAAGCAACAGGGCAATTGATATGTGAGCTGCTGCAAGAGCTGGGATAATTTGCTGCCTGGAAGGAAAATTTTGGAGCACTAATTAAAGCTCCCTATTTTACAATCTTTTCTATGGTTTTATTTTTAATTTGTGTGAATGTACTAAAAACCAAAACCGCTTATCTTGACATTGTAGCTTGTATCTTGTAGAAGAGTTACAATTTGAGAGCCTCTGATAATATCAACAGCTCTGCCAGCTGAAGGGGGTGAAGGGTCTTGGCTGGAGTGGGAAGTGTAACTTCAGGTTACACAGGAGCCACAGGAATAGAAGCAAAGCTCTTCTCCAAATCCTGGTATTTGCTGTTGTTGCTTTCTGAAGGTGCTGACCATCACAGCCAAACTCTTTTTTAGCTGTTTTGGGAGGAGGTGTTGCCCTGGAGCTAGGGGTGGTTTTCAAACATGGCAGATGTGAGTGGGATTGCCAAGTTAGTGCTCCTCAAAATCAGCAAGGGTTTGTCATTTCACTGTTTCATAAATTGTTGGCAGGGATTCAGAGGTCTTGCAGGGCCACTGGGAAAATTGAAGGTGTTCAAGGACTAAGAGAAGAGCAAGGATAAGAGAGCTTGGCTGCCTGCTTGAAAATGCAGAGGAAATTTACAGGGAAAACAATGGAGCCCTATGGGGGCTACAGCACACAAGTATAACTGTGCTGAATTGCATTCCAGAATAAATCACCCACATCTGCTTCATGATGTTTGTAGTTCAGGGTGGCCACAGCTGCATCTGGATGTTTAGAATTCTGATATTATTTTTAACTGACTAGAGCAATCTTTAAATTGGGTAAGTATAGGAGCAGATTGAATGCACTTGTCCTGTTTTACAAGTTCTTCTGCTTCAAATTTTAGGGATATACACTAGGATTACTTTACCAAATTATTATGATTTATAAAACTTAACAGTATCCTTTTGCTATGAAGTTTTTATTAAAATATAGTTTGTATTTTCCTTCTGGAAACTTAGTGTAACTAGACAATGCTACAATAGTTGGTTTATGTTCACACTTTTCTTATTTTCATTTCTTTTAGTAAAAAATGCTGCCTAATGTTGATTACTCGTTATAATCCAAGTAGATTTTTTTTTTTTCAGAGTATCATGTAAGGCAAATGAAATTATGAAAGGAGCATCTGATCTGGCTGTTAAGATCATAACTTTTATACAGTGATCTCATTTGAACAATCAGAATTTATGCTGCATTTTAAGGAGCTTATTTAATGATATGGTTTTCAATTTGGATTAGTTTATCCCTGAATTTTCCTCTAAAGTTATATATTGTCTTCAATTACACAAAAAGCTAATAAGTAATTTGTCCATTTTGCACACATAAAACCTCTAGGTGCAGTGCAGTAATTTGTAAAGTACTTGTAATAAACCCTGTATTACACTAATGAAATAATTAAATGAAAATATCTCTGTTATATATTTCATCAGAGATTTTGTAGTGTACTTATTTTTGCTGCATACAGACACTAATGGGAGAGGGCATTCCATTTTGCCACTTTTTATGGGTGGTTTTTTTGTTTCAGATTCTGCAAGCATGCTTTTCTTAGACTTTTTAATGAAGAAAATATTTGAAAACTACAGGTGAATCAGGGATGAGGCGAACAGCTGATGAAACTGTGGAGTGACAAAGTACAGACTGTTTCTCATGGAAATCAGGAGCTGCTCAGGGTGCCAACTGTCCTGTACAAAAAGAAAATGCAAATATTCCTCTATTTAATCTAATCATTAGCCTGGAAATTCCAGATCAAAACTTTAAAGCCTGGTTCAGGGATGGTTATGCTGGCAGCTGCCAGAGTTGAGCTGTGTGACTTCACCTCCCTGCTCTGCAGCATCTCTTGGATAGTGGGAGATGGTTACAGGGTGGAAACACCTCTCTTCAGGCTGAGGATGATAAAATGTCTCAGAGTGTGGTCTGGGAGAAATGAATGTAGAGGCCTTTGAGATGTGTCACAAAATGCATGAGAGAAACCAAAGTCATGGAGGGATTTTCACAGGATGGATTTTATCAACTCGGTGGTTTATGCCTTCTGAGCACTCTGGTCTTTTTTCTTGTGCTTTTTTGATGCAATAAGTAAATATTCTCCTAACTCTGTAAAAATGACTTTTTTTGAGTTGGAGCCAAAAACCAGCTGAGCAAAATATTTTGCTCCACTGCTGTCCTTAGAGCAGATGCAATTCAAGTGCCTTTCCAAGCAGGAGCATCCTAATTACCTGGAGAATCTCTCAGCTGCTTGTAGGATTTCTTCTGCTGGTCAGAAGCAGGTACAAAACCATCCCTGTCCCCACTGCTGCAGTTCTGGGGTGCATAGCAGGGAGGTTATTTTCTATATCTAAGTCATTTAATCCCTGTCTTTTCTGAGCCCTCTGAATAACTTATTTCCAAACTTTAAATCTGTAAAAGCATGGTGTGATGCTTTGCAGTTCTGTGCTCACCTTGTCACTGGTCCTGCTGCTCCCCACACTGAAGGTGCAGCAGTGCTGCTTTCTGCCCTGGGATGGGAGCTCCTGTCACTGGCTGGGGATGATGGAAGGGCAGTCACCTCCCATGCTCCCATCCTGCAGTGAATCCACTCTCATCCTGCTGTCTCTTTATTCCTGCTGGGAGCAGATTCCTCCCACACAATGCCAAAGCTATCTCTGAGTGCTGCTCGTTTCATCAGCGTTTCCTTTTTGTTGCCCATTTGAGTTCTGCAGCTCTTCTTGCCTTTAAGTCCTTTTCTCTCTCCTTTTTTTAGTTCTCTTTTATATTGCTCTTTCTGTTTAGAATGGGATGCACTTCTCAGTCCTCAGGAATACATTTCTTCTCTAGTCTCCTTTATTGCCCCAAGCTCAGAATCTGATGCTGATTGCTTTACCCTTAGTACTTCATTGTGCTTAAGCAGCTGCTCAGATTTAAGAATAAGAAGTTAAACTATTAAAATTTTAACACATGCTTTTTCCCAATTCAGAATGGATGGCCCCTTTAGCATTTTCCTGAATGGGAGGCTAAAAGCCTCAATAAAAGTTGAATTAAATCTTAAGTGAGTTTTGAGCACATACCTATAATATACATATATTTAAGTGCTTTCCTATGTATAGGCTTTTTACCCTGATTTGAAGTTCTTCCCAACAAGAAACATATTCTTGTTTCTCTAATTAACTGCAGTTACTGGCTGGAAAAAAGATATAGTACTTTTGCAGATAATTAGGGGAGGGTGTTTTGCTAGTTCCCTTCTCTATTTTCCCATTAGACAGGCATCTATTCATCATTCTTGGGTACTGTAGACAAGATTTTTCTGCTGACTTTGTACAAGTGTAACTTAGAGCTGGCAGCTAAACCTTAGTTAGAGCATTATTTTGTTGTTGGCTGCTCTTCCTGAACTGCACTTGTTAAAGAAAGGGTGTGTGTGTATAGATATCCATTTACTTACCTCTTTCAGTGATGTAAGAGAGCATTTGAAAAATAAGGGCCAAAACTGTAAAATTAATGTTTAAAATGAGATTTTAAGACAGTCTTATTGCACATTGTTTTTATATGCACTGAAAATAGACAGTTATTACTTCTCTCCTACCCCATTTTTTGTTTTTTGAATACTCTGCTTTACTTCCTTGAAAATATTTGTTTATGGACAGCAGAAAAATTAAAATAAGTTCATGCTATAGCAATAGAATTAATAACAAATTCAAGATGAAAAATTCTCTGAAAATATTTTTTCTTGATTTGCTTTGAAAGTCTTGCTTGTCTGAGTAGAATGACTGGAAAAGGGTACTGTGCAGGAAAAGCCCTGTTATGAATGCATGAAATTTTTGAAGTTATTTTTGAATCGATTGATTCATATTCAGATTAGCTTCCTGCCAGATGGAGGGAATTTACACTAAATCAGTTCTTGGCAGGAGAGGAATAAAAAATGAACAACATCTGCTTATTTATAAAAGTTGTCCTATTCTTTTTCTATTTTGGTGGGGCACAAATTACCTACCCAAAGAAAGTTTTATGACCAATAAGCTGTGGAATGTTAAAGCTTACAGGGATGAGAAGGCATTTGTGTTTACAGGAGAGCTGACACCAGAGCATGTTTACAGATGGTTCACAGCCCCTGCTGCTCAGCACCTTTGTCTGCTGGGCTCCAGCTCTGGGCCTTGGAGCAAGAACAGCCTTGCCAGAAGTTATTTTATGCTGTGATCTTGCAGATGTGTCTCTGTAGGCAAACTCAAAGTCAAACATTGCACATGCACAGAAGAGGAAGGCTCATGAGTATGCAAACCCTGAACAGCCTCCTCTTGACCCATGCAGATCATACTGCACTGTGGTCCTATTAATATTTCTGTTCCCAAGTTCATGCTTTTTGAGTTGGATATTGGAGAGCTCAGATATGAGGTCAATATATTTGACTGCTCCTTTGTAGTGACCTTACTGTGGTGGGTGTGCCTGGGTTTGTGATGAGCAGTTTGTTTACACTATTGACATTTTAATGTACATGTACATGAAAAGAGAGAGCTCAGGCCCTCTCAGTGCCATTGATGTCCAAGTACTGGCTCAAAGCTGCTGCAGCCAGAGGTTAGGTGACTGAAGCAGGAGCTAACAGCATCCTTCTGCTGTGGATAGCTCATAGCAATCTTTCAGTGATTGCAGCTCATCATCAACAAAAGCTGGAAGCCACAGGCAGTGACAAGGCACAGTCATATTTTCCATACTAACTTTGTTTACCAAAAGATGCCATGCTGTTCTCTACCCACATATTTCTAAGTAGAAACAGCTGTAGAATGGTATTGTGTTGTGGAGTTTAGAGATAAGTCATCCTTGGAGTGTTGGTAATTTATTTCCTTTACCTCACTAACCAGTAGATTCCTGAAGGAATGCCTGGGCAGAGGAGCAGAGTGGAGACAAAGCCACCATTGGGACTGGTCCATGCTCATGGATCACTGTTCAAATATTTATTAAGGGAGATCCCCAGCTGAAAATCACTTAAGCACTTTAAAATCCTCAGCAACCTCCTGCTTTCAGCCCATTCCCCAGGATGGCCCCCTCCCTTCTGTGAATGCTGCTGGCCATGGCTGGCTGTGAGTGGATCCAAGGACTCTTCTGTTTTTCCTCAGCTCAGGAAACCCTCCTGGTGCTGCAATCCCCTGCTCTGCTGTGGGATGCAGCTGCTCAGCATCTGGTCACCTTGGTGAAAAAAGTCACAGCTCTCATGTCTCTGTGAGATTCACATGGAATGTAATCATCTATGGCAGATTTAAGAGGGAAATTTTTTCTTCTCCTCTTATTTGTGATATTCTATCATCTTGACCTAGAATGCCAGGCATCTTGATTCCCCCCAGTTAAAAATGTAATTATGTCAGGTATTTTATCAGCAAATCTACCAGGAGGTATTATTGCTTTCTATTTTTCAAACACTGCCTGTCAAAAGACTTAGAATTGGCACTCTTGTCCTTGGCCAAAAAAGTGACAAGGTAATAATCTCAGTGCTGATAGCCAGAAATGCTGATGAATGAGGCATGAAGTAATCCAGTCATCAGATTACATTTCTTCTTTTCTGAATGTATATGTGCAATACTGCTATTTCTTCTTGGGTAGTAGAAAAAATGCGCTAATGTAATTTGAAAATTACGCTGGGGAAAATGCATATTTTCAAATCATTCCCACTTTATGTTGGTGGTTGATATGCAGAGCTTGTAGGTGTTCTATAAAATGACTGTGTTTTGGAGACTAAATTTGAACTTGAAGTGAATTAAAAGATTAGGCTGTGATTAATGCTTAACTTATTCTGTAAAATATATGTCTGTTAAGAAAGCAGCATTATAGAGTAGTCATTTAGCATGAAATTCAGTGAATTTCAATAGGTCTAACAGCAGGGTTACAGCAAGAAAAGACCAAGACTATCAAAGGTGAAACAGAAGAATTTTGTAAGGTCCAAAGGACAGTGGTAAATGAATAGAAAATGAAAATGTTGTTTTTTTAGTTTTGAATTGCTTTGCAGGCTAAGGTTCTGTGTCTTTTAATACTTGGATAAGAGGGATGTTCCATGGGGTGGAGCTAAGCAGGGTGTCCAGTGTTTGCAGGATCATGTAACCTGAAATGGAACCTATTCTGCAACTTCTCCTTATAGATTTAAAGCCTAATCCTGCAAGAGACACTCACACAAACCTCACAGCAACTTTTCAGGGGAATTTGCTACCTTTTAGAGAAGTTAACTGAAACTATTTCAAATATGTAGGTGTTAAAGGCAAAACCAGAAAAGAGGTAGGCAATGCTTCTCCATCATGTATCCTCAGCCTAAAGTTGCCAAAATTATTCACATTTTCTGACAGTGAGATGGAGCCAAATAATTACCCTGGAGCACCCACTCCTGCAGGAATGTGTCTACAGAGCTCCAGTGTGGGGTTGGTTTGGTTTTTTCCCCCTCTATGTCCTATTTTTCCCCTGTTTCTCAGCCAGCTCTTGAACTCCTCCAAACCTCTTTGTTTATAAGAAATGTGTTGAGACAATGCTTGCACTTAAATATTGCAGGTGACTGTTTCTGACCTCCTTAGGGACAGGAGAGGTGCAGGCAGTTGTGCAATCAGCTCCTAAGCACATTTCCACACTCACACTGTGAAGTAATGAACACAAAAGAAAAGGGGAGGAAGCTGGGGACTTTCTGGTTAACAGCAATTATGATTTTGTGTGTGTTTCTGAACATTAGATTTCTGCTGAAGACCAAGGCACTGTAGGCTGTGCAGTAATTATTTAGTATTCTATCAGGGAACACAAAACACATCACTGACCTTGAGTATCTCAGCAATTGTATTCAAGAAAATGAAAATTCATTTATGCAAATAATAAAGGACAATAATTAGATAACATATAATTTAATGCTTGGAAGATTTCTAAAAATTAATTTGAAGTTGCTAATGGTGTAAAATGTCAATTGCTTTTCACAAACGTGTGTTTTCTTACAATTCCTGTTTAAGGAGTTTAATCCATACATTTTTGCATATGGTAATTCAAATCTTCCTTCAGTAAAGTGCTGGAGCACATCAGCACTTCAATTAAGGAGCATTCACTGATATCAGGGCAATTATTTACCTGAAAAATCTCTCAGAAGTGTTTTATTGTAATATTTTTGGAGGGGCAAAGCAAGGAAGAGGCAAGGCTCTGCAGTGAAGTTTGCAGCTCTCTGGCATTCTAACTACTCTTTCAAACACTGTTTGCTTCTCCAGACCCTCCCTCCTTGTATTTGAAAGAGAAATAATGAGTAAAGCTGAGTAATTTTGGGGCATGATGAAAAATGGAACAAAGCAAGCTGCTTTTTCATGGGCTTTAACAAAAGCTTTTATTTTCAAATGGCTGCTGAATCATTGATGGGCATGGATTGGCAAACACTGGGAAGAATCCTTTGTTGTCCATTATTGACATATGGGTTGGCTAGACATGGTTATGAACCTCTGCAATTTTGTTCTCAGCCTGCAATAATATTTTATTAGACATTTTATACCAGAAGTGAAGGAGCAATTTTGAATCCTGAGCTTTCACTACATACTCACTTACTCTCTGAAATGTCCTGGAGAAAATTTGACTACAGGGATATTAGGATGGGCAATGAAATTGGAACTGAAGTTACAATCACTCTCTGGTCAAAGTACAGTTTTCTTAGTGGATATATTGAATGAAAAAGGAAAGAGTTTAATTTTAAAACGGCCTGGCCCAGTGTTCAGCAGGAATGTTCTAACTGAAGGCAAAAATTAGTCTGTATTCCCTTTGAGGTTTTGTTTTCTTTTAAACAGTAAATATCCGTATTCACTGATGTTACAGAATTCAAATTCTGAGGAAAAAAAAAATATTTATGCCTTATGTAAATATACTGGAAAACTCTGGGTTTCATAAATGGCACTTTTTTCTTTCCTGCTTCTTTGTTCTTATCCCTACGTGTTAATTGAGGGAAAAATTATGCCATAAATGCATGTGTAAATATATGGGATGCTTTTCAACAAGGTAACTTTTCCATAATCTTGTTTTCCTAATTTGACCTAAGAATGGCAAAGTTTGCTCCCTGTGTTTTGTCAGAACTTATATTTAAAATAGAATCAAATTAGCCACTCTTTTCAGCTACAGAGAGCTGTTAATTAGCAATAATAGGAAAACAATATTTTGAACTTCCACAGCCCAAAAGTATACTATTGCTAATTAACATAAATTGATTATGTTTAGTAACAAGAGCAGAGTCAATAGTGCAAAACAGTGCCATAAATATTTATGAGAATGTTAAATGTGCTATTTCAGGTGTCTTTGTGTCACTTCCTGAGTTCTCTTGCACTGGCCTTTGCCACACTAAATGAACACAGGAAAAAATAATATTAAGACCAGATATTTTAGCACTTAAGTTTATTTGCCATCAGAAATTCCTGCAGCAATCTCTGAAGACTCATGTTTGTCTAGTTACAGAACCAGTGCCTGCTTAGGAAAGTTGAGGTCTGTATTGAAAAAAAACCCCACACCACCACCTGTGGTAAAAAACTCCTGAAGATCAAACAGGGTGTGTCAGAAATCTGCCATTTCTGATGCCACCTGAGTCCCTTTCAGCAAGGAGGTGCTTTTATTCCTTTTATCATTGTCATTCCCTGTGTGTCTCACCAGCAGAGTTACTTAACCAAGAGAAAGAAAAGACACCACTAGAAGCAACAGAATCATAATATTATAACAGAAAACAGTTCTTTTTGTAGCTTAATTAATAGAAACTCAACATTTTCATGGTTCTGCAAGGTTTCTGTAGCCATACCCAAGTTCCTTTATGCTTTCTGCATGATCATGAGCTAGACAAGTTTCATATTCATTCTGTTTCCATTTTGAAAGGATGCAGTAAAAGTGAAAAAAATCACAAAATGACAGAATTGGGAATGATTGAAGTGAATTTGCTTAGGAGAAAGAGATATTGATAAAATATTTTGTTTTTCTTGTCTTTAGCAGAATATGCTTTTTAAATGTAAGAAGTTCTGTAGAAACTGAACCACTAGTTTGTCTCCTTGTTCTTTTGCCATGAATGCAATATTAAATGTTTGAATGGTTCTTTAATATCCTCTATTAGAATTATTTCAAACCACTGCCATTCTCTCCACAGTTACAGGCTCCTTATCTTCTCAGGAGTCATTACTGGGATATTTAACAGAAATTTTGAATTTAAGGTGGATTTTGCAGTCTGTCCTTGCTGATCTAAGATTGAAGAAAAGTGTAGAAAATGTAGATAAGAGAACTAAATACTTTATGTGATCAGAGAGATGTGAGCCCCAGGACACACACCTGCCTGTTGCACACCCTATGCCCTTTGGCTCCTCCAGTGCCTACACTCAGAGTCCCTCTGGGAGGGCAGGGGTCAGTCAGGTGGAGTCATGTTCTGGTTAATATCCAGAATCTCTCTGGATCTTGTTATCATTCTTATCTATCCATTTAGAATCTTTCAGAGAGCTTACTGATGATTAGAAACCTGTCACTTGGCAATACAGGCCCGTATCACACCTCAAAGAGTTTAAACACGTTAGAAAACCTTTAAATACTGTGGCAATTTCTGCTAACTTTACACCTTTGTAAATGTCCAGCAGTGGCTTTGTGTTCCTGGGGAATATTTCTATTGCACATTAATGGTGTGGTAGAAAAGAGTGAACCTTCAGGAATAACTGCAAGTCTGATCTTTTAGGCAGCTGTCCCTCCTGTCACTGTGCTGTCTTCAGCATCTGAACTCGGGCAGAAATCACCATGAGCCTAAGGAAAGGAACTGAAATCCTGAGAAGGATGTTGAGGCAGTGAGATGTGAGTTTGACAGTGCATTTACAGAACAGCACCAGTCTTTCAGCTGGAGTGAGGCTTCAAAGTTCTCTGAAAGAAACCAGCAAAACCTCAGAGCACAGTTGGCATCATTTCCCCAGGATCTCCTGATTATTTGCCATTAGCTTGGAGAACTCTTAAATCCCTTTGAAAGAGTCTGGTGTGACAGTAAAACTTTTTTTTTCCTGGTGGAAAAGATCTTTCCCACAGTATATTCAGTTCATTACTTGCTTTTAAGATAAACCTTGTGGAATTTAAGTGGAGGAGGTTGTGCTTTTAAGATCAACTTTGTGGAGTGTAAATGGAAGAGGCTGATTTATGCCCTACCTCTATCAGAGATGCAAAGAGCTTGTGCATCTGCACTCTGCAAACATTTGGAGCAACAGACAGTTTTGTTTTCTTTGTTATAGCTGTGTTACACGAGCACTGCAAACACATTGCCAACAATAAAACCTTAAAAGCTTGCCAAAATTATTAGGTTCTATACACTTATTATTAAACTGAAGAAGTGCTGCATGTTTATCACCAGCTGCTTTTCTGAATGTAGTAATGCACTAGAGAGGCAGAGTGCTGAACCCAGTAAGCACTGAAGAGATAATATCACTTGTCTCATAAAGAATCATAGATTGGTAGAAATGTTTTCAATTCAATTATGGCTTTCAACCTCAATTACTTCAAGAATTTTTCCTGTTAATTTATGGAGATGCTCAGAGACAAATATTCTTTTATGTAATTATTTTTCATTCAATGAGAAACAGAGGAAGCAAACCCAATATGGCCCAAATTTAGCATGCATAAGCCAGGTGGTAAATACACATTACTCTCAGAATACCTGCTTACCTTTGAGTTTAGGAACAGCTTATCTGTGATGACACTTTCAGACTAAGAAATGCTTTCCTCTGGATGAGCACTGTGTGATCTTGCCAGAGTGCACCTTTGGGGAGCAGCCCTTTCAGAGGAGATGCAGCACAGTTCCTGTGTCTCTAGGTAGGTTAAGGAACAGCAGAATTTCTACTTTACTGCTCCTCCATCCAGGCCTTATGCAGCCACTGGATGATGAAGCTGCACTGCTCATTTCCTGCCTTGCTGGAGAAAAATGATAAAGTGCAAGTTTTTTTGCTTTTGCATATGCAGATACAGAAGGTTTTAGGGAGAAAAACAGGGGAAAAATGTTTTGTTTCAGCAGTAACAGGAAGGGGTCTCTGTGCAGCTCCCTTTTGAGAGCCCTTCTCAGCCCATTTCTGAATGGAGGCTGTTCTGCCTGAAGCTAAATGGTATCTGCAGCTCCCTGAAGGTGTCTGGGCATCCCTGTCCTTTTTCACTGGCCCAGGACAGCAGCTCCTCTTTCCAAGTCTGGCAGAGGTGCTGCACTTGCTGGTGAGGGAGGTTTCTTGAACATTAAGGCAGATTCTTGTGCAGGACAAAGGATCTGAATACCATGATACTGCTAGAGCTGGGTATTCAGAATCTGGATAAATATTTTTGTGGTGAGTTAGCTAAATTGTGAATGTGGATGGTTTTCCATATTCTTTTTTTTTATTTTTATACCTTTCAGCATTTTTGCTTTCCTTTTAAAAGTTTTTCTCCTTTCATCTCATTCCCTCTATTTTTCTGATAGCATCTGCACTTTTCTGTGGAGTTTACCCTTTGGCTGAATTTGATGGTGAAATAACTAAGAGCAAAGTGTTCTCTAGATTATCTGAGCTAAAAATAAAATATGTGCTGGCAACATCTTTTCTATTGGTAAAGTTAGTTTAAGATGTGTTGTTGAGAAAAATCAAAGAAACTTCACTGATAGTCCTTTATGAATGGGTTGCTTTAAAAAACCCAACCCAACAACAAAAAACACTCCAAACAAACCAAAAATCCATTGCCTTTCTAAACCTTTTATATTCATCCCTTTACCTAAAGTACTAAAAATAAAAGGACAAAAGGGCAATTTAGAAGAACATTTCAAATAGCTGATAGGATATCGTGGCAATTGTTTGGATGAAACAGAATTTGACTTCATAGAAATTTGGCCAGAATCAATTAGAGAGTTGTTACATCCCTCCCATTGCAAAAGAGCAATTTTGGATCTCTCCTGTTCTATTAAAGGATATTTCAATGGAATTAATAAAATTTCCATTTACAGGCATGAATTGGGTCAAAGTGCTCTCTAATGAGTGCCTCAGTTTTGAACTCAGTAGGTGCTAAGTGCTGCTTGTCACTGCCCTCAGAAATTATTTCCATGGAATAGCTGTGTAGCCATAATGGAGTGTCTGATATGCACCACAGGCCCTATGTAATCATTTAATTTTTATGAGATCAAATGATCTTACTCAGAGGTTTTTCATTTATGTTCATTGCTGGGCCAGAAACAAGAGCACACCAACCTGTCAGGTTCCACCTCTGAGTGGGAAATGGGGTTGGAAACTTCCCAGGCACAAATTCTCCTGGAAGCCATGCTCTTTTGCCTTCTCTGCAAGTCCTACAAATTAGGACAAATTTGTAGGACTACTACAAATTACAAGCATCCTTCTCAAATACATGAAATACCTGTAGCAGACTTGGTACCCACTACCCAAAACCTTGAAGAGGCAGTGTGTGATGTCTGTGTGATTTGTTTTTTGGTACTCAAGTCCCCTTCCCTGTGCAGAGGAGCCATTGCCCCTCCCAGGAAATTCTCCTGGCTGTCACAGGTGGGGATTTTCAGGGCAGATCCTGCTCAGCATCCCACTTGCAGGAAATGAGAGCAGTTAATGCCTCTGTGCTTCTCTCCCCACCTTTGAAAGCCGACCCTGAGGAGCCAGAGTGTGGATAAAGCATTATAGAAGTGGCTTATCACAGCCATCATGAATAATGCATCTGGGCTCACTGAATATGTGTAATGGCACTGCTAACATCTTTAAGGCATGTTTTAAAAACAGTGTATTAATAAACGTAAAAGGTATTTCTCACCTCAGTGATAAAGACTACCCTGCTGCAATGCACTCTTGTGACATAAACCATATTTCTGCAGTTAGATTTATTAGTGTGAAGAAAATTGCTCTTCTGAAGAACAAGTAATACAGACACATGATTACAGTTGCAGAAGGTGTTATTAATCCATGCCCTGCCTCTCCAGTTGCATGGGCTCTGTTTACTAACTGCAAAAGGAACATGACTGCAGCTTTCTCTAGAAAATCCTGCCAGCAGCTGTTCTATCATGAGACTTGTCCTGCTTCCTCTTTATTTTCATGGGGAACTTGAATGTCTTGATGCAATTTTAGAAGGGATTAACTTGCTATACATAAATAGAGGTGTATGTTGATAAATATTTCAGTATTTTTTCTTCTAGACTTTCACTATGGATTTAAATAAAATCAAACCAAAATGAGAATGTTGTTGTGTATGGTAGAGAGTTGGAGAGGAAGAGTTAATGAGACATTTGTATGAGCTGCCAGAGAAATAGCTTTGAAATCTCAAACAGAGGCTTAGTGCAATCAAGAAATACAAAAAATAAATGTAAGCAGGAGCAATAACACGAGAAAATAATCCCATTTACCAGAGGGTTAGGAGAAATGATTCTGGAGTGGCCTGGTAAACAGAGATACTCCAAAAAAGGTCTGGTAATCCATGTGTGTCGAACTGGAGATAGTGAAGCACCTCCTGGATTTCCACTGCACTTCTCTGCAAGTTCAGCAGCAGATTCCTGTCCTGAATCCCCTTCTCTGCAGCAGAACCAATAGCTAATTACACTGCCCAGAGTGTGCTCAGCATCAGTGGGGTCCTGTTTGTGTGACCCTTGATTTAAATGCAAAGGCCAGTGGATTTGATGAGGTTCTGACAAAATGCACATTCCTGAGCAGCCAACAGAGTAATCATGCTTTACTTGGGTATTGATTTCAATCCTGTAATTCAGCATGAGAAATGATTATTAGTCATGTGCTTTCATGGTGTGAGGCAAATGACACTGCACATCTTTTTCTTTTTTTTTTTAATTAGTTCAACTTTTTTGGTCTACCTTTTTTCACATTATTTTAGTAACAATGAAAAAGAAATTGTTTAGGGTTCAGTTCTAAAGGTCCCTCTTGCTGCTCGTGGCTTTCTGTTTTCCAGCAGCATCCGAGTGGTTCTTGCATTCAGTCTTCCTTTGTGGTTCCCTCTGCCCAGACACCAGTCTGCCAGAGTTTAAATTAAAATTTTGGGTGAGGACAAGCACAGGCTGCTGGGGGGCAGCTGGTCACATTTATTTACTGCAGCTGGGAGAGAATATTTCTCCACAGCTAAATTTTGCCAAGTGTGAAACAGACAGGATCAAAGTACTCCCAAACAAGACCCTAATGGATTTCTGTGAAGTGAAACTGTCTGAATTATTTATTTTTGGTTTTATGTGGCATAATTGGCTTGGAGAAGTAACACTGTATCTAGTTGTAATTAAAAAAGGTAACATTTTAAATATTAAATAAATAGTTTCTCTAGTAATATGAAACAGTGATTAAATGGGGTACAAACCTTATTAAGACTTGTTTTTTGCTCACTAACAATGCGTGGCTGTAATTGGCTCTTGTTTGAGCCCGTGTTTCTCTAAATTACAAAGGACAAAGCTATCAGATAAAAATGAAATAGCACAGCATGTATATTTCGCAATCCTTTTTGAAATGTAAATGTCAAAACTACATTTTTTTATACGTTCTCTAGTTATGTTTGATATTTGTGGTGATTGCCCATTTTTTCCTTCAATTACAAGTCCACTTGTCAAGGATAACCTCTGTGTTATTCATCCCATAATTGAGAAATCTCATCCTTTCATTAAGATGAAATGAAGCCTTCCCAAATAACAGTGTAACATGATGTCTGGGGGACAATATAGTGCTTTTGACTGTTATAATTTTAACAAAGACACACAAATTTGTAGTAAAAATACAAGTTGCCTTTTCCCTTCACCGAAATGTTTCATTTGTTGCATGGATCTGAGGTAAGAGTAAGTTAAAATAGTCTCCAGAAAGTCAGTCAGCTGTTTCAATGGCAATAATTTTGGTTTTAGTTCAGAACATTTTTTAAAATGTCACTAATTTAATTTTTATACAGTGAAAGGAATGCACTTCCTTCTCCCCACTGCAATATGTGGGAATTCTACCAGAGCTGGAGAAGCACCTGCAGTGAGATTTGCAGCTTTATTCCTTTGTTCTGTGCCTGTTGGAAGGAAGGTGTAGGGGACAGCCAAGCTGAGCTGTGGCTCCTGCTTGCCATGTTTGTCACAGCAGGTCTGAGCCACACAGGTGTGTTTGCAGTCCTTGCAGGGACAGGCTCTGAGCAGATGTGTTCTGCAGCTGGAAGGGAAAGCCCACAGGAGGAAAGTTTGATTTGACATTTCTGGCTGCATCTGAAAGTATCAGGCAGGGAATTTATATTGTAGAAAGGAGCCTGTGGGAATGTAAAGTTGGTGGTAGAAAGAAAAAAGGTCTGAACAACAGAGAGTTTGTAGTGTGCCACACATCTGCTAACCCAGGTGGACATATTCCCAACTCCAGAATTTCTGTCAAAAGAGAAAGAAGGCTCACATAGCAAACACTATTATTATTGTTTTGTACCAGACCAATTGTCATTTTTGCCAGAATTACATTCAGAAGGGAAATTATAATATTTACACAGCAGAGCAGAACACACAGACTATCTTAGGAAAGTGCACAGTGTGGTGGAGGATTAGCTGTTGACCTTACTGAAGTGCTTTTGATGTCCCTTTATTTTTGAATGGAAACGTCCCCCACTCATTATTTTGGTTCTTATGCTCTGAAGCTCCCAGCAAGTCTTCTCATTTTGTCCAAACTGTTAATATTAATATGGTTGTGACAGCCTAGTTTGACATCTGCTGGCATCCATCTATGTAAGCAAACTCATTTTGCTGCTTGCATGTGAAGAATGTGAATTATCTGCTCCTGAAATATCTTCTACCTGCATCTATTCCTCTCCTTGCAGATACCATCAAGTCACTGTGGTTCTCTGAAATTCTAAACTGTGTGTTACTCAGCTTTCCCCATCAAACCATGAGTCTGTTTTCCCTCTGCAGTATCAGTTGCCTGTACGGTGCCTTGTTTTCTTAGAAGCTCTGGTATGCAAATGAGGGCTTTAATTCTTGCCCGTTCCCCAGCACCTTCTGGTGACAACGTGATCTTTTGGAAGGTTTGGGAAATGGCAAAGCACACATAATGATTTTTTTTTAGCAGCTTAAACCAGCATTTGCTTCTCAGACTGCAGCTTCCCATTGATTAGGTGGTAGGTTTTCTAGATTAACTCCTGACCACTAAAGCACTTTTGTTCTCTCCCATGCTGTTGGGAGACTTATTGATTTAATTGAAGGTGTTCTCGAGTTTTTCAGCTGTTCATATGTCTTTTCCTCCTTAAGCTGTTCACTTTACTCATTTCTATCATCCTGTGGGCTGTGACTGTTTTTTTTTCCCCCAGAGGTTATGAACTAAAACAAAGGCTCCACTACTTCTCAAGAATCTGCTTGTAATTTACTTGGCTTTATCTCACCCTTAACAATAGATCAATAACATCTGTACCTGCCACCTAGGGAACTTCCCTAGGACCATATACAGATTAGACACCAGAATATGAAGGTAATTTAATTTAAAGAAAACAGAAATGGGTCATTTTAACAATGCAGTGGCATCTTTGTGTTGTATTTAATTGGAAGCCTTGTATGGCTGTGATATTTTTACCTTTCTCGCCTGCTAGGCATTTCTGAAAATTAATAAAGCACAAGTTAATAAAACCAATGAAATGTAAGGATGGTGTTACACCAGTACAAGACTCTCTATCCTTACTGTCTTTTTTCTTTGTTTTTCCAACAGTAGTAGGGACATAATAGAAAAAAACCCTGGTTTTGTTTTAGGGCAGATAGTGGAATTATTCCAAAGTTATTTGCTGTTCCTGATACTTCAGGTGGTATAAAGATTTGATAAATGCAGTGCAGGATCTGTGGCAGTGGTTAAGAACATGCAGAAAAATACAGAGTTTGCTCATTGCTCTGCACCACATTTGGAATACTGGCTCATTTTGAAACTCCACATTTTTGTTCTTATTATAGAAATCCTTAGCAATTTGTACTTAGGCAAAATTGCCAACTGTAATGATAAATAATAGCATATGGGTGTATGCAAATACAGCAAACACCCTTTCATTCCATATGCAGGATGATACAATTCCCATCATCTCCATTCCATTAGCATTGCAGATACAAAACTTGCTGTCCTGCCAAGAGAGTTTACATGGGTTTGGTAAAATCAACAGAAACTCTGCAGCTGAAGTTTTAAGAAATCCTGAGTTTTTCTGCTCGAACATGCCTGTTATTTTTCACATTCCAGATGAGTCAAAGGAGGACAATTTGGATCCCTGCTACCAGAGGACTTTTTATCCCCAGTAACTATGGTTCAGTAGGTGTCCAGATTGATTTAGGCTGCAAAAATATTTTTAGAAAATTTTATCCCTTTTTCCCCAGTTGAAAGAAAAGCAGAGCAGAATCTGTTTTTTTTTCCTTGAGGTATATAGTTAAGGGGAAAAAAAAAAGGATTCTAAGGGAGCAGATTAGCTGAAGGCAGTAACTGGGAGTGACAGTTGCAAACCTACCAAAGAATTCAAAATGGGAATTTTTGTGTAGCACTTAAATTTTTTTAAATTCCCGTCGCTACAAAGAAATTTGAAAAAGTTCCCTATGATGTAAATGTGTTATTAATATGCTTTGTCAAAGAACAAAAGTGATTCAACAGGAAAATATTTACTTGTTGGAAACTTCTATGAAAGGAAAATGGAAGCATAGAGAAATATTGCAGTGTTAATATTACAGTGTATAATTGATGTATACAGAATATAGAGAAAGCTGCCAATCCACAAGAACAGAGAAATCATCTGCCAGGCAGCTTCTGGTGACTCCCTAGATGAGGCTGAAAATACTTTCATTGCTCCCTCTGCCCCACTGAGGGGCTGCTGCCTTCCCTGCCGAGCTCTGGGCTCTTTGGTCCCAGGTTGTGGGTTAAATTACCCACAACAGCATGAGCTGAGCCCCTGGGGATGAAGTGTCTGATAGCAAAGCACCTTCATCCCTTTTCTCCAGGTCCAGGAAGAGGATTGGAAGGCAGGTGAAGATCCAATGTTGGGCTCACAGTGTTAAATTCTTTGGCTGTGACACACAGCACAGATTTCCATGAATTTGGTGTCCTCTGGATGTATCTAGAAATTTTCTGTGCATGTTTTAAGTGGATTGGAGGCTTCATTAGGAAGTTTGGGAAAAATTCCTTGTTTAAAGAGATTACTGTGGATCTTTCAATGCCATATTGGTCTCTGTTTAGAGAAAAACCTTATCTAAATAAATAAGGATGAATTTCACAGGTCCTGCAGGGTGTTCAAATAACCCAGGATTACCCTGGGCACTGTCAGGGCAGCGATACACAGGAAAAGCACAAGTATGTACTGATGTTTTTGTATAAGTATGTACTGATGCTCTCCCACAGTCCTTCTCCAGCTGCTGTGTTTGCCTCAGGTCTGCCTGACCCAGAAACAGTGTGGTTAGAAACTATGGATTTTTCTTCAAAGAATTTCCTCAGTTGGTTCTTGAAGTCAAGTGAACATTTAACTTCCTCAGCATTGCGCAGCAGAACCTTTCCAGGCTTAAATGTATTTCATTGGAAGAGTTTTTTTATTAGGGTTGCCTGTCCCTCTGTGGTGTTTTTATGATGCTGCACCACATTTTCCATTTTCAAGCCCTCTGCTACAGAGGCAGATTTAAGTGGTAACTGCACCCTGTAGTTACAGAATATTTATTTTCTGTTAAGTTAGTTTGGATTGCTGGGTAAATACCATCTGCTTGTGGCAATTTGTTACTGTTCACTTGTTCTGAAAACTCTTCATATTAATATTTCTGTTTGAGGTCAATCCTTCAGTGGGTTGTGTTGAAGCAGCTTTCTCAGCCTGAGTGACTCCCAGATCTCCATGGTGAACATGGCTGTGTCTTCCATGAGCTTTTGTCTCATGTTGTGATCATCAGATCCTTCTGCATAGCTGCTCACAGGTTACCTGATAATGTACTGTAAAGAAGTTTCATGTTTACTTTTCATGCCTTCTCCAGATTGTTGGCTTGTTTTATTGTGGTATCCCATATAACTTGGTGAATTTGTTTTTTATGTGGAGAATTCTTCAGATTTTCATGGGATTTCTATTAACTTGGAAATATTTCATGTACCATTGTGATTAATGATATTTTTTCCCCTCAATTTTTTTCCTTAGTAGTTTATATACATGCATTTGAACTCTCAAATGTGCAGTTTTCACATGCCTGCTAATACCTGAAAACAAGAAAGTAAAATTGATTTTCAATGCTGACTGCCTTGCCTTCACAGGGACTAGAGCTGCCCATAAACTTCTGATGTTTGCCCTGGGCTGTTCACTGTTATTTACTTATTATGTGGATATCTGAGGCTCCTGTCCAGCAAAATTTGCACTTGCAACTAAATTTACATCCCTGTTGGCTGAGACTGTTCCAAAAACTGCCTTGGATAGATCATGGAGCAATGCTGAGGGGTGCTTGCTATTGTGCCTCCCATCTTCAGGCATAAATGTATTTATAACTGAGAGTTGAATCTGATTCTATGAAAATCACCCAGATTACTTTAAATTGTTTGGTTGCTTTGTTAGTAATTAATGTATATTTGGAAGAATAGCTTGAGGGATCATTCTTGGCTATGCAGACTGGGGGATTATTGACCCCTCATGGAGGAAATTTTTATAGATGGCCAAAGAATGGGCTGGGCTGGGAATTCTGTACTCCAGAGCAGTGTGTGTGACCATAAACTTGTCATTTAAAGATTTTTCACTGCTGCTGGAATTCTTCCATTTGGAAAATTAGATTAGATTATGCTTGGTACTCAAAATGAAGCCTCCTAAAGACACTTGTGCAGTTTCTTATTTTATTGGGCTGCAAGTTGTCCACAGACTGAAGCCAAGAGACAGAAGAAAATTCCAGTTTCCATGCTGCACTATAAAACTGTGTAACTTTCTTTTGAGTGGTGAGTTTATCAACAAGGTTATTGTCTGAATACTCTTAACAACTTTTTTGAAGGCATCCCTGACAGCCAGAAAATTGTACACCATAGGGAAAAAAAAAAAAAGGCCTTAGATGATTTAATGTCAAGGACAGTATCCCACATATTTCTGAGGATGTCAGCAAGTAAGTGGCTGCAAGTTTCTGTAGGGTTGCTGTGTTCCATACTGAGCATTACCGTGGCTGCTGACTGACAGCAATGGTTCCCAGTGCTGTTCATCAAAGAGGATTATGCAAGGCAGTGACACCTTTAGTGCAGGGGATGAAGTTTTTGAAAACATTACCTTGAAGAAACTGTTTTTCAGTGACCATTAGTGGTGCACTTAAAGTGGTTTGTGATTTGTTTTTCTTCAGGGAGTAAGGAATTCAGTGCCCAGGTTCACTGACTCTTTGCTAAGAGGCGCTTTGTCTCAAAGACAGTAGCAATAATTTGGAGAATGTCCTGGAAATAGTTGCCAAAACTGTAAATGGAACTGTGGTCTGAGTGCTGAACTGCTGCCAGTTCTGGGCACTCCTTGATGAAGATCAGTCACCGTTCTTGACTTTGCTGTTCTCCAATGTCAGATGGCTTAGCAGGAACAGGGGCCTCACGGGTGTGGAACATGGCTTGATGAAACAGAACCTTTTATTTTAAATGTTGGAAATCATTATTAACTGAAGAAATTATAGGGTTTTGTGAGTCTCTGTTTTACCACAGGGATATGATTACGTGTGAAGTCATCAGAAGTGTGAACTTTAGGAAAACACCCAGGGAGACATTTCAATTATATGGATGACATTCTTTAGATCTTTGAGAGCTGATGATTAAACAGCCTCAAACTTTGAGTTTTGTGTTGTTAGAACTTTATCAGAAAGAACTGGGAATAGTGAGACCTAGCTAAAGAAGAACTCTTATTACCATATTACATATTTTGTGATTTTTATATTTTATTGAAAAAATTCTATTTTTCTCCAACTGAATTAATGCATTTTTGAGAAACAGCTAAATTTCTGAAAGGCAGAAATTAATTTCATATCCCAGATGTGCAACTTGGTACAAATCAGTGTAAAAGATGGAACCACAGAACTTTCAGTGAAAGAAAATGGACTTTTGCTTCCTGTTCACATGTTGTCAGGTGTTCTGTGGCTGTCAGGATGTACTTCTTGGGTTAGTCTAAGTTCTTTCCTTGGTATTTGACTTCATCAAATTGAGCTTTCAGAAGCATGAGAACTGGATGTATCTATCAAAAAAAGCACAGGAGGTTTTTATTCAAGTGAAGTCTTCACTGAAATGTGAGCAGGGAGGAGGGTAGTGGCTTCTGAATGTGCCAATGCCATTTTAATATTGTTATTTCAATGGTTTCTTCAAGCCACAAGTTACTGCTTAGAAAGTTTATGTTCCTAGTGCTAAAGGTGATCTGTTTCATTGGGAAAGGATGCAAAACCTGTTTTCTAAATGGCTCTTTTGTTCTGCACAACGTACTTCCTAGTATTTTAGCTTGAATTGGACTTGAATGCAAATTAATGCCATCATATTTGCTTTCAAAACAGAAAATCTTTTCAGATGTAGCAGGTGATGTGGGAGTCATGGAACTCAATGTTTCTCAATGTTGGATATATCAGCAGGCAGACCATGTTATATTTCTTGTGATGACTACATACAACTATTTAAGAAATATGCTCCAAAAGTTTATTAACTTGATAATGATTTAATAGTGGAGTTGTGAGAAGTGGCAGCTGGGTTAAAAGTGAATTAGAGAGGCAGGCGTGTCTAGTAGATTTTTGCTATCCTCTGGAATATATTTTTTTTTACCATACACTTTTTTCTGAAGTAGAGATGCTTTGCTTAATATGAAAGTTTGCCAGCATTGCTCCCACTTACAAATAGGGAGAGGGGTAGTTGCAATTTGGCAACTATCAGGCTTTTTGTGACCCACCTCTTATGCTTTGTATAAATCATTAAACAGCTGGTAAATAAATGTATCTGTCCTGTCTATTGTGACTTATAATCTAATACATTCTTATTATTCTTGGCTTTGTACAAGCCAAATTGTATCCTGAGCTGCCTGCAATAATAGTGCTGCTGCTGAACTCAATCTGTGAAGAGCACTAGAGTTGGACTTTTCCTATGTCAGCTTTGCCACTCAGTACTATGGACGAGCAATTTTACCTCTTCACTGATCTCCAGCCTTTGTCTATCTTGGCACAACAGCTGTATCTTATTATGCTCTTAAATCTGGAATGTATTTTGACACACACGATTGAGTAGGTCATAGTCTGCCTGAAAAAGGGCTAATGAGCTGGTTTGAATTAAAATAAATATCTCCACCATGTTACAGGCTTGAGTGGTTTAAGAGCTGGATCAGGTATTTCAAGTGGGAAAAGCTTGACCATCCTGGGAATGTTTGGGGTTGTGTGTTTTTTTCCTTTGTCAGTTTTTTTTTTTCCTCATTTTTAAAAATAATTTTTCATTGATTCACAGTAGCTGTTCTCTGTGGCTTACGCCCTTCTCCAGCTCAAGGCTTTCAGCTCCTCACAGCTTGTTTTCAGGAGTCCTTCCTTTTCCGAACGAACCAGAATGAGCCTGCTCAGCTGGAGGGTTGGGGCATAGTCCAAGTGAGCCAATCTGCCACCTGCCCTTCCCTGGTGAGGAGTGTGACTCCAGAATTCCTGGCAGAGCTCAGAGAGGCTCCGGGATCCTCTGCCCCACCTCGCTGCCTGCCCGCACAGGGGCTGGAGCTGAGTGCTCAGAGTGGCTCTTCCTGCTTTCCTCTCCTCCTGCACAGATGTAACTTTTCACTAAATGTGGCTTTGGTTTTACTTCTTAATCATTTATTTTAGTATATTAATTTCTTGGTCACTGGACCATTTGGCATGGTGAAATCATCTTCTGTTCTTCCATCCAATATTGTCAGTTGTTACCAAGTCAGTTATTTAAAGAAATGTTTACACATGGTAATAGCACCAAACAAATTTATGGGTGAATTTTATGGGTAAAATGATGAAACAGTGACAGCATATTTTAATAAATTAACACTGTTCTAGGAAAAAATATCAATTGTCATCTACATTGGGAAGACAGATAATTCCTGAAGTATTACAGTCAGTTGCAGTAAATTATTACAGTAAATATTATGTGTTCTTTACAGCAATTTAATATAATCTCTGCATGGGTAAATGGATGTTTACAGTTCTATAAAACCAGTTTTTCAGCTCACATTCTTCATGTCTAAAAAACCAAACCATTCCCAATTAAATGTTTTGGTAAAAGAATGTATGAAGAATTCCGCTACTTTTTCTTTGACAAGTAATTTATTACACAGGTATCCAAATTAGTTTACTGTTTGATTTATACAAGTATAAGCAGTACACCAAGAAGGGAGAGATGTTTGTAATTATTATCATGGTAAAGTAAATTATGTGAAATTGTAGTCAGCAAACAGGCTATTGTTCACACACCGTGCCCTTGAGAAGAAATGCCAGATATATCTGAAACATATGAACAAATCTGAAAGCTAATGTGGCCCTGATCCAAAGGCCACTGAAGCAAATGGAAAGATTCCCACTGCCTCCAATGAGCTCTGGCTGGGGGCCAGTGACAGTGACATTCAGGTTACCAAAGGGCCAAGCTGCCAAAATGCAATTGGAAAATTTTCATGTCCCTTGCCAGGCTCCATGGGAGAGACATCAGCTGTCTGAATTCTTGCAAGAGACAGCATATATTTGAGATGTCCATCCACTCTGCACAGGCTATTTATAAGTGCTGAGGAATGACAGGCTGGGTGAGGTGGGAAGGGACCACAGTGTGTCACCTGGTGCCACCTCCCTGCTCCAGCAGGGTCATCTCAGAGCACAGGGCACAGGGTGGTGTCCAGACAATTCCTGAATATCTCCAGTGAAGGATTCTCCACACCCTCTCTGGGCAATCTGTTCCAGTGCTGGTTTACTGCACAGTAAATAAATTCTTTCTCATGTTTAGGAGCAATTTCCTGTGCATCATTTTCTTCCTGTTGTCCCTGTTTCTTGGCACCACCTTTTTCAGAGGCCTTTTTTTTTTCCAGTACCATAAATCATGTCTGCCACCATGCTAAAGGTTGGATGGGTTCAAAATTTAGTTTTCTTTCTCTGTCTCATTAACTGTGTCCTGTGACAATGATGATACCTGCAGGTGTCACTATTAACAGGCACACCTTGCTGGTGGGAATTCTGCCTGCTTGGTGCCTAATCAGCTCTGTTTTGGCAGTCAGCTGGAAAGGTTTCCTGTTTCATTGCTGGTTGCACTTCTTGCTTGTCCCTCTGCCACGTTTGGTAACTCTGCTTTAGCAATAGCCTGTTTGGAAAAAATATACTTTCTTGATATTGGGTAGTATTTGAAGTGGTAGTCAATTTCTGGCACCCTCTGAGCTGAAGATCTTTACTGAGCACTCAGAACTGTGGCCTCTAAGTAGTGGTTGAATAAAATGAACTCTGAGTGAACCAATTTTCTGACTGGAATTGTACTTTTCAGTGAGCCATGCAACACCATGTTAAATATAAACTTTGTTTACCCTGCCAAGCAAATTTTGCTTGTTATGCTAAATTATGCTAAGCAGAACTATATGGAGAACCCCTTATTTAAGTTAAACTCAGACAAAATGCCAATCGAGTTTTATTCAGTTTTTGTTCTTTTGTTCTTGCAAAATCCTCTTATGGCCAGCTATCATAGTAAGATACATCACAGTGCAAACAGGTTTATTTCAGAACATGGAAGAAAACATAGAAAAATGGTTTCTTCAACCACACTAGAAGAAGATATGGTGTAGCCATGACAGAAATATTTAACATTGATTTCATTAAAAAGCTTTAGAATTACATTTTAAAATTATAGAGGGATTTTACAATAGTTCAGGATTGTCTGTTTGTATGGGTTTTTTGTTAGGTTTCTTCTCTTTGTATAAAATGGAAGGTTCAGTTCCTGTCAAGGAAATCCACAGTTTACCTAGTAATATGCAGGATTAAAATCTGTGGATGACTCATGGATCACTCTTCCTTGTGGCCTACAATATCACATTGCTATGTTTTTTTCCTGTTGGAAAAGAAAATCTTTAAGACTTTATTCCTGAATTCTGCCAAAAGAGCAATCTCCGACTGTTTGGTGTGTTGAAAAATCAAACCTGAATACAATGCCAAGAGCAGAAACTTGTGTGGAATATCATTATCTGAGAAATAAATAATACTTGAAGGTTTGCCTAGTGCTTTGAAACAAGAAATGCCCACTTGACTTACAAAATCTTACTATAATTTATATACAGGGACATATTAAGTAAAGCTGTCATCGTGATATTTTATGAAAAATCCCTTTGCCAGGATTTCTTCTCCTGGGAAGCTTCAGCTTCTCCCTGTTTGGCTGCTTTGGAATGTGATTTGGAGAACTGTTTACCTGGCATGTAAATTGTTTTAACTTAATGACCAATTCCAGTCCAGCTGGTCAGTCATGGGTTTTTAGTATTCATTTTTGTTTAGGCTTCTGTCTGTCTCCTTTCTCTTTCTATAGTACAGTTTTAGGATCTAATCTATATCTAATTATTATATATAATATATATCAGCCTTCTGAGAACTTGGAGTCAAATTCTCATCTCTCACCTTGTCCTGGGGACTTCACAGCATCACATAAAGCTGTGGCTCTTTTTGGTGTATGTGTAATGTGCTGATAAAGATGTTTGTGCCCTTGATTTTATTGCAAATCTTTTCTGTCACACTTCTGTGCTGCTGAGTGCATAGTTTTACACTCAAGACAGAAAATTTTCTATGCTTTGCATATTTTATTTGTGAAAAAACACCTTTTTGGTGCACTGCAATACTTTACAGATTGAGCTATGATTTCTGCTGGTTAAGCTACACTTCTTGTTAGCAACCATGAATGAGTAAACAAGAATTTCATCAGCAGTTGAGGGGTGCACATTGCTTCCATTGCAGTGTTAATTTTATTTTGTAAACACAGGGCTTTTAAAAATTCACTTTTAATGCTGAATATTCTTCCAGAGCCTCTGTTGGGTCAGGAAGATTACACTTAGAAACAGGCCATGGAATTTAAGAGGATATATTTGTGCTATCCTAAGTTTGAATCAAACCAATTATTCAGTCATTACTGAACAGCTTGCCACTTGTAATTTTTTGTGTAAATTGGTCTTTACCAGAGTAAATGCAAACTGCTAAAGATTTGTATGTTATCAAGTAATGCAGTTCTTTTTTTCCTCTGAAATTAATTATTCCTGGAACCAAGCTTAGGCATTATTGCCTTGCTGAACTTGTAACAACACTGCATTTTGACTGCTTCCATTGAATTTAAATATATGCTTCTAGTCCATATTAAAATTCCAATTTCATTTTTTCTAGGTTTTAATCAGATTTTTTTAAAGTAACTGCAATTTAGTATAACTTTTCAGTAAATAGCTTTGTAGTTTCTTCTTCCAAAGGTTCCTCTTCCATAGTTTATTTTTTCTTTGCTGGGCAGCAAAGATTCAAATGTGAAAAATAAAACTAGATTTTTAAAAGAAACTGAACATGGGTATCAGTAAGTTGTTCCTTGACAAATTTTCAGTTTTACTGAGCCTTTGCCCAATTAATTGTTTCAGTATCTGAGACATCTCAAGATCAAGAGAAAGCAGCTCTAATTCTCTCCTTGTTAGCAGTAAAGTCTTTTATCTTTATTCAAAGAAAAGGGTTTCATTTTCCCCTTTCATTTTCTCAAGCTGGGTTAAGAGATGAGAGTGCATTTGTTTGTGTTTTAGCAAAGCTGGAAACTCTCAGCTGTTCCTGGCATTGACACAACTGTACCTTAAGGACTTGCAGCACAAGAATATTGGCAGCCTCATTTGTTAAAAATATCTCATATAAAAGATATATATTGGTTTAGATGCTGTTAACACAGAGGCATCAACACATCCCCCAAAATGGAATTTTCCCTGTCAGAGCACTGTGGTTCTTGGCATGGCTGAAGGCAGCAAGTGGCAGTAAAGTGAGAACATGGTAATAAGTTGATAAGAATGCTGATAAGCACTTCTTCTTGCTCTTTCCCTGCCTCTTCTGCAGTCCTGAAATAATTCTGAGCGTGCGGTAGAAGGATTTTGACATTTGTATTATGGTCACTGTCAAGTTATTCCTCCCTCTGCCCTGGAGATGCAGCTTCACAAAGTCATTATGGTGCAGGAAAGAGGCCAGATCAGGCAGCTCTTGCTGTGCTTTCAGACAAACTCTTGCCATCTTCAGGCTGATTCATCTGCTCTCAGTTACACACTGCTTAAAAACCCACACAGGCTCTGGGTGACACAGAGAATACAAAATATGCTAAGGTTGCTTTCCAATTCCTTACAGTTACTTAATCTCTTTTTGGCCTTGGTAAGGCAAATCTAAAGTAATTGACCTGAGAAAAACAGCTGCTTGAGATGCCAAGAGCAGAGGGCATTCTAGGGCATTGCAACTCTTGTTATCACATGCATAATTTCCACAGGAAACCTAAAGCTCAGCCTGGTATGTATTCAAGAATGGATTTTAATAAGGCAGGTGTTTTACTGACATGCACTAGTTCAAACTGACATAGGCAGAAAGACATGAGACATTGTTTCCCTCAGATTATTTAGGTACAACATTTACTATTCCTGTATTTGATTTTGCACCACCATCAGATCTGCAATTACCACACTCAAAAACACTTGAAATGTTCTAGTGAATTCTATTGTCTAAAAACATGTCAACTTTTGTGTCAAATGTGAGGATTGAAGTTGTCATTTAAGCAACAGAAAAATGTCTCTGCTAATTGCACATTTAAAGCAAAAGAAATAACTGAATTAATTTAACTCAGGTTTAAGGAAAAGATGTGATTTGATTCCTATGACAACATGTTGAGTTTGGTACTAATACTTCATTTGAGTAAAACATAATCATACAGTCAAATTTCACAGACCACTGAATAGATGGTTGAGAGGACAAGCGGTTCAGCACAGTTCCTGTCACTTCTTCATCATCAGGAGGTCTCGGTGACCTTATGAAAGGTTGAAAGTCAATCTCATTCCAGGCTTTTTGGTAACTAAAACCACTTGACAATACCATGCCAGTTCCATTCCAAGAGGCCCAGTGATTTCCAGTGACAATAAATGAGCTGTCTTCCTGATCAGAGTAGCTGTAAAATTGTGATGTTTCTATGTCAATCAGAGCACTAGAATCTCTGCAATCATGCTGAGCTTTGAATGGGCAGTTATTGTGCTGTATATTGATCTTGGAGTCGGGATTGAATGCTGTATGGAATCAATGCCTTGTGTGCAGCAACAGCAGAATGTTCTGGGATATCTGGATTAAAGTAGGATTTGATTTGTAGATGAAGTTTATGTCCATATTTACTTGTGCTTTCTCTGAAATGAATCTTTTGAAGTAGGATTTCTCTAAGCACCCTGCAGGTGAGCACCTTTCCATCCAAAGGGACTCTGGTGCAGGACGGGTTCTCTTAATTAGACCTTAACTCTCAGCTAAGGATTCACGAGATGGAGTGCTACAGCAAGGGAAATGGAATTGTCCTTGCCTAGGATAAGGGCAGTTAATTTGCTGTGACTAACTGGAAAACATATTTGCATATTAATATGCAAAATGAAAGTGCAAGCTGTGGTTTTGCCAAGCAATGGAATAATGTATAAGATTGATGGATTAGGTAGCACACTTGAACTCTACCTTACTTTGTGTAGTTTGTTCTATCAAAAGGAGGAAAGTGGTTGAATTAGGAACTAGAGATAAACACATTTATCAGCATAGAAAGTGAAAGGATGAAGTGGGACAGGGAAAGACATGGCCAAAAATAGGCAAATTGAAAATTTATCTATTTCTGTATTCAAATAATCCAGTACTAAAGAAAGGAACAATGAAGAAGTACCCTTGCAGACAGCCCCTCAAGGCCATTATCTTTGCACCAAAAGGTGGGTTTGAATGGCATCCATTGCTAGATTTCTGTACAGCATAGGAAGGCAAAGGGACACCTCAACCACGGTGCTTTAATAAAAAACCTGAGAGGTAGAGAAGTCCTTCTTACTCTGTCCTTCTAAGCAACATTTCCTTTCCTTTTGCATGGAGGCCTCTAGGGGTAGAAAGGTAGGAGATGCATTTGAGAAGCACATTTTTAAATCTAGTAAGGCTGCTAATTTAGGCTTAGCTGAGACTCATCTGAGATGGGCACAGTTAATGAAACAGCTTTATGAAGCTGAAAAACACTATGGCTTGCAATTTTCCTAAGCTCTTTTTAAGTAGGGAGAAAAGGAAGTCCTCCTGCACTTCTCATCTGTAACATTGAAATGACTTACTTGTCCAAAGACTCTCCTTGTTGTGGAAAAGGGGTAGGGATATGAAATCCAATTTGTTCTTTGAACAACTTCAGGAATATTTCCCTCCCAAACGTTTTTGTTGGAGCAGATTGCACCATTTGATGCCCCTTGTCCCCAGGTGCTGTGTGCTCCAGTAATAGGATGTGTTTAAGCAGATGAAGGTGATGTCATTCATGGAGGCTTCTGCAGGTACAGAGACTGCCTCCTCCATGTCTCTCCCTTCTGCTTTGATCTGCCTTGCTCCAGTCCCCTGATGTGGCTGTGTTTGTATCTTTGCTTTTCTCTACAGGTGCTTATCTCCTTCACTTGCATGCTTAATAGAAAACAGATCCTTGAGGTGTTATTTCTACATTGAAACTTTCTTGTTCCCCCATGATCTACTGCCTACACCAGGAGCTGTCTGTTCTGAATCAAAGGGTGGAATACTCCACTCTGGTTTTCCTTTTCAGGCACCTGTCAGTGTTACTGTCAGCTCTAGGAACTTCCTTCTGTCTCTCATTCTGCCCTCATCTCTGAGTGACACTTCTGCCCCAGCTCTTCCAGCTGCTCCGCTCAGCTAACAACAATCTTCAGCAGAGGAGGAAAGAAACTCCTCAGCTCTCCAGCCACTGGCATTACTGCAGGTTTTTCTGCTGCTGTGTCCTCAGGGCAGCAGGCTCACACCACTGCACTGCTCTGCACTGCAGGAATTTGCAGTTTGTCCTTGGTGTCCCTCCTCTGTCCCCAGCACATGTGTCCAGCCTGTCCCAGGGTCTGTGGTATGGTTTCACTTCTGCTCTTCTGCCTTGCTGGTGCTTGTTTGCTCATTCAGCTAACCTGAGAGGGGCAGAGGTTGTGATGGAAAGAATGGTAATAGACTGAAGTATTAAATAAGATACACAAATATATGTGAAAGAAAATGCTGCTCTTCTATCCTCTCTCATTCACAGACCCTCCCTGTTGAATTTGGAGATGTCATTGCCCTCTTTGTGTGCTTTGTGCTAAAGGGCTCAGATTTCCCCCTCAAACATACAAGATATTTTGAAAATATTGTGCAATCTAACATCTATCCTTCAACATTTATATAGTCATTCAATTAATTCACCTGAAAAGTACCTTACCTATCTTATTTATTGTTATTTTTCATCATTAAAAGAGACCTGACACAGGACACTGCTAAGGCTAAACAGCTGGGGTTTTTTTTTTGGTTTTTTTTTTGTGTTTTACTTAATAAACATTTGAGTCTTAAGCTGTTATTCTTTCTCATCTTTGGACTTTGAGTTGGTATTTATACAGTTAGATATAGATTTATATTTGGTCTAATGAAGGCCAGTGAAAGTGGAATTGTCAAAGGCTTGTTGGACATGATTCAAGGAAACATTTTCAATGCTACCAGGCTTTAACATACAACCTGTTCTTCCTGCAGTCACAAAATTCCCCTCTCTCTTCATCTTTTTTCTTCTTTATTAGCAACCTAGAGTAGGATCAGCTCATACAAGATTATTTCTGCTCAGATTGTAATACTTTAGCTAAATTTATGTCTGTGAAAACTTGTAATTTTCCATGTTTTGATCAATGGGCACATTCTGAACCTATCCTTGCTAAAGTGCCCTTTGCTGAAGGGCCCATGAGCTGGAAATAATTTCGCTTTGAAAAACATCCAGTATATTATTAAAACCATTTCCTTTGTCATACCCCTACCCTGTTAGTCCCTGTTCTCTTCAGAGGGGCTAATTAAACGTTATGCTGCTAATCAGTGTTGATAGATACAAAGTGCTGTAATGTCTTCTGGCTTATGGATTATGCTAATGGCCATCTGCCCATTATTGATAATTTGTTCTTCGGTTACTGGGGGGGGAGGAAGGAGCTGTTTGGTTTATGATGCGTTCAGCTGCATCACCAGTTGTCTTTGGCTATTAAAGTTACTATAACTGCAAAGAATGCAGTTTCATCAAGGTCTGAATTTTCTCTAGTTATTGTGTATGAAATTTATATGTTCAGACAGCTGGAATGCATCATGAGTGATAACAGCCTGACAGCAAGGAGCTTATTAAGTACTCAATGTGGTAAACCAAAGGCGGATAGATACATGATTCAATTTCATACTGCAGTTGTCTAAAATGCTATTAGCTATGAAGAGTAAAAGGCCATGAAAAAATCTAACTAAATTCTGTAACACAGAAATCCTGTCAAAATCTGTGTGTATGGAGGCTGCCTCAAACAGCAGAGTCTGAGCATACTCCCATCAGCAGCTGGAAAATTTCAATTATAAGAATTTGGAAGCTCTGCTCAGAGAGGTAATGTGTACTCCTGTTTTCATGTAGTGTGATTGACAGGATCAGATATTCTCCAGTACGAAACACACTGGATAACAGTCCTTTAGCAGCCTATTAAAATTTGCTAAGCCATCTCAGGTTGTACTGAAGTTTTCCTTGGCTGCTTTGACTGTTTTATTTCTCAACCAGAGCAGAGAGCTCTGACACACAGTGAGAACAGAGGAAGGATGCTGTCAGCAGCAAAGTTAGCTGGAAAATATCCACAGATGTTTCAAAACATGAAAACACAGTTCACTTTTCTGTAATTTTTTATTACTTCTTGATGAGCTACTGAAACATAAGGAAAAACCGAAGTCAGAAATTTGGAATATTTTGGTAGGAATTTAAAATACAATACAACAGAGTTTTTCAACAAAATTTTCCCTAGAATTATTTGGGAATTGTCAACACTTAAAAACAATCACTTTAATGGGCTTACACATTTGAGTTTTCTTTCTTGAGGAACAATGTAAGTGTGAAGCTTTTGAGCAGATTAAATTTCACTTTCTTCCAAGACCTTAAACTAATCTAGAAATACTCAGAGAAAGGAAAGCCTTCCAAAGAGAATTTGAAAATCCACTGAGGGAGACAGGATTGTTATGTGGAAGGGCAAAATCTGACTGATGGAACAGCAATTTTTGGCAAACCCATCCAGTGGTAACCACTGGATGTTCTGTAGCTCCTGCTCTTCATTTGACTTTACAAGCAGTGAGTGTGAACAGGAGATATCAGTAACAACCTCAAAACTCCTTGCAGTTACCAAAATTTCAGAGCACCAAGAGTTTGTGTCAGGATGCCTGTCAATGCAGGGCACCCCTGAGACTCCCCCCAGGCAATCTGGAGGAACTCAGCTTGAATTCTGTCAGTGCTTTGAAGAGCCATTGAAATGATGCAGCAGTAAACTGCAGCACTGAACAGCGCAGTTTGCTCTGAATTCAGTTCTTATCAACCAGGAAGGTTTGAATGGCCAGATTTAGCACAAAATGAAATTATTGTCACATGTACAATCTCTTTAAAACCAGCTGATATTCTCTAGTGCAGCAGCAAAACAGGGTTCTGTGTGTTTCTCACAAATGCAGACTTCCATAAATGAACCAGCCTTACAACTTTGCAGAGATTTTGTGTGGATTTCCAACCCCTGATGGCACTAACAAGCTACTGAGGGTCTAGTGAGCCACACCTGGAGCCTGATGGCCCTTCAGCCCTTCTAACCCTGCCCTCACTTTTTCCCCAAGGTCCTTTTTTAAGCTCACTCTTTTCTGTATTTTGAAGGACAGACCCAAGAAGCTGCCCCTTCATTGTGTAAATGTTTTATTTTTATTTTCTTTTTAAAATTAATTTTTTAAAGTTTTGTTTAGTCCTGTAGGTATCTTAGACTCCCTAGGTGCTCCCTAGGTGGAGTATTGTAATTTTCAGTTATACCTCATATTTGTCTACTATGGCTAAAGACAAAAACACAGTCATCAGGGATTCCCCATGACTGATAACAGGTTTATGTCCTAACCACACTCCTATTTGCTTCCCTCAGGGTCACTCCTGAATCTGGCACATTGCTAGGACTTTGCCAGAGTTAAAAAATATTCTTTAGTACTGTTCTATCCAGCTGCCCATTTGAAGACTACCCTGAAAACATTATTATCTGCTTTCAGAAACTGAAAAAAAGTAAAAATCAAGAGGTATTGTTTAATCTTATTATGGAAAGAACTGGCATTTGTATTATTATTATTATTAGTAGTAGTAGTAGTAGTAGTATCTTGTCTTTTGAGTACTATCCTGCTGTGGGTTCTTATTTTTCTAAGCAGGTGATATTTTTTATAGGTAATATTTATTATAGACCTGCTCTAGGAGGTGTTAAGTGAAAACAGTGTTGCAGAAGAGTCACTGACTCAACAGTGCTGGCACTGCTTTGCTGTTGTGTTTGAGGAACAGATGGGAGGATAACAAGAAGCACAAACCATGGTGCTGAATGCAGCTGGGTACTCCAGTAATGGATATTTGTATATCCAGGATATTTGTGTCCAGCTCTTTACAGGAATTCCAGGCAGATTGTCAGGATACACATTCCTGAGTAAAATATCCCAACATGATACCTGCTAACCACTACTGTAAGAAATGATATCTGGCCTCTCAGCACAGCTCTGAGAGCAGTTTCTGGATAAAACTGCCCATGGAGAGGACGGAAATGGCTCCTGACTGGAATTCCACAGGAACATCTTCCAGAAGGGGAACTCCCTCCATTTGCTTCTTCGAGTGCTTTGATTGCAAACCTGGTTCCCAGACCACTTGTTTGCTGGGGTGGGGAATAGAGGCACTCCTTTGAGAAAATGTCCTGCAGAGCACCAAAGGAATCAGCTCTGTGGTTGTGAAAAAGGCCATTACGAGATGTGAAGGGCTGACTGGCATGAGAAAAAGTCACTTCAGTGGGTTTATCATAGAAAGCTGTAGCAGATTAGAATCAGTGTGATCAGAGCAGCCGTTTCTTGTATGCTGACACCTTTGGTATTAAATGCAGTAGTCCTCTGAAAACAAGCCAAGCTGCAAAACATCCTTGTGAAGGTGCCACATGCATGATGGGGCAGCTGCAGAACTTCTTACTCAATGTTTTCAAGGGGGAAATAAAAAGGCACATTACACCCAGATGAATATTTTTAATTACTTATGACTGAAGTGGGCTACATCTGTTTTCTATTGCAGTGTAAGGAGTGTCAAATAAAAGACTCCAAGTTTGCAGTCCCCTGTGCAAACGAGCATCCTAGGGGATTGGTTTAGGCAGTCAAGAGAAATTCAGTGTTTAAACTAAAGCAGATTCACAGGAGAATAGATGTGGAAGCATTGTAGATGGCAAATTGATCTTGACATGCAGCATCTTTTGCCCAAACCCAGGGCATTTCTTTGGATACTCATGAAGGGAAATAAATGTTGAGTAATTGACTTGAAAGCAATTTGTGCTGAATGATTTTTGTGAAGTGTAGCTTTGAAAGGACCTCACAACTTGTCAAGGAACAAGCAATGCTTTAGTTGACCAGCTGGCAGTAGAGTTTAAAAGCAGTCAAAGGAAATGAAGTAAACTGAGTGTTGGTATAATAATGTCATGACTTGTGTTTATGACCAAAAAAAAGTTGTTGGCTTTTAAATGAGGCAACACTTCATGTGACAGAAGTGTGGTTTTAGTGCAGTTAAGCCACAGGTTAAACAGTCATGGGTTGTTTAAGCCTAATGAAAAAAAAAAAAAAATCCATGCTGTGTTTAAGAGTATGCTCCTGTCATGCCTAATTTCTGTGCCAGCCAGCATTGTCTGTGAGGAGCTGAGCAGCTCATTGGGAGCACATCCCTCTGATTCACAGCTCTGTGCTGTTTTGTTCACAGTCATCTGCAAAAGAACTGTTTGTCCTCCCTGGGGGTAGCAGCAGGAAACAAATCTTGTCCTGCACGTTCCAGATTTGACTGCAGTTCCACAGGGCAGCCTGTGTTAGTGAGGGAGTCTGCTTTACCAGAATATTGCAAATCTGACTGTCAGCATACCATGGATGTTTAAAAAGTCTTCCTTGGTGCTACAGAGTGACCTTGGTGCTCTGGGCTTGTTTTCTGCTGTGGTCAGTGTAGGCTTGGGGCTGTTTGGCTTTGTGGTGCTGAGCTAGATTCTTGCAAGCACAACATTGAATGTTGGTAGGAGTTTCTGATGTCCTGGCTGAAGAGGAGCAAGGCTATAGAAACTGCAAGGAAGGTGATGCTGAACAGAGGCACATGGAGATGTTTTTTGTCATGGCCAGAACACATACCCAAGTGTAGTTGACAAGTTGATTACAGGACCACCAGAAGATAAATTTATTTAACTTCTGTAAATATGACAGACACTACCAGTAAGTAATAAACTTACCAGGGAACACTGCATTTTGCTATGCATTGTTTTGTACCAAGGGTTGAGGAAAATGTGTGCAAACCCAGAGGCTATCAGAGTGAAAATAAGAGATGAATCCTTAGATTGAAGTTTGCTGTGAGGGCAGGGCTCAGGTGTGACACCTTTGCAGCAGTGAAACCTATTGATCCTAAGAGGACACAGCACTTCACCATGATCAGTATAAGTGTTCCCAAATTCCTGGGTTCTCCTGAAACAGAATGAGGCAGCAAATCCCACTGTGCACATTTACACTACAGTGCTTTAGGAGGAGAGAGCCCTCCTTTGGTAACCTGGAGAGACAGAGCTCTGTTAAACAGGGGGTACAGGAAAAAGAGAGCACCCAAATGCAATCTGATGGCAGCCATGAGAGTCTGCCAAAGGTGCAAAGGATTCCTTGTGCAGAGTTAGACACTTGCCCCTTTTTCCATGTAGAAAATAGTTTCAAATGTAATGTTATTTTTTTTCTTCATCACATTTTTTGGTGTTAACCCAAGCACATTTGTATGTGTTTAACTCTGATTTTGATGGGAGTGTGATGCAGCATGAAGTGCTTTGCTGAGCAATGACCTTAGGGAAAGCCCTGATCCTCTCCCTCACCTGTGATCAGCCTGCTGATCCAGAAGAGGCAAACTTGCTGCACAAGGTGCAGACAGCACTGGAAGAAAGCAGTGCTGGACTAAGCTGGCCAAGCCTGAGGGAGCATACAGAGAGCCCCCCAAGGGGTTGGAAGCAGCCTGTAGCAGCAAAATCCCCTCCAAGGCCGAGCTGGAGGATGAAGAAGTTCATTACCAATCTTATCTGATTTCAGCAGGAGCAGACAGGTTGCAGTAGCAAAGCCAGCTGTGCAGCTTCCTGAAATGTTGGAATCTGTGGCAAGGACTGAAAAATTTCCTTCTCAGATGAGTGACCAAGTTGTACACAAGCAGCTGGTCACGAAGAACATGTGGTCTTAGCTGTTGTGGCTGTGTGGCATCAGGGGATGGAGCCATGTCACCACTGACTAGTGGACCTGAACCTTAAAAACATTTTAATTATGTACAGTTTTTCAGGTTTCAGTTAGTAATAGCTCTGGCCTGGGCCTGCTTTGATAAAATATCTCACAGATCATCCTCAGGACACTTTTTTGAATGGAGAACTGTGGTCAATACTAATCTGTTAGCAGTGTAGGAACAAAACTCAGTTAAACTTTTCTTCCTGTTCAGAGGTTTTGCTGAGGTGTTGGAGCTGAAAGCTCCAGGAGAAAATTATGTCCCTTTCAGGTCTTGTGTTGGTACTCATTCTTTATTACTTTATCAGAAAATTATATCACTTACCATGCTGACTTTTTAAAAGATGAACAATGTTAAAAGCTTAGGATGCAAACAGAAGGTATAATGATGTCAGTAGGGTCTTCTTTTCTAAGTAAGTCTGACCTGCAATGACTTCCACTTTTAAAAACCTTAAATACTGTTTTGCACAAGGCAGCTGCATAAATATTTGGGCAGAAAAGGGAAGAACAACCTGAAAACCAAGGGGGCATGTGAGGCAGACTGAATGTAATCAGATAAAATGGGATTTGGCTAGGACACTGGAATTAATTAAAAAAATGTTATGCGGGGGTTGAATGAGCAGAAGAAGTGAGGATGCTGCTGGATGCCAAACAGGAGTGAGGGCAGGGCAGGCAGATCTCCTGCCCTGGGCAGGGGCTCAGAACAGGCTCACAGGAGGAAGAGCAGTGCCTTGTCTGCTTTGTGTGGAAGGTGTGACATGAGAAGTGGTTTTTGGACTGTTGTGAGAGTGATGCTTTTTTGGTCTACTCCTTCTGCACCAGTAAAATCCCACAACGAAGCATCCAGTGGATGAGATGTATGACTGGAAATGAGAGTAACTTGGTTTTTCTTTATTGCTAGGCCTTGGGGGAAAAAGGTTCTTAAACCTGGTGATTTACTTTGCCTGCCAGCAAATAGGATAACAGCACTTTCTTATTCAAAACTGTCTGAAGCTTAATTCCTTGCAAGGTGCTGTGATAGTTTGGAAGAAACTTTTCTAAGATGTTAAGTGAACCAGTCCTGTTGAAGCTTGAATACCTTAGAGTCACAAGCTATGGAGTGGTGGTGTCCACAGGGAGCTAAAGCACACACTGGGAAACTGCTGATGTATTCAATTTCTGGAAGCATTTAATGAGGCACCTGCTGGTGAGACGAGAAAGAAGTAAAGTTCAGACCTCTAGAATGTCATTTTTCCTGAACTCATAGTTGGAGATATTAAAATCCATTCCTCCATCTGCCCTATTTTTTTAACCAACATCTCAGAACTAGAGCTAACTTCTGAAACAGGAATGTTTTTTTCTCATTTTCCTTCTTTGTATTGAAACACAAATTGGTGAGAATGCAGGGGCCCAAAATTCGGTAAATCATAGAAAAGATTCAGAGAAATCCTACATTTTTCTTCCAAAATTCCTCTCCAGAGGAGCAGGGCAGAAAACTGAGTCGCTATAATCCCATTTGTCCTGTGATTCAGATCTTTTGCAATTCCTGTATTACATTATAAATTTTAGAATCAGGGTTTTTTTAGCATTCTCTCTGCATGTGATTGGCCATGGCTCTGCCTTTATGTAGGGATTAGGACATGAAATGAGTGCCTTATTTCTCTCTCCTGAATGTGGATTTCAGGATTTTCTGTTTTGTTCAGAGCAGTAGCTCAAAGGGATCTACTCTGCTGCTTTTGCTGAGCACCAGCAGAACCTGTCAGAGCAGCTCTGACATTCTGGGATGCTTTAGTGGGCATGGCTAAAATGAAGCAAAAGTTCATGGTTTTCCAGGGAGCCCCTTCATGTTAAAGCCAAAGAGAATTTTGTTATTTCTTTGATCTGCCTCCTATAGGTAATGGATCACACATTCAGCAAAATAATATGTTTGTATGTCAAATAAGTTGTTAAGGTTGTACTGTCATTCTGTTGAAGCATACAGCAAAGTAAATTACTTGCGAGTTAACATTAAAGGAAATTTAAGTCTTCTCTGTAGTGCAGCTTATCTATTTTCTCTATTAGCCTCAGGAATTAACCAACTGGCAGGCATTTATCTTTGAGGTCTGAGCTTGTACCCTAACACTTATTATAATTTCCAAAATATCATTTCACCTTATCTACTCTTGTAGTTTTCTGTCTTGTAAGGAGATTTTGTCAGAATATCTACAGAAGAGCACTTTTTCCTCCCACACCAATTCTTGCCACTGCACAAGCTCAACTTAACCTGCTCCATGAACAATTGCTTCCAATTGCATTGAGGTGCTTTTAGAAGTTTCTTTGCTTATAGCATTGAAATACAGGTGTTTATATTTCCTACATCCTCCTTGGAGAAGCATGATAATGTTTGGTTTAGAAAATAAGACATGCTTGACTCTTTTTTTTTTAAAACCATTGATTTTTGTCTTGAACTTTTGCTGTTTGATTTTAAAGAAGAGGTCTCAGTTTCTCAAGGGGAATGTGTAGTTGAGAAGATGAACTTACCAGCAAGAATTTGAACCTAAGTACAATCAGATATCAGCAATTGACAAAGTGGTGCTTTTTTTCCTGTAGGATGCATTAACTGCACAAATATGAAGCAAACACTCACTCTGGCAGGTCTTATCCATCAGGTAGAAATGAAATACAGGAAGGTTGTGCAGGGTGTTCAGGGGAAGCAGTGCTCTCTCCTACTGTAAATCAGAGAGGGTGGGGTCAGATTTGACATTGAGTTTATGTCAGATGCACTTTTTTTTCTCCTTAAAAATAAAGGAGAAATCACGGTCTCCAGAAGGAGCAGAGACAGGGTATTGTGTGTGGGGAAATAAAAATCCTGGGGGTGGGATTGGTACTTTGTGTCTCTTTCTGGGTTTATTCAAGCAGCTGAGCAGCTTGAGGCAATATGGAAGAAATAAAAGCTTGACAAAACATTGCTAAAATAGATCTGGAGGAACAGAGGAGTTGACAGGTGAGTAGAGTAACCAGACTGCCAGAAAATGTTTCAAAACAAGGGTATTTGTTTTTTTGGTTTTCAAAACTGGCTGTCCTGAGGACACAAGATACAGGGCAGGTTGTTGTGCAGCTGCTGGGCATGAGAGAAGGGAAAGGTGAGCTGAGACTTTCTGTGCACAGCTTGTGTGGGAGAAAGGCAGCCCTCTGCTTGTGGATCAGCCTGGAAATGAATCTCTGTTGGCAGAGATTTATCTCAGAATCAGAGAAAATAAGATTTCCTATCTCTTTTCACTAAAAATCACTGAAAAAGCATTGTGACGCAAAAAAAGGGATATTCTTAATGAATGTTAAGAATTCTTAGAAATTGTTGTTGAACTTTCTGCACACCTGGAAGATGCCCTTTTACCTGGATGTTTCCAAGCTTAGTCCAGAACAACTTCTACAAAGAAAGAAAATCAAACATTACATTTTCAATCTGTCCCACCTATTCACCTTCCAGTAACAGCTATCCATGGACAGGCTGAGACAGAAGCCACATAACAGAACACAGAATGCTACCCAAAAGGATATATAAAGTTATTTACAAGTTGTAGGATTGGATGCTTTTTGGTTACTGGGCAGTTGAGGTGGCTGTGCCTAAAGGATCTCACACATTTCTGTGCCCACCAGGAGGCACAAGGAACAGAGACTGAACTATCTGTGACAGTTTGGAGAATATTTGGAAATTTTTAAATGATTAAGGAATTTTTCAAATGGAAATGAGACTTTATGCTGAAACTTTATGAATCTGTGTGAAAAATAAACTGTTTTCCAAGATTTTAGTGCTCCTGTCCCTAGATGTTTTTGAAGAGCAATATGAAGTGTTTTAAATTACAGATGACACCTGTAATTTTATTTTGATGAATCCCCTGTGTAAGTGCTCTGAAGCAGAGAGAAATACAGTAGGAGAGAACTGTTGATGGAAAACACAAACAGCAGTGAGAGGATGGATGGACTGAAGCTGGAAACCAGGCTAGGTGCATCTAAGGCAATTTAAAGGAATTAAGAGTACATTATAAAATTGACAAATGAGTGATAGGAAAACCAGATTAGAGTTCAGTGCTGGGAGGAGACATGGCCTTGTGGAGAAGTGAGAGTATGGAGTGTGATGTGCCTGGTGCAGCAGGGCAGAAGAAAAGGCTTCATTTCTGTGATTTGATCTTGGTGTTTATTCAAACAGTGTTATTTGACAGAGTGAATGTGAGAAAGGACAGTAAAGATAGAGCAGTGTGCAAGAGAGGAGGAGTACACCGAGTTGCTGAGAGGCAGAAGCAGCCAGGACTGCTGTAGTTCTCACAGAGGAAGCAGGGACATCTTGGGGACTCCTGTCCTCACAATCAGCACATGTGGAGCTGTGGTGGGTCCCCCAGCAGAGCTGGCCAAACCTGCACAGGTGAGAGCACCTGAAGGGAAATCTGAGGCAGCTGAGCAGGGCTCACAGGGGAGCTCAGCTGAGAGCTCATTCTGCAGCTCAGAGAAGCCTGCAAAACCTTCAGGAATCCCTTTGGAATTGCAGGCTGGCTGCTGATGTCCCCAGGGCTGCAGGGAAGAGCCTTCCTGCAGACAGGAAAGGTAACACTCCCCCCAGGGTGCAGCTTTTTTCCTCAGCCTCTCCAAGGACTCAGACTATTCTGAGGTGACTGGCTTGCAGCTGGGTACTGTATCTTGGCAAAAAAATATGTGAATATTCCTTGTATTGCTGTCATGAAAGGCATGCTTTAAAAATTCAGGAGTCTGGATGGAAGCAGCGATCTGGACTGCTTGATTCCATGATCTATTCCAAACCTACTTGACAGAGAGGCACACTATGAATGTTTTCAGGCTTTTCCTCTAATAATTTTTGATGCTGTCACCTTATTTATATAGCTGAGGTTGGCAGCTCCTATGTTTCTATGAAAGTGCTATAGAAAGTGTCAGGAAAAAAAAATGTATAATTCAGATTTAAAAGGCAATTAATCAAGAGACTTGAATCTGCTGGAAATGAGGCTTCTTTAGGTCCTGTGCGCAGGAAATTTGTTCCCTACTAAATTTTAAAATATAAATAATTTTATGTTAAAAGTGGCAGAAAGCAAGGAATGCCACGCTGGACTGAAATTGGTCACCCTCCTGAAAAAGCCTTGCCTTTCCACATGCCAGAGCAGTGCAGGCAGAGCAGAACAGCTGCTGGCTGGATGAACTTGAGGTTATCCATGCTGGGCTAACAGAGACAGAGATATTCCCAACAGGACCTGCTTGTTTTCCTTCTCAACCATCTCAGCAAGTCATGAGCCTGAAAGAGAACTCCTAGGGAGAGCTCGTTTTTCAGGCATTCTGCAATTGTCATCTTTTCACTTTTATATGTTCACTTTTTTCCTACTGTAGAAGTGTTCTACAGTAGGAAAAATTTGAAGAGCAGTTTTTGAAGTGCAAGGACAAATCAATCAATTAGAAGCTGTTATGAAGATAAGAGCAGGGCTGCCTGCCTTTCATGGTGTCTTTGTTCAGCTCCTGTAAGTGAAAGTTCAGCTCTAACTAGTCTCAGGCACAGTAATTTGAATTTATAGTTGTTTACGGCTTTGTGGAATCTGGCTACGAGTACAATTTGAAAGGAATCCACTGAGGTGTCAGCATAAAAATGTGTTTGGAGACACTGCCTTTGTATTCCATGACAAAAATGATTGTGTGCAACCAGTTCTTAATTCCAATTTTGACAGATTGGCTTGATTTGTCCTTCTAAGGACATTAAAATAGGACCGTTAAAGAACTTGGGAGCAAAGGATGTGTTTCAATGTAAATAAACACTGAAGTTATAATTAAGTTTCAAAGTTGCTGGAAAATAAAGTAAGCAAAAAAAAGTGAATAGCATGCTTTTAGTGTCAGGATTTACTGCCTTTACTATGATTACCTTCCAACAGTAAATTGGAGAAGAAGAAACAAAAACCATACATGCAGAGTTCTGCTTTCTGTACTGGCCCCCAGGTCATTGCCAAGCATTTTCTGCTCAGATTATAAAAGGAAAAAAGGCTAATTAATTTTAATTTTTGTGTATTTTAAAGCCATAGGACATGTATTTAGTAAAGTTAAAAATGGGTTTGAAGAACAAGTGTTCATGTTCATACTTGTGAAAGTTACTGATAGGCACATCCCTGTCTCTTTGAAGCTGGGAAACCTGGCAAGTAATATGCAACAAGAACAAGGTTGTTTTTATTCAAAAAAACCTTTAAGCCAGGCTTCTAAGCTAATTCTAAATTTGGAATGCTTAATTTTTCAAGGGGCTTCACTTGCAAAGCTCTATAAAAGCTCTGTTCTGAGAGCACATTTGCAGTGATAAATACTTGCATGACACAGATGTCTGCACGTGTGTATTTTGATTTGCACCATTTATTTCCCATTTTTGTATCTGCTGGTGCTAATAGGCTTTTTACACCCTCAGCTGGCTGGTGATGAGCTCTCCATGCCTCTGGGGTGACCTTGCAGAGCAGGTGTCTGTGCCAGGGGCTGACCTGAGGCTGCACCCTTGGCTGGCAGGGCAGCACATCCCACCCACTTTGCATGAACACATCCCAATCCTGCCCTGCTCTGGCCAGGAAACTCTGCTGGAGGGTTTGCTGAGAGTGCAATCCCACCAGCACAAACTGCACTGCATCCTCCTCACCTCAAAACCCAAATAAATACTTTTTGTCTACTTCAGGTAGATAATTAATGATTGATGCAGAGAATACTTAATGCTCATTTTTTGTGATATTTTTTTCATTTCTGTGATTTTTTTGTTCATTTTCTATGTTTATTTTCTTCAGCCCCACGTTTTCTGAGGGACTTCAGTGGGATATTTTTGGGGTCCCCTGTGGCAGGAAGGAAATGATTGAATCTTACTCCATGTTCTCAGAAGGCTAATTTATTATTTTATGATATTACATTATATTAAAGAATGCTATACTAAAATTATACTAAAGAATAGAGAAAGGATAC
>LTAT01000007.1:15444767-15456177 GCA_003286495.1 Chlorodrepanis virens | reverse complement strand
AATTCACATGTTGGATAAACAATCTCCAAACCACATTCCAAAGCAGCAAAACACAGGAGCAGCAAATGAAAAAATAATATTTTCTTTTTTCTCTGAGGCTTCTCAGCTTTCCAGGAGAAGAAATCCTGGTGAAGGAATTTTTCCAGAAAATATGACAGTGACAGTCCAGGATTTCTCACCTGGAGCTGGAAATATTAATTCTTCTATGGGTTTTCTGTGGCAAGGCTAGCTGGTTTTATTTTCAAACTAGCCTACAGCAGGACATGCCCTGTGCGATATCACTGGGTGTCTTTTCAGCTCCTGCCTGTTATCATTTCAAAAAGCAGGGCAGGAGGGGAGTACAATAAATTTGTGTGCCTGTCAGATCAGCCAGGTTTGCCTCTTGCCCTTAAACAGAAAATATTCCAAGTTTGTGATGCCATCAGAGACTTTCAATTCAAGCATCTTGCTCAATTGCCTCAAAGTATTGCAAGTTGAGAAAGAAATAGTTTCTTGAATTCAGCTGTCTCCCAAAAAACAACCAAATGCAAGGCAGCATAAAAGAGGTTCTTCAGTCAGCAGCAGGGTGATGCTCATCCTTCCTTTGATCTGGTGTGATTTATCACATGAAGGGGGAATATATCAAATTAGAAAACTATCAAGGAGTTTTGCTCTTCCAGGGGAGAGACAGCCAGAGTGGAGATGAATCGTGTACATCACACCTTAATGCTGCATTTTGATAGTTCACACTTCACCAAGCAGTGACAGGTCCTAGGTAAGAGAATTGTCAGAGCCTTTACTTGAGGAATTGCTGGGTGGTTGTGGGTGAGTGCTCACCATAACCCCTGTTTGGGAGAAGCCCCTGGAATGTGATTCTTTCCCTGGCATTAGTGAGAAGGGGAATTCAAGCAGATCTTTCCCCTTGTGGGATGCCTCAGGCTGGCCAAAGCCATGGAGTGAGGATACCCAGGGAAAACAGCTGCATCCCTGTCACTACAGGGCTGCAGAGACAGTGTTGAGGTGGTGGTTTAAACATCTTGAATTTTAGGATAGTTTTTTTTTTTTTTTTTTTTGTCACTCCATTAAATTTGGTCTGTCTGGGGCTGCTTAAGGATTAGATCAAGAAGCAAATAAATATTAGAGAATAAAAGCATGCTAAAAAAGACACAAAGCACTCAAAATATATTGAATTTTTAAGTCACTCATAAGTTTTGACCATACTTTTCCCTACTCTGAATAGCTAGATGCCTGCATTTCATCTGATTCCCATGTTTTGCTATCATCATTTTTTGGTCAGAGAATTGAGGAATTATTTGTTACAGGTGGATGTCTGGAGGCCAATCAGTTGCTCAAAACTGAGTTACCAATTTAACAAAAAAATTGACTTTCTTGACCCCATTCTTGAGGCAAATGTAGAGTAGTCTCAATACTTGTCATTTTCTCTAACAAAACAGTGCCAAACTTCTTATTGATACTGAAAACATTAAAAGTACTTGGTAAAAACAGTGCTGTGATTTTTTTTAAAGTTTTTCTTTATTTGTTTGGTCCTTTCAAACTGATTTTTTTTCCCTGTTCACCTTATGGTTTCTTGGCTTGTGAACTGGAGCTTATAAGAAGTAATAAAATAGGAACTTTTTCTTCTGTTTAGAGTTATCCGAGTCCCCACTTCTGCAATAATTGTAGAATGAGTGTTCTGCTTTTCCTGGTAGCAAATGCTGTTTCAATACTGATAATCTGAAATAGGGTAGTTATTCATGGTGCCATACATGCAGAAAACCTAATTCCATATTTCACAGGCCCAGCAAAGAGCATATGAATGTGACTCCTGAGAATAAAATCAAACTTTATATGCTTCTGAAGTTCTTTTCATTCTGACTTAGAAACTTAGCCATGAGCTAATAATTGCTGGTTTATGTTGGCTCACATAAAAATAAACAGAAAAAGCAATCCAGGGCTCAAGGGAGAAGAGAAACAGCTGAAATAGGAGCCTGAGATACAAAGAAAGCTACAGTTAGTAGTGGCTTTAGTTATCTGCTTGTTGCAGAATGTTATGAAACTGAGACAAATACTATATTCAAATGAGAGTAATTTTATCAACCAGTCAAACCAATTAGAGCTCCACCACCATGAGAATGCAGATCCATGGTGTCAAATGGAATTGATGCTGCCCAAAGGACTCAGGAATTCCCAGATTTTAGGAAATGGTGCTCAGCTGATGTGTGGGTTATGCTAAAAACAGGTTTCCAGTTGTACCTCCATGTCTTTAGCCATGGAACAATGGAATTCTATTCCATGGGAGCCTCCAGTCACAGTTTTAAATACATTTTCAAAGGCTAAGATTAGAAAAACTGCCCAGGAGTGAGTACTCCTCTCTTTTCTTACAGCCAGATTGAATCTGGCTCTTGTGACTGTTTCCATGCATGCTTTTTTTACTAGTGCTTCTCTGAATATTAACACTGTTGGAAATACAATGACTGAAATTTCTGTTGGTATTTTTAAAAATCTCTTTCCAATCTTTTCTTTTCAATCTGATTTCTCTGCTGTCTATGTGAGTTATTTCTCTGCTAAACTGCTTCTGCTTTCCCTCACTTGAATGTGTTGGTTTAGTGGCAAATTGTTAATGAAGTTCAAGTGATTCAGTGAAATCAAGAGGAGAGAAAATGGCTTTATGAGGATTTTATGTTTTTCACCCATAGGATGGATGGATTTAGTCCCCAAGTTAGACTTAAGCCATTATTTCAATGATTTGCTGCTTCCTAATAAGATGATAGCTAACAGCAAAATCCAACCTAGGTTCAATCTTGTCTAAAGTAAATTTTTCTGACAGTGCATTGACTTGGATTGTACCTTAAACTCCATCCAGGCAGGTTGAACTGACAATTTGGTATAAAGTCTTTTTTAAGTGTGGGTAATCTCTGTGAACAGCATGGTAATATTCAGTTCTAGTCACTTTTAATACTTCCCTATCTGTAAAAAGGCAGAAATAAATTATTAGTTAGAGCTACAAAGAAGAATGAATTAATTTTGGCCATGACTTCATATTCACAAAAGATAAGAGAGAATTAATACATTAGTATTTTTTTTAAGAATTTGTTCATCTTGTTTTCTCCATTTTGTCTTTCTGGTTTCAAGTATATCTGCACATGACAGATGCACAGAACAGCACTTGAATGTGAACTATATCTTAGAACAAGTACCTATTTATGTTTATTTCTAATCCCATCATTGTGTGCAACTGAAGTGTGATTCATGTAACAGCTCACAGTCACAGGTGTGGCAGGAGAGGCACTCTAATATTTGTCATAGTGTGGGGAAAAATGCCTTTACATTGTTCTTTTTTCTAAAAGAATACTTTTACATTTTAATTTTTTATTTTTTCAGACTTCATTTTATTGAAAAATTGACTACCCACACATCTCCTGCTGATGCATTTCCTTCTGTGAAATATTTGGTTTAGCCAATGTCATGTGTGGAGGATGCTGATGTCTTCTGCTGCTGTTCACCTGTTTCACAAAGGAGAGAACAATGATCTCCAGTGCTCTTCCTTTTTCCTTTTTAGTGTAAATGTCAAGTTTTCCCCTTGGTTTTCTAGTGGTCCATCCATTTCACTTCACCTTCTATAAGGTTCAAAAGCTTTTGCCTTTTTATCCCTTACATCAGACAGCAGCTGGCATGCTTGAGGTGCTCTCCCAGATGGGTACAGCAAGGCTGTGGATAATATGGGATGGCTCTCTGTTGTTCTGCTTTTACAAAAACAACCCAGGTATGCTCAGCCCAGGGGCCTTCAAATGAGTTTTCTTTAGTAGTTAAGTGACAGAATAACACATTAGCATTTCAGGGAGGCATTTGGTGATTCATTTTCTTCTTGAAACTTCCTAATTTGCATATATCATATTGTTCTTTTTCACTGAAATTAAAACTGTGAAGAGACCAGAATTTATATTGCAGTTGATGTGTTTATTCTTACTGTTGAATGTTATTCATACTGTTGATGTGTTTATTCGTACACGCTCGGCTCTTTTTCTTCCATCTTCTTGATGTAATAAATGGTTTATTTACACAGTTCTGCTGGGTTTTTTTAAATGTTTCAAGGTGTCTGAAAAATTATTCTGAATTTTGGGACTCTCCTTTGAGATCTCCAATTCATTCCAGACCAGACAGTCTGAATTCTGAAAGTCTGAGTGCATTTCTGCATTCCCAAAAGCTGCAGCACCTGTGCATGGCTCGGGAGGAGAAGTTTGAAGGGTTTAGGACAGCAGAGAAAAACCTGCAGCACACAGAGGACAAAAGATTTTGATGTAATTCTTCTTGAGCTCCCAGCTGCATGCATAGGCTCGAAGAGAGTTGCAGTGTTTTAACTAAGGCTACTGCCCAAACAGCAGAGCCATCTGCAGATGGTACATGTTTGCTCTGAGGGGGAGTTTTGTGCCTCTCTAACACACAGATTTAACAAGAATTGCACTCACTGATCCCCTCTCCCAATCCTCCTTCACTTCATGTTCTTTCCCTTCCCCACTTGCAAGTTGTTTTTTGGGTTTTTTCAGGCCCTTCCCACTGGGCTAGGTGATGCCAATTGACTGTAAGAGCATTCCTAAGGGGATTTTTGCTTTGTGCCCCCAGCTATCTTCCTAGACAGTGCTAGGAAGGGAGCCAGTCTTCAAAGCTGCTGAAGGCTGGGAGTTCCTTTAGAGCAGGGGAACATCTGGGGAGTTTGTCACCCTTTGAAAGCAGGGCTGAGTGTTTATCTGCCCTGTTTGATCAGAGATCCTCCTGTCAGGATTACACTGCTATTGACCAGTTACTTTGTCTTGGCTCTGAACCCAGCCTAACTCAATTAGCCAAATTTTACATCCCTGGGTTTGCCTGCCTGCTTTCTTCTCTGAGCTTTCTCTGCAGATCAAACTCTTCTGAGCTGAAGAGCTGAGCCAGCTAAATCCCCCCAGCAGTTTCATTCAGGATTTTGTTATGACTCACGGGACTTGACAAAATGAAAAACAAACAAATAAATGAGCTTTTCCTCAAATGCTATTCCCTGAGTGACTTGTTTCACCTCTCACAAAAGAGGTGCAAAGATAAAGGAGAATTTAGGCTGACTATATCGAAATCTGAATTAGAGATAAAATACTTTATTCTGCTATCCCTTCTCCTTCAAAGAAGCTGACTGACTGCTTAAAAAAGAGGATATCCTCATCTATAGAGTGAGGAGACCAAGTAACCAAATAATTTATTACTAAATAATAAATGTGTGCTTTCTTCTTCAGCCATATTTGGGTGTGTTCTGGTTGGGCTGTACATTTAGAGAGATGTCCTTGCTATTCTTAGAAACAGATGCAAAACATTTGCAAAAAGTCTGTGTGAAATCTCTGGTTTAGTGTTGCTGCAGCCTGTAGGACAGGGAGTTCTCCTGGGGCTGACTGGCATCCTGGATTGCTCATTAGAGAGGAAGAGAACCTCCACAACATCAAAATGCAATTTTTTTGCCAACTTTGTGAAAAATATGGATCAAACATATGCCTGCTAAGCATTCTGAGGATTCCTTCAGTATAGAGCCCCATTGGGCAAGTCCAGGCTGCTGCTTCAGTGATGCTTGGGGTGTCAAAGGCAGCACAGCAGCTCCTGTGCCAGGTGTGCTGGGTGTGAGCTGGCTGCTGTGCCAGGTGTGCTGGGTGTGAGCTGGCTGCTGTGCTGGGTGTGAGCTGGCTCCTGTTCTAGGTGTGCTGGGTGTGAGCAGGCTGCTGTGCCAGATGTGCTGGGTGTAAGCTGGCTCCTGTTCTAGGTGTGCTGGGTGTGAGCTGGCTCCTGTTCTAGGTGTGCTGGGTGTGAGCTGGCTGCTGTTCCAGGTGTGCTGGGTGTGAGCTGGCTGCCCTGCCAGGTGTGCTGGATGTGAGCAGGCTGCTGTGCTGGGTGTGCTCTGTGTGTCCACGGATGTCTGCTCTCTCCAGCAGTTCCTTGGGCTGTCAGGAGGGACAAATTCTCTCTTTTCTCCGACACTGACTGGGTAAACAAACATGCAGCTCTGGGATTACAGCTAAAAGAGGAGGAATCAAAATCCTGCCCTGTGCTATATATACCTTCCTCTTGAGGAAGCATGGCTTGTCCTCAGCTCTCTCAAGAAATTCTGCTCTTGTAGTAGGAAATGGGCAGTTTTACCTGCAGGAGCCTTTGGCATGATGGAGGAGGGACTGCAGTCGCATTTTGCTCCTTGCTTTTAAAATAGCTGGCCAGAAAATATAAAAATTTCTGCTCCAAAAAGATCTATTTTTCTTTAAAATGGTCAGATTTAGCAGTGGCCCATGGCAGGAATGGGCAGGCTGCAGGAGCTGAGGTGCTGGGAGGACGGAATTCCACTCTGTGGAGTATCCTCTGTCTCTGCCTGGGAGAGGGGAGGTGGCCCAAGCAGACTTGGTCCCCTGATCCCTTGCTGCTCCTGCCACAGCTGAAGCCCTCTTGTCACAGTTCCCTCTCTTTTCCTTTGCCTTTCCTCCTCCTCAGCATTCCAAGAGTTCTGCTGGGAGCATGAGCGTGCCCATGTGTGATTTGCAAAATAAGAGTGGGGAAGCATTGGGGTCTCCAGACTCTCTGTAAGGTCTGGATCTGAACCTGAACAGGCTCCACTGCTGCCTTTTGTGGAATTATTCATCAAAAATGTATATAAATATATATAAATAAATTGATAAAAGTTGAAGGTTTCTTCCTTATTTTGCCCCACTGCCTCTTCTCCCTAGATTTATGATGAAGAATCAGCAAAGAGAACGATGCTAGCCTTAGGCAAAGTGCTGTGGAGATGAGGCTGGAAAGGGAGAAAAGAGACAGCTGAAAACTTTCAGCACAGTCTGTCAGCCTTGGGCATGGAATATGAACCTAACAGGTCTGGAAAGACTTCACCAGTGACTAATGGTTGTGTTCTTCTCTGCAAACATTTTGTAATATCTGCTGCAAATTATTTTCTTCTAGTTAATTAAGTACGTGAGGCAAGTGAATGTGCTCTCTGAAATCTCTTTGTCCATGCACTGCCTGTGTTTTTCACTTGCCTGTGCTGGACAGGCTCAGCACAGCTGTTAAACCGTGGCCATGTGGGAGCCACTGCAGCCCAACCCTTAGATATATTTTTCTCTTTAAAGTAACCTCATATGTAGGCAAGCCTCAGGCTGGGCTGGGAAAGTATGAGAACTGGCTAGAGTGAGAAGTATTTCAAACTGAGGCCACAGTAATAAAATAATTATATCTGGTATTGGTTGACTTAAACCGCCGACTAAAACTGTGCTGCATCAAACTGCTGTGACAGCAGAATGTTAAACTCCTGCCTTTAAAATAGGCCCACTTTGGGGCTTCTGGACCATATTCACTGGTGTGTCACTTCTGCTTATGCTGCTGTGAAATTAATTATAAGCAAGCATTTATTGCAGTATGGTAGAATAGGACAACTGTGTCTTCATTTATTACTGTGCCAGTGAGACTGCAAATAAAACCTAATTCCTCCCTGATGGAGATGTGCACAAAATGCACTGAAAGTCTCTGAAGGAGTCCTTACAGGTCTGAATGCATGAAAAAAGTGAGTTAGAGAATGCTATTTGGTTTTTTTCTTGGAGATCATGCTTCATAATTTCAATATGGTCCTTCTGGAAAGCTCCTAGGGCCTGGTTGCAGCACCTCTGTGATGATCTCTGCTTAAAGAGTGTCTGACCCCATATGAGGCTGAGAAGGTGGGGTAAGAAGTGCATGCCTAAGCAAAAGTAAAGAAATGGACAAATTTTCTTATCATTTGGTATTATATGTTAACTATTTGCCCAGAGGCATAAGAAATAGGGTTTTTTTTCATATCTAGGTCAGATGTCTAGTATGAGAATGAGATTTTAAAGATAGCATGTTTACTTTAGTGATATTGTGCAATATTAATTCATTGAACATTAGATGGGTGTTGTTAAAGGGTAAAAAAGGCAAATGAAGCACCATAAACTCATTGAAAGATGAATATTCAATGGTTTCTTTCCACCTGAATATACTTGAAGAATCATAAATTCCTAAAAACAAGCACTCCCCCAAATTACCCTCCAAATATTGTTTCCTCTTCTTTCAAATCCATTAATTGGGTAGCCCAATTAATGGATTTGAAAGAAGAGGAAACAATATTTAATAATTTATTAATTTATTAATTAATGGAAGTGGATAAGTCAGCTGTTCTGTTTTGTGGTGCTTACTTTTTGTTCCCTTGGAGTTACAAGCAGTTTTACTGGAGTAGAAGAGGGAAACCTGTATCTTATACTGTGATAATATGATCTGGTAGGTTCTCAAATGCAATACATATGCAAATGAGAAGTGCTTGAAAGGATTTCAGCCACTTTCAGAATTACATCAGGGAGAACAACATAAAGAGACTTGCCCAGATTCACTGCACTTATTAGGAAATGCCTCAGAAACCTCCCTGCTGAAATGCAAATGAGATGCATAAGTCAATACAGGAGATGCAACAGAACCAACCCTGTGAAGATCAACTTCCCAGAGACACCCTGACACTTCAGTGTTACCATCCCTCTTTTAACTTCCGGCATTACAAATTCACGAGGCTCAAATCTGTTGTATGTTAGGAATTTGTAAATTGAGACCGTGACCTTTTTAACTGAAAGCAGCAAAACCCACACAAGAAAGCAAATCTTTATAGAGCTAGCAACTGGGATGAAAATAAAAGTATGACATGGTTTTCCTTCTCCCTCCATAGGAAGCCCCACTGTATTTTAAACATAACTTCAGAATTTTTAGATTTCTGTTCTGTTGGTTTCCAACTTTCATGAGAGATGACTGTCAAATGCCTCATGAGGCTGGATCATGCTGCAGACCCAAATCAGATCTTAGCAAGGCTCTAACATGGCTCAGTCCCTTTCCTCAGCAAAGACAGCAGCCTTTCTCTGCCTCCCAAGATTTAACAGCCACTTGCCAAGGTCAGTCTGAGCTGGTTATTAGAACAGCATTTCTGCTTTTGCTCCCAGGAAAACCTGTCTCTGCACACTGAAAACAGCAGAAACGGGAAAGCAGATGTAGGCTTCCCTCTGAAGTCATATTTGAGATTGGTGCCCATCATGTGTTTGTAGAATCTTTTTACCTAATTACTCTAAATAGCTAAAGGAAGAGTAGAAAGGGATAGTTAATGTACTACCAGATTGTTTTTCCTACTGCAGTACATTGTGGGAGTAATGAGTTAAAAGGGTTTTCCTTCTGTCTTTGCCTGGGTGGAAAAGTTGAGGTGGGATGAAAGGTGGTGGGAGATTTCTTTGTGGACCCTGTGTTCACCCTATATCCCTGCACTTCAACACTGAATCTTGTGTTTGGGTTGCAGTATTTTCAGTTTCTTTCATGTAACTAAGAAAGAGTAATGGCTATCTCATGTTTTCATCTGAAACCTCGTTGAAGAGGATTTCAAGTTGTGGATATACTGTGGTTTGTAGATACTTTAATATTTCCCAGAAGAGCTGCTGCACTTTTTCTTTAAACATATTTTGCTTTCTGTTTCTTTCTGCTTGCTGCTTTCACTTGACTTTAAACTGCAACTTTTTGGGGTGCAAGTAATGCATTTCTCTGTGCAGATGTGATCAGTACTCAAGATCGGTCTGTTGGCTTTGAGGCTCTGAGAAACAGCCAGCTTTAGCTGATAATTAGTAAAGCAAATGACACTAGAGAGATGAAGCTCCAACAAAACCGGGTTAAAGACGTGAGAAGGAAAGAAAAGAGAATTAAACAGAGAAATGAAACCATAGGCTGGGCAAGTGGCCTTCTACCATGTGTTGTAGCTGCACACAGGTGTGGAAATAATTGCCACAGCTTACAGGAGAGTCAGAATAATGTAATGGTTAAACAAATCAGAGCTCATGCTAGCCAGAGTCTGGGTTGTTGGGTGTTGTCTCACAGCCTTTCCCTGCTGCTGGGAGGACTGGAGGATGCATGTGGAGGGAAGGACATGGTCAGACTTACACTGGTTTAAAAAACATTTATTCCCTTGAGCTCTCTCAGCTCTGCTAATGCTGAGTTAATTTAATGCTGCTGGGGACACCTTGGTGTTCTGATCTTTGTTGTAGGTGACAAATGTAATATCTTTAAACTATTTGGAAGAGTAAATAATTTCTGTGTGCTTTCATCAAGGTAAACTTTTTCCATACAGGTTTGTATCAAGTATTTACTCATCAAGTTCTCTGAGAACATAATCTGTTGCTTCTTATCATTCCCCTAAAGACAACAGAAAGGGAACTCCACTGCTATTACTGTACTTTCTGTGTATAAAATACCCACATACACTGAAATACTCAAATGTAAGCCTCTGTTTCTGGAACCAAATATTTTCTGACTCAGGAAAAAGTATTTTCAATAGATTTTCAATAGGTAAATTAGTACCTTTGTGCAAGGGGCTTTGAATATACAAGATTTCCTTTCAAAATACCATCTTATTGTGGGATTTTTTAGTTGAATAGGTTCTTTTATCCTCTCCCAAAAGATTAGCTTAACTTGAACTTTAGGATAGACTTTTCTTGGCAGGGATGCACTTTTTCCTGATTACTAGTAGCAATTATGTAGTTTTGAGATGTATTCTGGAATTAAAGGGCATTAAGCACATCATCTACTCCGTGATGTGTGTTGTTCAGTAGAGTGTAGCTTCTGGAATAATGTCACCTTGATTGCAAGAAATACTTTGAAAATAAGATTTCTGAATGTGCAAAAATCCATAAGGAAGACTAAGAAATCCTTGTGAAACCTGAGCCAAAATGTGTGTTTTAAACAGTGTGCAATTACAAATACAATTATTCTCATGGCACATTTAATTTGATTTTTAGTTTTGGAGAGACTAGGTAAGTTTGGCTGATTTACTTTATGGAAAACAAATAATGACTCCTTAGAGGAAGTGCAGTACAATGCTGGGAGAGGCTTCAGTTTGAATCTCCTCCCAGTCCTTCACCTTGTCTAAAGCAGACATGCTGGAAAGCTTTGTGCACATTTAACATAAGGGAATGTACAACTGCAAATTCCTTATGACAGAAATCCTGTCTGCCTCCGTAAAATATTCTTCACAGCAGTGCCTCTGTGCTCTCCAAATACCAACAGGGCTAGTAGAAGCAACAAGAAAACCCCTCTCATTTTGGGTGAGAATCCATCAAGAGAGTCTAATGAAAATGAGAGTAAATGATGTGCCAACAGAGAGCTTTTGATGAGTCACTGTTCTGTCAGGAATCTGCCAAGCCATTCTAACTGGGCAAGAGAAGGAATAAAGAGCCCTTAGAGAGATGGAGATGGAGCTACTGCAGTCTGGGTCTCCAAATAAACACCATAAACTACAAAGATTCCTCCAAGTCAGGCAGGGAAGGGGCCTTGTGTGGCATTCATATTTTCTGGAAAAATCCATTCGCCCAGGATTTGTCTCCTGGGAAGCTGAGAAGCCTCAGAGAAAAAG
>LTAT01000007.1:15422262-15436402 GCA_003286495.1 Chlorodrepanis virens | reverse complement strand
TTTTTTTTTTTTTTTTTTTTTTTTTTTTTTTTTTTTTATTTGTAGTAGTAGTAGTAAGGGAACTTGATAAAAAATGTTGCTGTTAAGAGATTACTCTTTATGCCATTTGCAACCAGGTACAGATGTTCAAGTTACAATAGAGTAACTTTCTTTCAAGTCCTCTCTAAAAATGGTGCTGTGGCTGTTTCCCTTTCTCTCCTTTTTTTTTTTTAAATCACAGTAACTTTTCCTTACAGTCAGATACAAGTTTGACAGAACATCGCTGGAAATGAATCTGCTCTCTGCTCTCCTTGTCTAAAGCAGAATCCTCCCACTGCAACAAATGCAGTCACATTATGGCAAAACTGTCTGATCTGCTAAATCCCAGGGTGATGTTGGATAGAGAGCAGAATGACATGTGGCTTTTCAGAGCTGAACCTGGATAATAAATCTCATATTGGTTAGGTCTTGGCAGAGGGATGGAAGTGGTTAGAGTGGGTGCTAATTGAACAGAGTGGCTGTTTTCACCTCTAAAGAGATCAACTGCTGTTTCACACACGTGCATTTTCTTTCTGGTGACTTTGACAAAAATAATTTAAAGAACTTCCCACAAGATTTCATTATATGAGAAAGACCCAACAACAAAACCAAAGCCCCCACCAGCTGTGTCACCTGCAATAAAGTAGCATACTAAGGAAGGCTCTCTGGATCAAATCCAAAGCCCATTTTAATGAATTCAGCTTTTTCCCTTGACTTCTCTTAAGTCTCAGCAGCTCTTACTGAAGAAAGAACTTGAGAACACTTGCTATTGTATAGGATTTAAAATATATCTTTTTTTATTCTTCCTTCTCATTTCTTGTCAAGTCTTCTAGTTATTTTAACTGGACCCATGACTCTCTTCCTGAAGAAGGGGTTGCTGTAGGCTGGGAAAGAACAAGGTGGTAAACTTCCAAAAGGCAGATCAATGATGTGAATGAATTTTATGCAGAAACACACGTTTGGAACTGAAGGTTGAATGATTTGGCGTGGGAACTATTCATAATAAACCTCAAATCCTTCAAGATATGTATTTTTTAGATATGGTATTCCTGAAAAGGAAGTTAAAAGTGGCAAGTGATTCAACTGTCTGTCAGTGGTGATTTAGTTGGAGGAAGGTGAATGAATGACTCTGTCGTGTTGGGCCCCATTTTATACATTAATTGTGAACTGCAGTGAGAGTAGTGGGGTGGGAGATCCCCTCTGTACCCAGCAGATTTGAATTCTGTATGGACAGGCTGCATTTGCTCCCTGCATGGGGATCTGTGAAAGGGTCATAGAGGCTCAAGTGGAAAGAGCCTTAAAAATCATATGACAGACAATCTAAGAGGTCAGCTGTCAGATTTACCAAACAGGTGTCTTGTCCCCCTAACCTTGCTTGTGCTGGTGCTTTTGGGGGAGCAGGTGGGGCTGCCTTCCTGCCTCAAACTGTGCTGTGAGATGAGACACACAGTGAGCTGCTCGTTGACTGCAGAGTTTCTCTTACACACGTGCAGGCAGCCAAACATTCTCCCCCTTTCTGCTTAGATCTCTATTACTGATCCACAATGCTGCTTCATTTGCCTGTGATGACTATTTCCTGCTGCAGTGTGTCTTTTTATATTCAGTTTGTGTGCTGAAAAATTCCCAGACAGGTGCACAAATGTCATCCAGGTACTTCTATAGGAATTACATTTCTGGTTTTTTATGTACTGTGGTGGAAATTCTGCCATAAGCAGTTTTACACAGGTATTTAACTTTTTAAAGGGAACAAGAATTGCAGTTGAATAAAGATAATTTTCACTGGCATAGATTTGAAAACATTTCCTAAGGGTGTTTTAAAATGATCACATCTCTTCTGTCAATAAGGAAAACAAGGCATTGGAGAGATTATAGGAATGGCCTAAGAGCCAACAGGAATCTGTTATTTCAAAGAAACTAAAGAGTTAACATTCAAGAGCCTGGATGATATAAATTTTTATCACTCTGATGAAGTCATCTGTGTCCACTTCTACGGACTGGAAAGATAATATTGAGCTGCAGGATACTGATGCAAGCTTCAGTTCACTGTAATTTAACTACAATATTAATTATAACACAGCCCTCTCACACCCTGTCTGTAAAATAACCGCCTTCAAAGTGGCTCTCAAAGTTTTTTGTTGACTTCCTTTTTAAAATTTTAACAAAAGTACAGACTTCTGATATTTGATATTGTCATTTGGTGGGAAGCTGTTATAGTAACCAAAAGAAGAAAATTATTAGGCCTGAAACTTTTGTTTAAATGATCAACTAAGTAACAAAGTGCAAGGTTTCTTAGACCTCACTTTCCTCTCCAGGTGTGCTCCAATGTGGAATGGACCTGTATTTGATTTTACTGGTCCTATGCTGGACCTGCATTTGATTTTGCTTTGCAGTAGATGCCATTGTATAGACATAATTTCATTCCAGTGTTCCCCTATCAGGTAGATTATAGACAATATTATCAAGTAGATTATAGACAATGCAAGTGTCTACATGTAGGTCGGGCTATGAAAGCTGGTTTGTTGGGGGAAAAACAAAGGAGCTCCACACATTTGGAATTTGTAAATGGGTGTAATGGGCTGAGTTGCAGCTCATCCACTCTCAGCACCTCTTAGAATGCCTGTTTTACATATTTGCCATATATACATATACAGTGCAAGGAAGCAGTCTCCACTTTGGAAAACATCCAGGAAAAAGCATCCTTTAATGCTGTGCCTGTGAGACTGATTAAATATTCTCCAGAATCCATATTAATGACTGACTTCTCTCTATGGATTGCTGTGCTGGAAGATGGCAAAGGCTGTCACTTCTCCTGCTTGGCTGGCACTGTTCTATTACTGGTATTGCTTCTTAGTGTCATGCTTAGCCTGGGATGTGGCACCATCTCCCTCTGCCTTGCAGAGCTGAGGCTCACTAGAGGGGAGACTGAAAATATTCAGGGCTATATTATGGCTGTTCTAATCCTTTTGTTGGGTCTCTGCTCTGCCACAGTCTGCTCCTGCTTTCACACTTATCCAGTTGGTTGCTTACCTTCTGCTTTGGAGTATTTTGTTAGCAGTTATTGCTTTGTGGAAGGTAATTGATTTTAAGTCCTTGCAGGTACCAGCAGATGATGCAGATGGGTGAGCACACTTTTCCTGGGCTGCTCCCATCAGAGAACCACGGGTAGAATTTCTCTGAGGAAGAAGAGTATATTGAAAACTTTACCTAGGGGAAAAAATGAAAAGAAATATCCTGGGCTTTTTGCCTGCTAGAAAACTTCCAATCTGCTCTGTGAAATGAGTTTTGTTCCACCTGTGTCTCTCAAACAGCTCAGTGCAGCAGGAGGGAACTCTCAGTGGTCAGCCTGCCAATGAAAATTCTCTTTCAGCTGCTCTCTCTCAGGTCCTCTTTCTCGCTGAAGGTCAAGGTTTATTTAAGGATCTCTGACCCTGCATCTGGGGCCTCTTTGCTCTGTGATAGCATTTAGTTGCCTGGTCTCAGCCATAAGGAGCTGTTCAGGCAGTTTCTCCCTTTTTAATCTTTTATTAACAACCAGTGAGCCTGACTTTGTCTGACCTTTCTGCTTCTTGCCTTTATTTATTTGCCAGACATCAGCCCAGCTCCCTCACTGAGCCTTGGATCTTGTGAGTGAGTCTTGTTTTGAGGAATCCTGGGAAGAGCTAGTTGGGATAGCTGTCTCTTTTGGATGCCTTCCTTGGAGCTTCTCTTATGAGAATGCCTCAATTCAGGTAAACCCCTTGGAGTTACAGGTTGTGGTTAGTGCATTTTGCCCTAATAATTTTGTCCATGGGGCAGGGATTTTGTCTGTCCCCATTCTGCAGTCTACACCTGCTGAAACATTTGAGGTTTCCTAACTCATCACTCTGAAAGGACACTGTGATGAAGTATTGTTCCTCTGGGACTACTGGGGTACATTATACCCCAAAGGAGAGATTTTACAAAGCTTTGCAAGAACGTGGAAGGGTTAAGCTGCAGGTCTGTCCTTGTCTGGCTCAGCCCAGAGCTGATCAGCTCTCTCTGTGTGACTGCAAGTTTAATTACTTCACAGAGGCTTTGTTTGGACTCAGCTCTTTGCTGGGCTGCTCCCTTGGCCAGCAGGGCCTTGGCTGGGAGCACAGCCCTGTGGTAATCACATATCCTCTGAGCAGAGAGAGACACAGTTCTCTCCCAGGATTTTCCTGGGAAGTGGTGAGAAGCTGTGAGAATATTCAGAGAAGAGAATGAGAAACAAATCTTATCTCCATTTGCTGCACCTCTTGTTGTGCACATGTGGAATGTGTTATGGAGATGGTTTAGCAAAGGGTGGTTTCTTAATTGGACTCTGGTGATGGTGTTTGGATTGATTGACCAGTTAGGTCAAAGCTGTATCAGACTGTCTGGCAAGGGTGATGGGTTTTTCTTTATAGTGTAGTAATAATAAAGAATGGATCAGCCTTCTGCAATCATGGTCACACTGCTAACTATTCCCTGTTCAGGGCACCATTGCCACAATACAGTCCCAGCCCTGCTGGGGGGAACATCTCAGAATGGAACCCTCTCACCTGCAGCCCTGTGCTGCCCCGGTTTAGGGGCTGGAGGCAGGGCTGGAAGTCAGGAATTGCAGCCAGTCTCTCCACACTGCCCTGAGATGCAGCCACTAAATCATGCTCGTTGTCTCCCAGTGCCACTGGTAATTGCTGGAGAATAAATCCATTAGAAGACCTTTGGGATATGAGAATTATAATTTTGCAAAACAGCAATCACTACAAGCATTACCCTTTAGCTACTGACAGCAAAGTTCAGAAATCTCGTCATGTGCTTGTTTCACAGCAGCTGATAAAGGTTAATAAAATGGAGGTTTAAAAGGCAGGGTTTCTAAATTTTTTATGTTCAGAAGGGATGATTCTCATTTTATTGGACTGACTTAACCCACACTTTCCATTCACATGGAAACTGCACGACTCTCAAATTCCTTCTTTCATCCCACAGAACCATAAACTCGAGGCCTTGCTGCTGTCACAGATGGCAGAGAGGAGATTGCACTGCCTGGAGTGAGCTGCTGTCTGTAAATATCACTGCAAGATAAGATTGGTGCAGTGGCCTCTGGAGAATGCGCATCTGCTTCACTGAATTATTGGTGTTAATTCAGAATTGGATCCTATACATTTCTAGCAGGAATTCTTAAAGCAGTGGAGCATTAAGATTTTGTAGTTTACCTTTATTATGCTCCTGTGTCTCTGAGCATACTAATCTGTGGTATAAGACAAAGATGTGTTGCAACAGGAAGAATTTTAGAATTCATTGTTTTAACTTGGCCCTGCTGTTTAGAGTTTGTGCTAATTTCATGTCAGTTTGAGAGGTCTGTGCCTCCTGTCCCGTTTCTCATTAGTAAGGCACGATGAGACAGGTTGTGTGCACTTTTACAGGTTGCCTTAATTTTACATATTCCTCAAATGTGTACTTTGAGATTATTCTTTGCCTTTTATGTGAAAAGAGAAATGGAAATATCTTGAGTTTGTGGTACTACACTGAGTTCCACTGATTTAAGACAAAAATAATGAGTTGTTAAATTGGGCTGAATATATTTAAAGTCAAGTTCCTTTTTTGGCTCTGCAGTTGCTAGAGAGGAGTCTGCTCTGAATCAGTATGCCAGAGGCAGGCTCATAGCTGGTTTCTTTTGTTTTTATTGGGGGCCATTGTGAACCACCAAGGATATTTAGCATATCAACACTGAGAATCCAGTTTTGGTTGCTTTGCTCATTGTATTTGCAAAGGCTTCACATGTGAGACAAGACTGTAAATAAAAGGCTTGAAGCTTAAATCAATGATATAATCACAGAAGTGATTGTTAATACTGACTTCATAGTTGAAAAGACACATGAGACCATTGCATTTTTTACATCAAGTTCCACTTAAGATGTCTTGATTAATATTTGTGTTGGAACAGAATTAGCAGTTGGATGGCTGTGGTACCTGAGCACTTTGTGCACTATAATTATCATCTATTAGTAATTCATGTTGCATGGTCCATCCAAATCCACCAACATCTCCTAAAACAATGGCTCAGATCACAAGTGGCTGATCTGCCCTTTGAGAACCTACAGGTGTCTTGCCTTTTATTAAAAAATACCCTCTGGCCATTGTGCTGGAATGAACTATTTTGTACAATGGGGTAAAATGATCAGGGAATTTCCCAAAAAATAGGATTGGGGTGGGGCTGTGGACTGGATGGAGGAGCTCAGCTTTCAGAGATGGCTTGACTGGCAGTTTCAGTTCTTTAGAGCATTCCTAATATCACAACACACTTTGTTGTGTAGATTTTATGGGAAAACAACAATGAGGATTTGCATTGAATGATGACTTCCATCAGTGCCCTCTCAGAGTGCTGAGAATGACTCAGTGTAAAGTTATTATCATGCCCCTACACAGACGACTGCAGAGATGGACAGAGACATTAAACAACTTGCTCAGGGCTGTAAAGTGAATAAAAAAATTCCTATGAAAGCCTAATGTACTTTTTTTTTTTTGACCTGTAGAATTACCAGTAGACTTTACTGCTCTGATGCAGCTTTGACAAAAATAATTTTATGTATTCTTTTTATTGTAGTTTTAGATAAAACATGAGGTACTGATTGAGCTTGACCAAATGGAGAAGTTAATAAATACAGAATTTTTTAATATACATAAACTTGATATCAGTCTTATTAAGATTAAAATAAGCAATAAACTTGTCAGATACTGTCATCAGTAGCACATGGGATTTCAGGTGTAATAGCAGCAAAATGTAATAATAATAATAATAAAATGCAGTCAAAGCATTCTGGCAGTGAATGAATGCTCTTGCCTGTAACAATTTTCAAGAAAATTTACATTTTTAAGACCTGTTCCTTTATTATTTCGCCCTGTTTGCAGTAGCACAGGAGGAGCTGACATTTCAAATAATTGCTGCAGTAACAAACAATGGAAGCATTTATCACAATATGCCAAATAATATTTGGAGGCTATTCAGCAGATTTAATGAAGGCTGAAGATAATCACCCTTGTTTAGGATCCTAATGTCCTCCACATCCCTGCCCCAAACACTGCTTTGATCTTTAAGATTCTTTTTCTTTAATGTAATGGGTTTAGTTTTACCAAACTTGGGGACTTTGGATGCATAAATGAGGTATCTAATGGTGCAGACCAGTTCATGCTTGGAGATAAATGTGCATACAATGAGCAGGTACCAAAAGGGGGAAACTGTTACCACATCATTGTTTAATTTGATTTATGGGTTGGAATGATGGCAACTATATATGCTGCTTTTCCAGATGCTGTTGTGTTGAGTGCACAACTTAATGACATTTGATCCTCTCAATTTATAGTCTCTCATCTCATTTATGTTTGCTATCAAAAGGACAATTTGTAAAGCAAATGTTCTGTTGACCTGAATTGGCAGAAGCATTTTTCAATCTGCCAATTTTTCCATTTAAATGAAAAAGAATTAAATTTATTAGCCTATAATGATGGGTTTATCAGTCTATTTAGCATTTTCTCAGACAGTGGGGTAACTTTTTAAGACCAAAAGAATGAAGCATTTGCATCTGCTTTTAACCTGATGTCAACAAAAACTCTAGATTGAGTTGATTTCTTTTGGTTATAGCTGATCAGAGCAAGAATAAGACATGGGTGATACCACAGCAGGAATCTGTCTTGTTTCAAAAACCCAGCTGGGGGTGATCCAAGCAGGAATGGACCTAAGTGCATGTCTGAGCTGAGGAGAAAACAGGAGATAAACATCTCTCTCCTGGATGCTGCACAAGAGCTGACAGGCCTTAACTTTGGCTGTTTATTTAAGCCTGACTTAAGTTATGGGTGACTGACACGAAGTTCCAGGTGTTCCAGTTTCTTTCCTGTGGCTTGTTTGTAACCTCTCTCCCTCTGTGGTTCCACTGGAGATCTGCTGTTCCCCGGGGTGACACTGCTGGAGATTGTCTTGTAGCAGTACATTAGTGTTGGTCATGAGTTGTTTGTAGCATAAATGTTTTTCTTTATGATTTTTCTGGCTCTAGACATCTTAATAGCACTGCTACAGCTGTTAAAAAAAAAAAAAGTGGGAAGTTTGTTGGGAATAAGGCAGCTTAATAATATAATTTTGAATTAATTCCTCAGAGAAGAGCATGTTTTTTAATATTGCAGGACATACAGTGTAGTGCTAAGTATAAGTGGTGAAAAGATGTATTTTTCTTGAATTTAATTGCTAATATTATTGAAAGAAAGCCAACGGAGGCATCAAAGACTTTATCCAGGACTAAGACAAGTCCTGCACAAAAGTAGTTGTCTATATGAAGATGCCATCTTTTTTGTTTTAAGTGAAATATGAGAGATGTCTTGGGTCATGAATAACAATAATTCCCAGGAACAAAAGCCAGTGGCAGAAGTATTAACATGTAGAAATGAAGAGGTGCTGAGTGCTCCTGAATGATGACAGATTTTGCTCTTTCCTGCATCAGTATCTGCCTCCCACTGTCCTGACAAACAGCTCATCTGCCTTTGCTCATGTAGACTCTTACCTGAACCTCTTTATTCCCAGGGGAAGCAATCAGTGAAATTGCACACACATTTCTGTTTCTCTTCCCTTCCATCTGCTATGATATTTTCATGGGTTTTTGCTTCTGTATTTCTGCTTCAGACTGAGCTGATTTACTGCTTAGGTTTTTCCAAATCCATTCAGACATTCCAAGTGATCTTTTCTAGTCATGCTTTGCAAGTTCCCACAGTGGATGAACTCCAGGCAGTGTCTGCTTAGCACAATGTCCAACTGCTGCTGCAAAGTCATCCAACAAGGGTTTGTGTGTCACTGACTCGATGAATGTTTCTGCCACTTCCCTGAAAACTTTCTTCTTCTCCTTGCCAGTGATTTTTCTCCCTTCTGACTTTCTGCAATGTTCAGCTGATAAGCAAATTATTTATTATCAGGCCTTTTTTTTTACATAAATCAGAATTAACCCATGGATTCTGAGGTGTTGAATTAAACTCAGCTCTGTTGAAAATGGTTGTTATTCTAACAAAGTGCATTTAAATTGGGGTGGTATTTCCTGTGCTCCTGACAGAAGCCTGAATTTGGTGTGATACCAATCCAAACATGAATAACTGGCACTGATGGTGCAAACACAAGACAGAAGCAGGTCTGGTACAGATCCCTCTGGCTCTGACAGGGCTGCATCCAAAATTCTGGTTTTTTGTCACGTGATTGGAAGATGGATGAGACACTGTGTTAATAACAGAATCTCTGTAGACTGCAAAGAACTACAAACTTCAGTTTTCCAAAGCAATGTTTGAAATTGTTTTTAAAAGGACAAGAAAGCTTGCAAATTTCAAAGTGAAATATGAGGCCTTGCTGTAATTGTGGGTAACTGCAAACACCTACAGATAAACATGAATAAATCTGCAGTAGAAGCAGGTTACACATTTCAGGTTTGTGGCATAACTCAAATAACAGCCTGGTTTTGTTAGAGAGGGTAAGAGAGGACAGGTCCCTGTTTAAATTTTATTCTGTTAAATCTGAAACTCTCTGGAATATGCTCCTCCAGAAAGCCTAGCATTTAAATACATAAATCCATGGAGTTTTTTCAGAGAGGTTGCCTGACAACCAAAAGGCAGAGGCTGGTGCTCACAGGGGCTGTAAGAGAAGTTTCTGTGCTGGCTCAGCTCCCTTTTCAGTCCTAGTGTTTAGATAAATAAAAACATTTATAGCCAGAAACATTATCACCCTAAAGAGACCAACAGTCAAATGCTGTGACTACAGCAATCACAATAACATGATAAAAAAGTGCCAGAAGTTGGACTTTTCTGGTAAAATACCAGTTGTAGTCACTTTATGCAGGAGATTCTGATTTAAAGATTGATATATGAATTTCTAGGAAATCATACCTTAAATGAAACGCTCAGAATTCTTTCATTTATTTAGACTAACCCTTCACAAGATTAGAAACAAAATACTAATATCTTCACGTTTAAAATTCAGTGTGGAAATACCAAACATTTCTGAAATGAGTTGCATTCAAAAAACAAGATGCTGTTACAGAGCTGGCAGGTGAACTCTCAGTATTCTCCTGTGCTCCATGCTTTAGGCTCAGCCATGGAGAAATCTTCAGCTCTAATCACTCAAGTCTCCAATAAAATAGCAGAAATTCAGTATAAGTTATTGTCAAAACATGTCTATAGGAAATAACTAATATTAAATATGTTTCATGTTTAGAATAAAAACAGCTTAGTTTTTTTGCTTTTGCTTTTTTTTGTGGCACATGGGAGCCTGTCTCCTCTTGTTCAGGGAGATGTGTGATCTCTCAAAGTACTTTCTAGAGTGTGGGTGTAAAAGTCTATCAGATCTTAGGTCTTAGGGTTGGAGATGAAAGCTGTCCATAATTAAGTCATTATTTATTTAACCTATCTGCTCAGTCCTCCACATTTGGGCTGAGCCATTCATTTGAAACTTACTTTGAAACATAAAAATAAAGGCTTCCCTTGAAGCAGAGCAATATAAAACTGAATATTTTTATACAAAATCTCTTTCAATGTACTTTTCTCTGCCCCTAGGAAAAGAACATTAGAATTTTGGGTTTTTTGAAAACCTTTGTGCATAGGTGCCCAGGGTCTCAATTAATTTGATCATATATCCATATCAATAAATAAATAGGAAAAATATCATTTAAAAGTGTCAGTAGAAGGCAACACAGGGAGAAAGGCTCTCTTCTAATGGTTTGTGCATGGGATCTAGAATAGCTTCCCCTAAATGCCTGTTTCCCTCACATGAGGCACAGGAGAAGGATGTTCCTGACTCGAGGGACTTACTGAGGTGCACAAACCCATAGGGAGAATCTGGGTCTTTGCACTCCTTTCTTTTAGGGCATTGTGGCAGAATGTTGGCTTATTTCTCCTGTCATTAGGTATGCAGGGTCAGTAAACATGATACATGTATGCCTTGAAATTTCATTCCATTCCCCTATTTGCTGCCATCACTGGGAGAACACTCACATGCTGCTCCCTGTTCCCTTAGGCTGCTGCACTCATTCATCCTGGAACATGATTTTTTCCCCATCCCTGTTGGTTATCAGCCTTAACTCCCAGCCTGTGGTAATGAAAAGTTATGGGGAGAAAAAGATGTGCATAAAGAAGTGTAGGACTGGAGATTAAACTCCCTCTTGTAATTCATGTTATGCTAATGAAGGACACAAGATCATTCAGAACTGGGTAATGCAGTGATAATACCAAGGAACCATGTAATTTACTATGGGGAGACTTTACTTAGTACATCATACTTCAGCAAGAAACTTAACAAAAGGAAGCTTAACACATAAATACCACCAAGAAGCGTAGAAGATAATGCAGCATTTGATCAGAATAATACACAAACACTGCTGTGAAACGTAATTTCCAACAAGTTACCCAGGAATCAAAACATACATATTGCTTATTGCTCCTGCTGAAGCTGTAGCTTAATAACTAAGGATACCAGAAGAGGCACAATAAGCATTTCCTATTATTTATATTCCCCAGTTGCCTATAATGACCATATAACTTAATATTTGATTGAATGGTCTGGGTATGAAAGCTATTTCCCTTGCAAATTAATCCTAGCACTCAGCTGCAGAACAGCAAGAAGTGTTACCATGGCACTGCCATCAGGCTTATCCCACGACATTTTTCCCTCAGTTTTATTGATGCTTCCCTTTTAAAGCCATCCAGTTTCATTTACTAATAAATGTATATTATGCCCTAACATATTTTGACTTTTATTCCATCAAGGGTCAAAACCCCATCATTGTTGGCTTGTTGTTTGTTATTATTAGCATTATGAGAGTGTTTAATATCTCTCTGAAAACCTGCAAAGTCCATTTGAGTGAGATCTCAACATATTGGTAATCCCTGAAGAAGGGATTCAAAACCTTGGCAGAGGTGGGGAGGGTGGGAAAAGAAAGTGAAAAGCCTTGTGAGATGTAAGTGACATGATTTAAGAGCCCTGACTCACTGCCTGGGGTCCTTGTTTCTCTTCTGCCTTGTGTCTGGAAGCTGTGACCTTGCATGTGGAAATTGGTTAATCTGCAGGTGTCATCTGTGTAAATTGTTGCAGGAAAGTGCCAGAACTGATTGATCTTTTTTTTCCCTTTTTCCTCCTCTAAGTGTTTTTATTCTGGTGAACTTCCAAAACCAAAGTTAAATGAAGATTAAAAAGCTTGCCAGGTTGTTTTCTGTCTCACAACTGAGAATCCTGGCTTCTGCAGCTGATGGACTTACTCAGTCCTGCTGGGCACGATGCCTCCCAGCTAAGGACAGGAGGGATCTCTAACAAACCCTGGCTTTACAGCTGTTTACCTTGAAAACTCTCAGGACCTGGCTATAATTCAGGGATGACAATGATTTCGACTCTGCTGAAGATCTGGAAACTTCTGGGAATCTTGTTTGGGCTTTCTTACATCCACACATAAACTTGATGTGATCAGCTCCATATTCTGTGGCTCTTGATTCAGACATTACTTCCAAAGCTTCTACATTTTCAAATCCAACCAAAACCAAACCTGGTCTGACAGGGAGCCAGAGCACACAGCTTCTAGAGCTGCCATTGGGGTCAGATGAATCTCATTCTTTGTCCTAAAGCCTTCTAACCATCCTAAGATCATTTATTCCAACAAAATCAACGTGTCCTTTCAGAAATCCCCTAATTTCAGGAGCATTCAGGACTCAAGTGGGCTGAAACCAAGATGCATGGGCAGAGGTCAGGTGGAGAGCTGGAAAGGAGATGTAACACTGGATTCATACTGTGTGTAACATAAAGTATTACAGAATGAGCCTGAGCTGGCAATTTTTAACTTCACAGGTCTCTAGAATTGGTGGAGAGCTGTCTGTCCATCTCACAGCTGCTCTTCTGACACAGATCTCAGCCCAGTCTCCAATCTGCCCACAGATTTTAGAGGTGAGATCCAGGAGTCCCCTGATGTGGCCAGCGTTGGATTGGCTACCTGAAGCTCAAGGTGTTCGTGTCAGTAATGCAATTTCTGTTGTCTTGCCTTCAATAAATGTCATTCCAGATGAAGACAGACAAATGTATTCATGCATTATCTCGACTTTAAAAAGTCATTTCAGGGTTTTTTTGCCAGGTTTTCAGTCAGTTGTGGAAAAATAAAAACAGTTGGACAATATTCAATATTCAAATATTCAAATGCAATTAATTATGTCAACTTGTTTCCCAGTATCAGTAAAACACTAATAACATAATCCTTAATCTACTTCTAGTCCCCTGGGTAAGAAATGTAATACCCCATGACTTTTTTCAAGCATGCCTATTTACCAATTACAGGAATTTTTTTTCTGGGACTGTGTCCATATAAAATTTGTTTACATTTACATTTACAAGTAAAAATTGATTCAGGGCAAAAAGGTCTGTTTTCAACAATCTGCCAGTTCAAGTCTCTGTGTATACCTTGCAATGGGTGACATGAAATGACACTGAACTAATTTATGCAGGGCTAATCTGTCATTTATCATCTCAGGGAACTGTGGTAGTTCTGATTTTGATCCCTAATTATACTAGATTAAGTAAAAATGATAGGTTATTTTTGTGAAAGTACCATCAGCCACAATGTACAGCAGCTGTTATAAAACAGAAGTTAAAATTCAGAGCTGCTAATGAGAATCTGCAAACTGACCTGCCATTTCAAAGTCCTTTATATTCTTAAGTTTGTGAAAAGAACATGTTCAGGTTTTGAGTACATAATGTTACATAGTCATTTGTATTTACTCCATACTATTTATTAATGCATGTGAGTAAAAAAAAATTAAATAAAATTGGCCTTTCATATAATACATACTAAATTTAAAGACAACCAAAATGCCATTTTCTTAGGAGAATTGTCAAGATTAGTTAAACTGAGAATCTAGGCAAATGTTTTCATGCCTTTTAAAAAAAGGACAAAATATGTTTAAATTTATCATTTCTGTGGTGATAGCTGTTTGCATGGGACAAGCAGACAGCAGATAATATTTATGAAATATTTCTCTCAGTGTCCATAAAATCTGGATATTTACTGGTAAAAAAAAAAACAAAAAACAAAAAAAAAAATCAAAAAAAACTCCAACAAAACAAGACACAAAACCAAACACAACC
>LTAT01000007.1:15402993-15422209 GCA_003286495.1 Chlorodrepanis virens | reverse complement strand
AAATCTGGATATTTACTGGTAAAAAAAAAAACAAAAAACAAAAAAAAAAATCAAAAAAAACTCCAACAAAACCAGACACAAAACCAAACACAACCACTCCCCCAAAAAAGTTACAGAGAAAACAGTTTCTCCCGAGTATCATTTGCTTTCAATAATAAATTTGGTCTGATTCTGGTTCCATAATGATTTGTTACAGACAGAGTTTGTCTCTCTAGAGTAGAAGAGCCAGTGTACCAGCTCTGCAGTGGGAATGTGAAGCTCAGCCGTGGGGCTGCCTCTCTCAAAGGTCACCTCAGAGAGTCCCTCTGGCCAGGGGACAAGTGCAGGCTGCTGCCACCCCCGTGGGGGCTCACAGTGCATCACTCAGTGTCCTTGCACCGGGCCCCTGGCTGGGTAATAGCTGGCATTGACTCCATGATTCACAGAAAGTTGATCAATCTCTTTGTTATATATAACATTATTAAGAAACCCATTGCTGTTTCATGCCCTAGTTCTATACAGGTGCACTTGATTGGTCCTTCACTAAAAACACCATCACCACTGGCTAATTAAGAACCCACCCTTTGGTAAACAAATCTCCATAACACATTCTACATGTTCACAATACTAGGTGTAGCAAGTTAAGAATTGTTTCTCATTCTTTTCCCTGATCTTCTCACAGAATTTCCCCAGCACCATGCCTGGGAAAGTTGTGTTTTCTCTCTGCGGCCAGAGAGCTGCTGCCACAACTTATTGTATTTGCTGGGAATGTCCCAATGAAGGCAGGAATGATGAATCTGACTCCATCTTCTCAGAAGGCTAATTTATTACTTTATAATACTATATTATATTAAAGAATACTATGCAAACTATGCTAAAGAATACAGAAAGGACACTTACAGAATGCTAAAAAGATAATAATGAAAACTAGTCACTCTCTCCAGAGTCCTGACACAGCCTGACCCTGATTGGCCAAGGACTGAAAACAACTCACAGGAGAAATCAATCAAGGAATCACCTGTGGGTAAACAATCTCCAAACACATTCCACATGAGCACAACACAGGAGAAGCAAATGAGAGAAGAATTGTTTTTCTCTGAGGCCTCTCAGCTTCCCAGGAGAAAAATCCTGGGTGAAGGAATTTTTTCAGAGAATGTTAATGCCACAACAGCTCAGGGCTTGTGCTGTGCCCCTCTGCAGCTCCCACTCCCCATGTCCCCCCCATGTCCTGGCCCTGATGGCTGCAGCAGCTGCTGCCACCTCCCTGTGCTCCAAAGGACCCTTCAGCACTGACAGAGCCAGAGCACACAGTCTCAAGCTGTGCCAAGGGAAATACAGGCTGGATATTGGGAAAAAGGTTTTTAAAGAAAGGCTGATAAAGTTCTGGAATGTTCTGCACAGGGAGGTGGTGGAGTCACCACCCCTGGGTGTGTTTAAAACAAGAATGGGTGTGGCACTGGCTGCCAGGATTTACTTGAGGTGTGGGGTTGGGTTGAACTCTTGAAGGTCTCTTCCAGCCTGGTGATTCTGTGAATTCTCCTCTTGCTGCCATCTCCTCAGCATCCCTCAGCCCTGCTCTGTGGCTGCTCCTCTGCAGGGAGTCTTGGACCCTGTGAGAGAAGGAATTGGTGCTTCTGGCTGTTCCTGCAGCCTCCCTGGCAGATCTTTTGGGGAGAGTTCAAGCCCACAGAAGGGAATGGAAGAGTCTCTGGCTCACTGAGTTTCAGTCATGTCCATACACTCCTGCTGACAAATGTTTTAAGATCTGACTGTGGGGACTTCACTACCTAACTGATAGTTTCAAAACTACATCTAGATTTACTCTCTCAGTCCAGAGAAGAGTCTTACCCCTCACAGCTTCCTAAGGCTTTGCGCTGACAAGGGATGTGACAGATGGATTTCTGCCCAGGCCCTCAACTTTGCTTTGCTGCCCCACTCCCACAAGAGGATTCTTGGCAATTAAAGCTCAGACCTGAGCAAAGTCATGCAGGAGAGAGGTGGCAGCAGGCTGGGATGTGGTGATGCCCCAAAGTGTGGAACAATCACTGCTATCAATTCCAAGGTCTTGTCCTGCCAAAGGACTGCTGTCTCTTCACTCAATGAGATGTGTTTTGATGTGTTGCTATAAATTAAATGACTCAGTAGCCTCAGCTATACAGAATTTGGTCCATTGGCAATGTTAAAACAATATCTTTTGGCACTTAAGTCCCAGGCATTTAGTAATATCTCCTTTAATTAGTTTTGTTTGGTTCTGCTTCAGCTTTCACTATTCCAGGGGTTTTCTTTCTTCTTCCTGTACATTTTTACTCAATCCTAACACATGATTCTTCTTTGCTTTTCATTGTTTCCCCTTGACACTCTAATCAGGCTGCCAGGCCACTCAGCCTCAGCAGGGCCAGCATCCTTTTAGCTTTGCCCTGTGCCTGTCCCCATGTTCTTCAGGAGTTTTGCCTGGAGTTTGTCTTGCACCATCTTCAAGAACCCTGTTTGGCTATGGAGAAAAAGGCATGCAATGAGGCATCAATAAAGGGACAAAGATCAGGTGCCCCGAGGAGGTAGAACATCAATAAAAAAGAAGGAATGAGTGTCTCTGAGGAAGATAAAGCAGTGTGATTCACAGCTCTGGAGAATGCTAGACAGGCATGCAATGTTTGTAAGGAAAATAATAGCCTAAGATCAAAAAAAGCAAACAAAAACAGATGAAGCACAGTATCAAACAGAATTTAAATAAATCATTAAAAGAAAAACCTATTTCTTGAACCATAGGACAATAAACAGCATTTAATTAAAAATGTGTTCTTGATGTTCTCATGTGATTAGTTTTGCATTACTCTGCCATTTATTTTGGTGATATTGAGGCCAAAGGGGCTGGTGTCCTGGGCTGAACATGATTTAAATAACAGAACTTGTGCTGAGGTTAGTGAAAAACTTTGATTTACTCCAGTGGAGCCATCAACTTGTCTATTCTTAGACCCAGAAAGCAATTTTTACTTGACACCTGCTGTTTTATCTCACTTTCTCTCTCTCACTTAACGTTGTAGCTGGCAAACACAGGGTCTGGAGCTGTGCCTAATGCCCTGCTGGGGGAATCCTTGACCCTTTTTGTAGGCAGGGCTGCCTTTGGGTGGACAGATAAAATCTAGTCCAGAGGACTGTGCAAAAAAAGTTAAAGGAAAACTTGGCCACTGGTCACCTTTCCTCAGGCTTCATAAGGAGCAAACTTAAAGTGGCTCATATTAGTGCACAGCTGAATAAATAACAGCTTAAGAGCTTTTGGTCTTTTCAGTAATATGGGCTGATTTTTTAAAAATAGAAGTATTTAGAGTAATTTTTTTCCATTTGCTCATCAGCTTACATCTGAAATGGGCAGTATTTAGTAGGCCAAAGATCTGACATCAGCCATTGTTTGCCCACATTAAAACAGAAGATGTCCATGTCATGTTACCTACAGGATGCTCCTCGTTTGTATTACCAAGACACTCAGATGATTTCTTAGGTAACAACTGCAGGAATTGCTTTTTCTGTACATGTTTTACAAATATTGGTAGTGTTTTAGCCCTAGGGCTTAGCTAGCATGGTATAGATGAGAAGAAAAAAGCAAATAAAAGGAAAAAAAATGTACTAATGTTTATTCTACAAAATCAAATAAGTGATTTAGTGGTTGGTAAGACCCCTGTAAATCACTGCAGACTGTGTTCTCAGCAAGCTTCTGAAAATGAATCTGCTCTCCTGTTTAACACAGCCAGCCCTTCCCAGAGCTCTGGCCTGACATAAATCAACTCTGTTCATACCCTGACTGCTGTGAAATGCAACTCTTGATTCTCAGATTGCCAGATCCCTTCCCCTCGGGGAGAAAGCTGAGTGCTGTGGAGAAGATATTCCAAAAAAGCAGCACAGATCTGGTTTGTAAAACTCTCACAGGAGAGAAGAGATCTGTCATCAACCCTTCTGTGTGTTATACACACACTTGGTGCTGATGATATCATAAAAAAGGTGGTGTTAGGTCCTAAGGGAGTCATGGGCATGCTTTTATGAGGATTTTTATTCATTTAGTGCATAATTAAGCAAACAAACAAACAAAAAACAACCAAACAAGAAAGCCTATATGTAGATAAGCAACAGTGGAACTCTTGAAACAGAAGATAGAAATTGCATTTTTATGCAGCTCTCATATTTTGGTTTTCTTGTAGATTGGTAAATCACAGGCCTTGTCCCAGCTAGGAGTGTCAGGGGGAAAAAGCCAGGATTAGGAAAATCAGTCAGATGCCCCTGGATGTGATGGCAGTGCAGGGCTACGTGATAGACATTATTCTCTTGGATTAAACACCACTTTTGTAACTGTAACCAAGGATCTGCTGCTCAGTTTCTCTAACCCTTGCTCGAGGTATATTACCCATATAATTAAGCATGATTGAATGATAATTGCAGTCTTTTTGCAAAGTAATTCCATGGCTGTTTATGCTTTGCAGAAAGTACATTTTTAAAAAGTGAATTTATTTTGCTGTGTCAAGGAAAAACTCGAAATGTTAAAGAAGTTGCAAAGGAATAATTGCTATAAATTTACAAAGGAATTACTAGGTAGCATATGCCTGAGATTGAATACAGTACCACACAAATTTCTGTCAAGATGCAATTGTATTTTCAAAATGGTATTACTTTTGTATTATTTCTGAAAAATAAAATAAAAAAAAAGCAGTCATGGTAAATGGAAACATCTGTATTTAGTTATGGGTGATAAATTATTTAAGTAAGCTACCCTGTTCTTTTATGTATAAAAGCATTTCTGTCAGTGCTACAGAAACCCCTCTGTACACCTAATTCTGGAGACACACAAAGGATGCACTCTTTTGCTTTGAAATTTCTTCTTTTGAGCAAGGATAAGACAGCAAGCAAAGGCTAGGAAGGTCTGTACCACACAGTGTCACTTTGCATCTTAGAAAAAATCCTCATAAACACTGGCTTCATCTGCATTAATTTCTTAGTTTGGATCCAGGGTACACCTGTTAAGTAAATTTTCCCAGTTCTGCTGTGGGACCTCCTGGCCTCTCTGGATGTGAGGTTTGGAGTGAGACTGGATGCTGGTGCTTCCTAAAATCTCATTCCTTTCTGGAGGGCATTCCAAAGGAAAACATATTTCTGTTAAATCTGAGGGAAACAATCGCAAAGTAATCTTAGAAGCAGAATTTCTTTGAAGTAGATTTGGTTATTTATCATTGTGATTTATATTTTCTTTGGGATAATGGCATTTTTCGAGTAAAGGATTGTTTGCTTCCTCTTTGGGAACACCCTGCTCTCTGAAAGCAGTTTGTATTTAGGGAGTCCTAATGCCTTATTTTACATGTATTTAAAAGTAGGCTCGATTAGGCTGATCATTTATTTTAATTTTATTAATTGTAGATAGTGTTGGCCATAGAGCATCTCAGCATGGGGCTGAGACCTGGGGTTGTTTGGCCTGGAGAAGTCTCAGTATGGATCTTATCAATGTTGATATCTGTCTCATGGGGGCTGTAGGGAAGAAGGGCTCAGGTTCCTCTCAGAGGTGCCCCCTGACAGGACAAGAGGCACTGGGCACAGACTGAAACACATAAAATTCTTTGTGAATCTGAGAAAAATAATTCTCTTATTTTGAGGGAAGTTGAGCACTGGAATGAGTTGGCAGGAGAGGCTTCAGTTTCTGTCCTCATACCAAACTGTGCTTTGGTGTGTCTGGTTGCCAGATCTTGCTGGAAAGTGGTGCAGAATGCACAGGTTGGTGCCCTCCTTTTCTGCATATTTCTGTTCAGGCTGCTTGTGCAATGAAGGAGGCTCTTTCTCCTTTCTTGCTTCTGTCTACTGAAATGACTTTTTCCTGTAAGATGTGCTTGGAAGGGATGTCGAAAAAATTTACAGAAACCAAGATGAGTATTAAACACAAAAAGTCTCTGGAGGTGAGATTTGCTGTGCATATCCTGCCACAGTCAAATGAAACATTGCCTCTCAGGTGCCTAAATCAACTAATTAATCCATACTACATTAATTATGATGATGAAAAGCTAATCATAACTTATTGGCCTAAAAACAAATGCAAGCAAATGAGAGAGATTTTCAAGGCTGGCTGGTGGCCCCAGTCCAACATACTCCAGAAATCTGCTGGAGGTGCCAAGCAGTACTCACCTGAGTAGTGACTGCAGGTAAGAACAAATCCATTATCTTTTGGGGCCATTTTCAAAGGCAATGAAAAAATTGTTAGCATTCTCTTTGTAACTGAAGGTTTTGTTAGTCTTCATGAAACATTTACACAAGATTTTCATCATTTTTGTCTTTGTGTGACATTTATGAGTTCCTCAAATGTTCTTACAAACATGTACTTTTATAAATATATTTCATAGAAGACAGATTACAGGATTGGACAATGCATATTTGTCTGGAATATTTACAAATTTCAGTCTCTGGTGAACTGTGTGTTTATAGCTTTAGACAAGAGTGACAATGTTGTAGCGATTAGGAGAGATTTCTGTGTTGGTTTTGATTACTGTGGCAGCAAAGCGTATCTGCAAGAGACAGAGTCAAATGTATCTCAGCCAGAACAGAAGGGATGTTAAATCTGGGGTGCCCCTGTTGGTTTGCCTTTCCTTCTTTCTATCTCAGCAAATTATAGTCCTGCAGAGACTAGTTTGGTTCTGAAGCTTAACCTACATTCCCTTAACATCTGTTCCTAAGGAGTAAAACCATATGAATTTGTACATGCTGATTAATTTTCAAAGGGAGACACTTCCCATGAAAAGCATTTCCACTGAAACATAATCCAAACACTCTCTAAAAGACAAAAATGAATACTATAACCAGGCTGAGATAAAGAAAAAAAAAAAACAAACAGAAAAAGAAGAAGTGGTGCAGGGATTTTTACAGTAATTTTTCTTTTCAAAGCCAGTGCAGGCAAACAAACACAAAAGTAACCAACATAATGCATAAAACAGGAACAAAGAAAATTCTTGAAATTCTTCTCAAGTGGGAGAAGACACTGAGTGGAGAAGTATAGGATTTGTCTTGTCACAATCAAAAATAATAAACCAGGCAGGGAATAATGGCAAAATGCAAATTCTGAAAGTTAAAGGAACTCTATAGGAAGAGAGTATTGTCATGGTAGAAAGTAATCAGCCTGAGGGCATCACAAAAGCATCCTGGACTTAAATCAGTTTTATAAATAGTACTGACATACTTCATATAGGTACTGACAAGACTGGATAGGTTTACAGAAAAGCAAATTTGTCTAGTATAATAAAAATAAAAGCATTATGACAGATTTTCATCCTGGGATAATTTCAACTTTTGTGCTGCAGGGCATCAGAGCAGATTCCAGTGATAGAGAATCCAGCCTAGGAACAAAACAGACACTGTAATAAATGCAAAACTGGATACTCTGTACCATTATGGGTAATGTCTTTGTTGTCACCATAATGTGGAAGAAAATGGCAAATATTTGTACTTTTGTTTGTTTGAATTTTTGTCCAAAATCTTAATGCGCAGGGGAGATCATCTGACGTCATTGGGGAGCTGGGTGCTTGCTTTCTGTTTCAGCTGGGGATGTGGCTTCTGTTTTTAAGAACTGCATTTTCCTTCACATCTGCTGTCTTTATGTTTGAGTTTCTGGTGGCTGGGAAGAGCTCTATCCCCACGTCACAGCTGGAGAGAGAGAGAGAGAGGCAGTGTTCAAAGTTGCTTTCTTCCTTTTGAATGTGAAAAGAAAATGATATCTGTGTGCCAAGTGGGAGGAGGAGAGCAGGCTGCAGAAGTGTCACTGCTGCTGCAGGAGCATTTTGTTGAGAGCCTCCAGATGCAGGGGAGCAGGGGTGGCTATTGCAGAGACCCCTCAAGGGCCACACACTCACACACATGGGGAAAATGTGCTGCTGTTTCCAGGACATCCATTAATGCTTGCTGCTTCTAAGTTTTCTTTGACTTAGCCTGGGAAGAAAGAAGGGATGGAAAGAAGGTGTTTTAACATTTGGTTTTATTTATTATCCTGCTCTGATTTGATTGGTGATAAACTAATTTTCCCCAGAGAAACCATGGTGGTGATGGCTGAGTGATTTCTCCCTGTCCTTATCTCAAGCCATGAGCCTTTAATTGTGTTTGCTCTGTCCCCATCCAGCTGAGGAGAGAAGGAGAGGCTCAGCCTTGGCACCCAGCCTTGGCCAACCCACTTGGGTTTTTTTAGCGGGAGAATGATATCCTTGACTTCCTGAGATGTCTCCCAGCCAGAATTGTTCTGTGATTCTAAAACTGAAATCACTTTATGGAAAGGAAGTCTAAGTCTGTGAAAAATTAACTTATATTTGTTTTTAACTACTGGGCCACAGACTTGAGTTCACTGGCTCTGTACCAGTGTAACTGCCTTAAACATCTTCTTGCAAAACCAGTGTTACAAAATGGACAACCTGCCATCTTTTCCAAACTCTTGGTTTGTCTCCAGGTCACTAAAGGTGCATAACTAAAATGCACAACTGTACCTGCCCAGGCAGCCTGGGTCTGTGCAGACAGTAGGATTTTCTGTTTTCTGGAGTATTTCAGTTCCTTAAGGACAATTGATGGTTCTGGCAATGTGTCTGACCTGCCCTGGATGCTGTCACAGACAGAACTGAAATATTTGCTGTTAGCAGCCAGAGACATTATCTTAATTCAAGTGAATTTCTCTTTGGCTTCCCAGTGATTCCCAGTCAATATTTTTATTGGCAAGTTATTTATTTACTGTATATGTAATTAATACTTCACCTTGTTTATGGAGGTATTTTTCAATGCCTTTTGATAAAGCTCAGCTTCTTCTTAAATATGTGTAATTCCTCCTAAATTCCCACTTCTAGGATAAAATGAAAGATTTATTATGGAGCAGGGCCCTCATTCTTCTTCATAACCTTGAGCAAATCTGTGGGAGAGATTCTTCCATCATAAAATGAGAATTCAGTCCCTTTCTTCCTGAAAGCAATTCATGTTTTCAGGTGCACACCCCATGAGAAATAGGCAGTTTGTTACCTTAGTGCACTTGAGGGAAGATGCCCCATCTGTGCCCCTCTGCAGCACCAGGGCACCCTGCTGATGCCACTCATTTCTCTAATCTCTAAATGTGCTTCTGTTGGCTGGACCTTTCTCAAACAATCAGCATACAAAACTGCAAATAGAACTGGACGCCCCTTGCCGAGCTCTTCCCTCACTATTTTGTTTTCTCTCATTCATATTGCTTGAGCAAGGGGGTACAGCCTTGCATGTCTTCTCCAGCAGACACAAAAGATAGTAGGATTTTCCACTCTTTTGTAGATACAAAGCATACCCATGGAATTTGAAATTTCATTTATTTTTCCATTGTCCTTTTCTTCATTTAAAATGTGCCTAGTAACTCCTTTTGTCCTTTTACTTTTGTCTCAGCAACATGAATATCCTGGTGTTGCATGTTAATTTATCCTGACACGTGGTTATTGCTGTAATATAATCCACTGAAAGCTCAGCTAGTAGATGCATTTGTACCTGGTGTGATGCTCTATTGGATGTCCAGTGAATTTATCCTCCCAGATGCAAGCAGTGTAGCTCTTTGTCAAGCCTCTGTCTACTTCAATAAAAAAAAATAATGAGCATGAAGATTCCTTCATTGTCTGGGAACTTATTTCTCTTCATGGAACTGCTTTTTACAGTGAAATTAATGGAATATTAAAGGTTCCTCCAGCTTCATGGCACATCAGTTGGATGAGCTAGTACATACTTATTAAGGCCATCTTGATATTTTACAAGCCATTTCATGCCTTAGTTCAAAAAAGTTAGGATGTCTTTTCCTTACAGAAATTGAGAAAAATATTCCAATTTTACAGTGAATTATTTTAGGGTCAGCTTTTAAAAATGTAAATGAATTGGCAGTTGCAGTTCCCCACAGATGGCAGATAAAGTGACTAATATTGGAAGATCTGCTTCAAGGATTCTGTTCCTGTTTCCACTGTTTTGCAGATGGTTTGTGAAACAAACAATGGCTTCACTTTAAACAACAGTATTAATCAAAGTTGCAAAGCTTTCTCTCTGAAATTTCTCCTTGTTTGGGTGTTAAATAATAAAAAACAAAACATAAAGCATGCTGTATGCTTTCTCCCTCTCCAGCAGACTTTGTTATCTCTGCCATGCCCAGGGTTTGTTCTGCCTTGTGGAGCTCCCCAGCAGCTCTGCCTTTGGCCACAGCTCCTGTGTTCCTGTGCTTGCTTACTGAGAGACTAATTGCTCTCTCTTGTAATATCTTGTTTTTCACTCATATTCTTGTTGCTGACTTCCTCTCCCACATTTTTACCAGGTTTATTTTTGCCACGACATGTCTAACTCAGTAGATGTGGGGACACCTCATTTTCTGAGACCTCATTTTCTGCAGAAGTATTGCCCCCTTCTCTTTTCTCACCACATGTCCAATATTACAAGTTACCCTGTTAGGAGTAATTATTTATTCCTTCCTGGTCATTTATGTTATCTGCAGTTGTGGTGACCCTCAATTCCTTTATCTTTTTCTTCTTCCCTGTGGCAACTCTTCCACTGATTATGGCCATTCTTGTTGATTTGAAGGTCTAATTCTTAAGCTTGTTAGAAAATGTGTTTTATCATAAATTACAGAGAAATAAAAATAGAGTATTATAGATAAGGCTGTCCTTCTAGACAGCTGATTACAGGTTGTCCAAAATCCAGTCCTTCCACCTCTTCTTCTGCCTTTCTACCAATGCTTCAAAGTCTTGCCCACGCCTTTCAGACCTTCTCTCCACGCATCTATTTTATCATTTCCCCATTAAAATGAAGAAAAAATAAAATTAAATTATCCCTGTGAATATATTACTTTTTATTCTTAAATTTGTTTTTTTACCAATTAAGTTGACTCATGTATGCAAACTTGTCTGGTTATGGACAGAGATGTTGCCTTAACATGGAAGTTCTTTTTCGTTCTTTCTTATGCAGCTGAAAGTAGCTCTTTATTAACAAGAGTGATTTCTTGTAGCTGAAATAAATATTCTGTTACTGTCTGGTCACCTCCCAAACCATAACATTTCCAAAATACATGGGCAGGCTCTGAGTTTTGGCAGTTCTTGCTACATACCCATAATGGACTATTTGACTGGAAGCTAAGCCAAGTAAATTTCCTCTCAGCTTAACTTTTCTTTTGGCAAATGCTTAATGTGTATGATGTTTGCATTATAGCAATAAAGTCACAATATTCACTTAGGTTTAGTGATTTATAGCAGAAGCTTGTTTTTCATTTACTCAAAACAAAATTCCTCACTGCAGAGAGAATATAAGTGGAAATTCACCTACCTTCACTGCTTTTCAGCTCAGTAAAAGTGACATCTGCGAGAACTCCATGTGAAGAGTTTTTGAGATCTGAATGAGGCTGGGAAATGCAAATGAAGGAGGATGAAAAACAGCTCAGATGAAATGCAGTGAAAGAAGAGAAAGAAAAGTGAGAAAATGAAAAAAAAAGCAAACCCAAAAGTGGTTGAGAATGGCAAAGAGGAAGAAGGGAAGCCCATGAGAATTCATTCAAGATTAATTGCAGAAACTGTTAAAACCTGGAGTATGATTTTTGCAGCATGTGTTAATCTGTCAGCAAAGTAGGGAGGTGACATAGCCAGCAGGAGAGAGGTCCTGGGAAACTCAAGGTGAAGCTTGAGCTGACATTAAAAGAGGAATGACTTGCAGGCTCAATCTGCTCCCTGTTCCAGAATATCAGGAAGGACAGATTTTTTATGGTTTAATTTTGAAGTGGAGGAAGCTTGATGTTTCAATATCCTGGGTACTCCAAGGTGGAAGTTCAGTTAAAACAACACTTGGAATGGATGAAAAAAAAAAATCCAAATACAGTTCTTTGACTTAGGAGTCCAACTCATGAAAATGAGATTAAAAAGACACTAGCTAAATGTTCAGCTTTCCCTAATGCTCTTCAGAAGAAAAGGAGCCTTTATTAGACTTCTCATCAGCTCTACAAATGTGAAGTTGAGCAGTCATTGCAATGTACTGGGAGGAGCAGAGACTGATAGGAATTTGCCCAGGGGCTTGTTGGGAATGGCTGGCATTGCTGATGCTTTCCACAGACCTATATAGAGAAGGAAGAGTTTGGGTCTATAGTTTAATACAATAAACAGAAATTTAATGGATATAACAGCTGATATCCTCAGTGAGTGCAGTCAGGGTAAGCTGAGGGTTTACACTGAGATTTCTTAGAAGAGAGTGTGGCTCTTAAGTAAGGATGGACACTTCCTATTCTTTGAGAAATAAGCAGTGAAACAACTAGTGAAGATAAAGCAGACATAAATTATATTGGTTTGCTTTACTCTTCTAAACACTGATTTAAACAGTTACCCATAAAGGGGTTATCAAGGCTAGAAAGAGTCTTCCAAATGGGCAGTGCCAGAGCAAGCCCTGGAATGGGAACAGAAAAGGACCAATGGCTGAGGTGGATAAATTCTGAAATATTGCCTGAAGTTTGTGAACTAGAAGCAAAGTTCTCACAAATCCAAACACCTTGAAATGCACTTTTTTGTCTAATTGAAGTTAATTCTGCTGAAACTCTGAATAGAAGGGCCAAGGTAGAAACCTCCCCTCAGGGCTGGTGTGGGTGGAAATAACTTAAACTCTGTGGCACATAATTGTGTTATGTGGGTGAGTGTCTGACACTGAGCTTTTGACATTTCAAACAGGTGCTACTTTTAAGCTGCAGCTGGTGAGAGCCACGTGTAGGTCTGGATGACACCTGGGCTAAACAAAATGCCATGTCCTGAAAGCTGCAGGTAAGCAAGAGGTGACCCACAAAACTGGCAGTGAGAAGCTGCTCACTTGTGCTTCTGCTTTGGAACTGGTTGGGACATTCAGGGGCTGGGAGCTGGGGAAGGAAGGTGAAGGTCTGGACTGGAGCAAAGGTCTTGGAAGTGGGGGAGGATCCTGGACATCTGAGGGATTTGTGGAGATGAATGCTGGAGGATGCCCAGAGACCTTGGTTGGTAATGCCTTGTCTGGCAAATTCCCATTCCTAATATATAAAATGTTAGTAACTACATAGCTTTTCATATTAATTAAAAAAAAAAGAAGAGAAAATTCTTTCAAAACATGGATGTCCAGAAATATACTGGTATCCTGAAGCATATTGCAGGGTGAAACCAAATAATTTATAACAGAAAACCAAGGGCAAAGTCCTGATTTGGATAGATGAGGTTTTTTAGTGTAGTTTTTTTTGTTTGTTTGTTTGTTTGTTTTGTTTTGTTTTTGTTTTGTTTAGCTCTATAGATGTGAATTTGAAAGGGGTGTGAAATAGTAAAGAATTGCTGGTGGAAGCATGTGGAGAATTTAAATGGAGAAACTAGTAATTGAAAATAACTTTTCTGGTAATAGGGGAAAAGTTGCTTGCAGTTCACATCTTGGTGTTTGACAGGTGGTGTTACCCAGGAGAAGCTTTTTCCTTTAGAGTGTCTGTGGGTGGAATCATGTGGAATTTACAGCTGTAATCTTCTCCTCATCCCTTCCTGTGGTAAGTTTTTGTATTTTCATAGAAATGGAATAAATTAATATTCCTTTATCAAAGTATTCTTTCAGTTTTGGAGAATTCAAGATAGGTTTTTAGACAATGTAAACAAGGCAACAAAAGCTCAACCAAAGTGTGAGATTTATGCTACAAAAACATTCTGTGTGAGATTAAATGAAGAGCAGGAGGGGAAAGGAGGACCTTGTGCTGTTCTTATGAGTCACTGCTGAATAGTTAATGAAATATTGGTAAAGTTTACTGATATATTAATAAATATTGTTAGTATATCAACAAAATACATTCTGATTTCCTTTGGGGGATAAAATTTATGTATGAATCTGACCTTATTCTCACTGCTGTTACTTTTTTAGCTTTGTAGCAGCAAAAAAAGGAGAAAATGGTTGGACAACATACATGAGATGATGCATTAATATGTGAATATGGTAGGCATTTGAAACAGATTAATGAGGAATATACTGTGCACAAATAACGTTTCACAAAGGGGTTTATGTTTAGATCTGACCTTGCCTGTCTTTGTTCCTTCCCAGTGTAACACCCAGAAGGGTTTGAGCAATGAGCACAGAAGGGTTTCAGCAATGAGTACAAATGCTGCTGCTGCCTTGTTCTTGCTGCCTGAGATTTGCTGCTAATGGCCTGACTCATTAGAACCCACTCCTACAAAGATGGACTCAGAAAGTCTGCAAAATAAAATAGGCTGCCAAAAGCTACCCAGGTGTAGATACATCAAAATACTGAGTACCAAACTGCAGCTACAGTTTGTTTTACCCACGTGCCTTTATATTTTCCCAACGTCTCTTAAAGCTGATTTTGGAATCTACTGAAGTAATTTGGGCTAAAATGCTTACATCAAAGGATCTCTCTTATTTCCACTAATTAACATTGCTGTGGTAACAGAGCTTTGTATTTCATAAGAAGCAAACTCTGCTTTCCTAGGTCTTCATTCTCTCTATTTTCTATTAAACAGAGGATATTTCAGACATCCTTAGCACAGCCTTTCCCCTTGTCAGAGAGCCAGGCTCCAGCTCCCACCTCTCTATGGATGTGTATACATGGAACACATCAAGGCAACAAAAAGTTTTGTAATTGCACTCACCATGGCCTGATATATTTACAGAATTGTTAGGAAAATGAAGCTTTTTGGTAACTAGAGGTGCATATTGATTTGAAAATTCAAGAACCTTCTTTCAGGATGATGTGCTTAGAAGTGGAAGGACCATGTACTTGTTAATTTATAATGCCTCTGACAGTTTTCTTTGAGGATTAGGCTCTGAATTGTCAGTCCAAGTCACAAATAGAAGGTGGAATAAAGCTGATTTGCCTACAGAGGATCTGTATGCATAAAGAGAGACTCTTGTGATCATTCAGGAATTTAAAATTACGTAAAGCATTAAATTAAATAAAAATTCTCAACACTGTGTGCTAACCATCATGAAATAAGGATCCAGGACCTCTTGCTGTGCAGCCTCTGCAGGAACCTGCTGAAAGGCACAGAGTGCAACAACCACTAAACAACTCTCATTTTTTCCCTTCAGATAAGGAGCTCATCCACTTAAACTCTCAAAAAAGCACATGGAATTAAATTACTGTTTTGCACCTGACATAGAGCCCCTCCTGCCTCTCTTGCAGTCAAGCTCAGGAAGAAATGTCCAGGTTCTTTTCTAAAGGTGGGGAGTTTTTAGGTGCCAGTCTACCCTGGAACCTTTGGGAAGAGAGAGCTTGGTAATAGCAAAAAAATGAGGTTTGTTTGCTTGAATTAACTACAGGGAAATGTGATTAATTTTTATGCCTGCAAATATGCTGTTAGAGCATGAGTGGTAGAAAATTCCTTGAAAAGTTCACAGAGCATTGATTAGCCTTTACACAATATGTAAAATAAATCAAAAAATCAGAGAAGGAGGAAGCATTTAAAAAAAACCAAAAAAACCTGGCTAAACAAACTTTATTGAAAGAAAAGTTCAATTCAAATGTTTGAGACATTTATTATAGGGAGGTTTTCTGACCTGCATATAAAGACTGAGGATGGCAAAACTGAAAAAACCACCAACTTGATAGTCAGTGAAACTTACCCTTTGAAACCAGAAGTGCAATAAAGAAGAGCTGACACAGAGGGACACTCAGAGAAATTAAAATCAGTAAAAAAGCCCACAGCCAACAAACTACTTATTTAAGTGAATAGAAATTCTTTGTAGTCACTGGAATATTTAATCCAGTGACATAATAAAATCTCTTTAATTTAGAGCCTTAAGATGTGAATAAACTCCCTATACGTTTGGAATGATTCAAATTTATAATTTATGTGCTGAAAAAAAATCAGAAACGCAGTGAGAACAATGTGTAAATATTTACCAAAAAATATTTCCATGGGAGAACCTTTCCACTTCAATATTGAAAGTAAAAGCAGCTTTTTTTTTTTAATGATAGATAATATAACCCCAAATCTGTTTTCTAAGTGGATAAGATTTCTTGAGAGTGTACTGCAAAATATTGTCCCTTCTCAGAAATCAATGAAAATTTGTTCACATAATGCTGTTAAAAATTGAGATGTTGGATCATTCTTTCTTCATTGTTTTATGAGTGCATTATTAGCCACAAGAATAATGTTTAAAGGATTAAAATATCCATACCATCCCTATTTCTGATTGGATGGAGGATGTGGTACTAAGTGCTAGATCAGTGTGGGAAGGATGGTGCACTATTTGCAAGTGCTCTGCAGTAGAATGAAAGGAATTTATATATATATATATATATATATATATAAACATTTAGTTGATTTAACTATGTTTCCCAAAGCTTGCAAATTGGGAGATTTTACATTTCGAACTCAAGAAGGCAGTCAGCAAAGCATTGTTCAGCCTTTAAGGATAATCTGTCACTTGAATCAGGAAAGCCCTTGAGCAGATAATATTGCCATTTTTCCTTTTGACAGTACCAAAGCAGCTTATGAATTTCCCTGACCATTCCCTTAATCCTTCCCTGAAATCATTAGCTTCCTGTAACATCCCATTATGGTGCCTTAAAACAGAATATGCAGAAAAATTTATAAGCTCACCATCTTGACTCAGGCTCAGGAAGATCATTTAGATCCAGGTTGAGTTTCTTTACTGAGAGTTTTTTTTTAATTAATTTGTTTTTCTTGTGATGGAAATGCTGCTAATGAATTCAGCAGGAATGCATTGCCAAAGATTCCATATTGCTCATTTCCATTCACAATAAATAGGTTCCCAGAAGGCATAGAGTGTGAGTAAATTTAGCCCCAAATATAGGTTAAACCCCCCTATTGTTTATGTAAGGTATTTTTTATTCTATTTAATCCAAATGATTTTCTTATGGTTGCATACATGGAAAATTCTGTTTCTAGAACTTCAGGCACTGAAGGGCAGAGACGCCTTGGACTGACACCCATGCCAAATCCAAAAGTACCACTGAACTGCTGCCTTATTTCTACCCCCACAGAGTGAAGGAGTTGGAAGGTGTGAATTACATTGTATTGAAATTTCAGCAATCTGGAACAACAGCTTTAGAACTTGATCTCAAATTCATCAGGAGCTTTTTAACTTTCAGGAAAAACTTTTTAACTTTCACCAAGTGAAGGCTGTAGTACAGAGCTTTATCCTCCAGCTGACCTGTTCACTGAGCACCATGAGCTGCTTCTTATGAGAAGAAGGGTGGGAAATGGGGGGTAGGCTTTACCAGATGATCCCAGTTAAGAATTTATAGTTGACTTGGAGCTGAATGAAGTATCACAATGGATGTAATTGTAACTAAAGACAGACAGAGGTGGGATTATCAGACTGTGTTGGAGTCAGAGCCCCTTTAGGGGTGAGGTTGTGTCCAGGCCCTGCAGTGTGCCAGTGAGATGATGGCAGCATGGCTCTGCCCTGGCCCCAGCACTCCCTAGAAAAGCTGCCTTTTCCCTTGGATTGTACTTGATATTGTTGGAAAGACCTAAATCTATGTTCCCTGCTTAGCAGTTAACAATATTACCAAGACACTTTGCATTCGTTTAAGCACTGTTTTGTTTTTTTTTTTTTTCTGTGGGATTTAGCTGTATAAAATCCATTAGTATTGATAGTAATTGGAGGCTGTGTAGCTGCATCTCTTAATTATCTTTGACTTAATTTAAGCATGGAATCATAGAATATCCAGAGCTGGAGGGGACCTTACTCTCCCCTCTTCTGATACAAATAATTACTAGGGGAAAAGAAGTAATAAACAGTAGATAAGAGCCTCTCTATACTGATGAGTGCAGCAGGTGGGACTGTATTTTCATAATGGCCTGTTCATGTTTCATATCCAAAAGCAGATCTTTAAATTACCAAACAAAATTTCATAACATAGGAAGGCTGACAACACCCACATTCAAATCATTAATTAGGTAGGGCTTGCTTTTCTTTACCTCTCTTGGAAGCATTGTTGCAAAAAATACACACCAAAAAGGAAAAAAAAAGAAAAAAAGGTATAAGCAAAGACATACAGTTACTATGGTTATCACAGTTTTAATAGAACCATTTCAAGGATATTTATCCTTGACATTTTGAAAGTGAAGTTCAGTCTATTGTGCAGAAGGGAATACAAATGTATGCATTCATCCTGACTTAAAAGTATATTCTTCTGCTTCCTTTTTTTTTTTTTTTAACTCTGCATAGCTATGAATCCTAGTCTTGGGGTTTTTTAAAGAATTTATTTACCGATCCATGCTGCTTTTCAAAATAAACATGAAATTCATCATCAAAAAAAGCTATTTTGTTGTCCAAGTTTATGTTGCTGATAATGACAAAGAAAGCAAGAAAGAATCCCCACAGAACTCTAGAGAAGACAGTTTCTCTAGCTCTGCTTTTCATTTAATGCTTCTTTAATAGGATATAAGTTTTACAAAATGGGTTGTTTTTTACTGGTGATAAATCATCTTGGATGTTCACAACCACTTATCCAAACTGCTATTAAGCTTCCTTCAATGCATCTGCAACCAAGAGCATCTGTATTTTATAAATGTTGTTTACAAACTCTTCTGTGAGGGCTCCCTGTTGAAAAACACTGTATGCTGATCAGGCAGATGTTGCAGCATCAAATACTTCATACTTCACAAGTCAGACTCAGTTTCTGCAGACCTGGAGAACCACTGCAGCAATTATTGCAATTGCTGCATCAGTGTAGCAGTAATTGTGATAATTTAATCCATCACGGCACTGAAACTTGGTGCATGTTTTTGGGTTTGTGTGGCCAGATTTTGGTTAACTAGGGGAGCTCCTTGGGGGAGTTTCTGTGAGAAGGTGCCAGAGATGATCCCCATATCCAGCAGAGCCAATGCCAGCCAGCTGCAGGATGGACCTGCCCTGGCCAAGGCTGAGCCCAGCAGTGCTGGCAGCACTGAGAGACAGTGTTTAGGAAAGAGGAGCAGCCACTGCCCAAAAACAACTGCAGCAGAGAAGAGGGGAGTGAGAATGTGTGAGAGGAGCAGCCCTGCAGACAGCCAGGTCAGTGCAGAAGGAGGAGCAGGAGGTGCCCCAGGCGCTGGAGCAGAGGTTCCCCTGCAGCCCCTGGTGCTGCCATGGAGAGGCAGCTGTGCCCTGCAGCACAGGGGGGTCCTGGCAGCAGGGATGTGCCCAAAGGGGCTGTGACCCCATGGGAGCCCACCTGGAGCAGGGTCCTGGCAGGGCCGTGCAGAGAAGTGTGGAGGGATAGAATCTAAGAGAACAGTGCAGAAGGTAATCT
>LTAT01000007.1:15374191-15396619 GCA_003286495.1 Chlorodrepanis virens | reverse complement strand
AGAAGTGTGGAGGGATAGAATCTAAGAGAACAGTGCAGAAGGTAATCTCTCACCCCTGAGGAGCTGCAGCTGTGCTAATCACCAAAGATTAGGAACAGGCTTGCCCTTAACAGGCCACAGCTGTGTCCAGTGAGAAGAGGAGTGCTATAAAAGAGTGGGTGAGCTGGGGTTTGTTGGCTGTGCTGTGAGGAAGGAGTCAGTGCTGTGAGGAAGGAGTCAGTGCTGTGAGGAGCTGCCCATGAGAAATCACCAAGGAGGTATGGAGCTTTTGTAATAAGATGACAACACAGAGGAGCCCAGTCTGGAGCAGCTTTGCTGGCAGCACTTGTGACCTGTGCAGACCAAGCCCAAAAGGCTGCAGCCCTTGATAAATGGAGTTTGTGAAGGGCTCCGGAGAAGCTCATGGAAGACTGTCTCCTATCAGAGTGACCCCATGCTGGGCCACAGGAGGAGTGTGAGGAGTCCCCAGTGCAGAGGAAGGAGCAGCAGATGTCACACAATGTGTGACAAACTGGTCACATCCCCATTCCTTGTGCCACTGAGGGAAAACTGAGAGTAACTGAGCCTGGGAAGAAGGGAGGGCTGAGGGGGAGGTGTATTAAGATTTGTTTTCATTTCTTATTATGCTACTGTGATTAGATCGGTAATAAATTAAATTAATTTTCCCCCAAGTTGATTCTCATGACAGTAGCTGGTGATTGCTCTCCCTGACCTTGTCTCAACCCTTGAGCCTTCCCTCACAATTTTCTCTTGCCTGTCCAGAGGAGGAGTGATAGAATAGCTTGGTGGGCACCTGCAGTCCAGCCAGGTCAACTCCTCACAGTGTGAGGATAAGAAAAATGTGCCCAGCAAGAAAATGTTCCCTGCCTGTGCAAGCAGGATATTTCCCAGTTAATATTTCCTGTGTGTTCCCAGGAAGGTGAAGGTGTGGCCAAGGAAAGCATTCATAGCATTTAAATAAGATGTGGCAAAGAACATTCTCATTGGAATAACTGGGCCAGAGTGAGATAAAATTGGGAGATCTAACGAGTTAGTTAGCTGGAAAAATATCTCAAAATCTGTTACAGAAATTAGGCTTTGGATGTCCAAGACTTTTGGCATTATTTTTATTTCATCTGATGTTTGTGCAGTGACCTGGTATCATACTTTGGTGTATTCATAGGTTATTAACAGATAATAACGTAATGAAGTGTAAAAATCTGAGCTGCTGTGTATTGTCTCTCAGTGGAAAATAGAGTAATTTTTCATGTGTTGTTTGTCATTGAGCATTGTCTACTAAAATTTAGGAGTAGCCAGATAGGACTATGTGCTTTGTACTTTCAGAGCACATTAACGATGCACAATCCCAGTCTGAATTGGATCCTCCACAATGTTGTTTTCTTCACAGATGGAAAAACTACTTGAGAGTATTTTGAAGGTGGCCTAATGGCAGAGTGGGAGAAGAAGCCTGTCTTTTCTTGAAAATATGTATCTGCACGTTCTGCCTCATGCTCTGGTTTGTATTTTAAGACTTTCTTTTAAAATAACTATTTATTTGTATAGTTCTGCCCATGAGAGGTGTAGAAGAATAGGTAGGAAAATCCAATGGTCCTGTCTCACAGATATCTACTTTATATAAGTCTATTCAGAATTTTAAAGCAGTTAAATTTTTCTCCACTGTCATGTCTGAAGACACTTCCAGACCTCATTTCTGTTAGAAACTGCTTTCCAGCACACAGTTACTTGTGGTGAGTTCATTTGCCTTTTGTTCTAGTGCAAAGATTGCCCTTAAGCTTGAGCAGACCTTTTCCTCCTGACTCCCTTTCCTGCCACTCACACTTCAGTGAGTGATCACAGCTTCTCTCAAGGTTCATCACAGACCAGCAAGTTGCTTGTCATGGCTTTTTACAGTGTCTATTTTTACCTTCAGTCTATGAAGGATTATTTAATTCCTTCAGTACCAAGATCTCAAACACATGTGACTTTCTTTCCTGCCAGCATTTTGCAGTGGTCAGAGAGTAGATCTGGGGGGAAAATTAACTAGTGGGCTAATGATTGAACTTGGATTTCTTCCTCTAAATGCTGAAATTTCTCAGCATTAAGTAGAACCACCATTAGTTTGTAAAGATGGCTTGGCTTTGTGTTTGCAACCTGTGGGCCCCTTCACACAGGACTGAAAACCAAAGTTCTTGCAGTGCTTGCCACCAAATTCCTTTGCAGAAACTCATCCTCTGGCCCACAAATAGCAGTGAAAACATATGAAGGACAGGACTTGGGAAGGAGAAGGGATTCCAGGAGTCCTGCAGAAAATCCTGGAGGTCTGCCCACAGTTAATTTATTCTGTTTTCTCCTATCTTTGTCATGCCTCAGGCACCATGGTGGGAGAAACTGGTGTGCTGCTATGAGAGAAATGAAATACTGGTTTATTTATTTGTTTTCCAGTTACCTTGTGTTCCTGTCTGCTGACCATGTGTAGGAGTTCCAGTGTCTTGTTTCAGTCAGCATCAGTGAGGTGTCTGAAGTTAGGTTAGCTCTCATGTTCCTCCAAGTAGCTGTACAAGCAGTACTGGGGCTGTGCACAAATTCTGCTGCTTCAAGTTTGCAGTGAATTTGGCAAATGCCAAAAGTATTTACAGTTCTTAGATATTTGACTGATTTAATCCCTGAAAAGAAAATGAAAAGTAATTTATATCTTTCATAAAAACTTGTTGGATGGTTAGAAGTCCATCATTAGCTTATTAATTATGATACCCAGTGACAGGTTCTGCTCTGTTGAGGGAGATGCAGCTGTGTGGTCTTTGTCTGGTTTGCTAAATGCTTCATTATTCCTCCCAGCTGGAGTTTTACTGTGCAAGTGTTTGTTTTCTGTACTGCATTATAAAAAGAATATGCTGCTGTGGAGTTATGGCAGCGAGTGGGCAGCACCACGTTTTATGTGGGAGTCATTTTTGTCCAGAGACAAAATGTGTGGACAACAGATTCAGACCGAATATATAATCTTCATTAACTTTTATTTGTAATAGATTATCCTTGTGGTACTTTGCAACAGCAGAAGGTGCATACATCAGACTGGCATAAACCAGCTCCAAAATGAGTATTGCATTCATCTGTGCTCACCTGTGGAACATAACTCATGCAGTGTCTTGACAGGAGTATAAAACCCATGATTTCACCACCTGTGTAAGGACTGTCTGCATGATGAAGGGGGAGGAGATTTAGGCATGAGAGTTGTTTTTCAAAGGCTTTTGGGGAGCAAAGGTTGTGAGTAGATACTGAGCTTTTCAAGGAGATCTGAAAAGGCTACATAAATAGCCTCCTCTCATTTCCCAGAAAACGCAATGTGATCTTCACTAGTGTTTTTCTAGGACCAGAACTGCCTTTATCCAAGGATGCTTGAATGCTTTATGAAGTATATCTCATGGTAATTAATGTGTAAATTCTACCCTGTCTCTGAAAATAAATGCTGATGGCCTTGATCTTCAATTACTGCAGAAATTTTGAGTCAGAGAGACCTAAATAAAGTTACTCAGCTTGTTTTTTTTCCTTGTTGACCTGTTGTAGGGCTCTCTTGCTTCTCTTTAGGGCTTCTCTCCATTGCTGAAGCTAAATTAATTATGCAATATCCTGTAGTAAATCTGCAATGATTTGAGAAGTCCCCACCTTCCCCACATAGTATTCCCTCTTTATCACCATCATTCCTGTTTTGGATGGTCTTGGAGTGTATTTATTTTCCAGAGATCAAGGTCAGAGCCCAGGTGCCCATGTTGAGCCTGGTCTAGATGAGCCTGGCTCTGCTCAAGTGGAGCTGCTGGAAGCCTGCTGTGGCAGGACATGTGGTTGCAGCTGGGAAAGGGCTTTGTAAGCTCTAGGGCTAGGTCCTGAGAAAAAACCTATTTCCATGGGAGCTGCTGCAAAAGCCAGAAGAGCACAAAGCCACAGACCTGTGTTGCAAAGCAGAGGGGCTGCTGAGCATTCTCCAGCTGGAGCTTCTGTGGGGTTTTATCACTTGGTGTATGATGTATAATGATGTAATAATTCAGCCCAAATATGTGCAAGCCCATTATTCCAATAGCATTGATTACATGCATTAATTAGATGTTCCTGGGGGTAGGCAGAAGTACAAAAGTCTGTGCTGGTTTTGGCTGGCGTGGAGTTAACTTTTGGTAGGGGGCTGGTTTGGGTTTGTGTTGATAATAGAGGGATATTTTATTGACTGCTGAGCAGAGAAAAAGCCTTCCTGCCTCTCACAGTGCACCACTGTGGAGGGGGCTGGGGCACAAAAAGGTCAGAGATGGCAATAGCCAGGACAGCTGACCAGAGGGACACCCCAGACCCCACGGCCTCATGTTCAGCATATAAAGGTGGGGGAAATAGAGGGAAGGTGGGGTGGGGAAGGATTGGAGTGATGGCTTTTGCCTTCCTGAGTCAGTCCTACATGTGATGGAGCCCTGCTGAACACCTGCCTGCCCATGGGAAGTAGTGAATTAATTGCTTGTTTGGCCTATTGAAGTGTCTATCTCAAGTTTTCCTACTTTTACCCTTTCAATTCTCTCCCCATCTCACTGGTGGGGAATGAGAGAATGGCTTTGTGGGGTTGAGCTGCTGTGATACAATCCTACACACCTATGGATTAATGTGGTAGATTTACAGATCACTGTGTCTGTTTGAGGACTGACAGTAAATCTCACAGGCAGTTGACCCAACAGACACAAATATATCAGATGAAAGATTTACTGTAAATCAAAGTAAAAATCCCACATTTTGCAGTTGCTTAAAGCTGCTAACTCAACTGATAGTCATGGTGGAAATGGAAAAAAGAGAATAGCTCTCCTGGTAGCTCTGTTGAGAAACACACCTGGTGCAGGTGAGCAGCTGCAGGGGGAGCTTCTGACTGAGCTCTGGGATTGGGAAAGGAGCCCCAGGTAGGGACTGGGAACTGCTGACACTTTGCACAACAAGGGACACCTGTGCTGCTGGCCAGGGGAGCTGCATTAACGGGGCAGGAGCAGAGGGCTCAGTAGAAGAGCCCAGAATCTCTGGGGAATGGATTCTAGGGCTGTAAGAACCCAAGGATTCAGGGTCCCTCCCTGGAGGCATCAGCTTGAGATGGTTTTGTATTAATGTGCTGTGAATAAATTCCTTTAAGGATACCAACGTCTGGCACTCAGCTGTGGGAAGCGGAGGTTGAGCCAGTAAGGAAAACTTACAGCATTCTTCCTGATCTCAGTTATTTCTGGGACTTTCAGTACTGTGCTGCAGTACTGGCCTGAGCATCCTAAACTCCTGGTTTCACTGGATCCAGGTTGGAAAAGACAGTATTTCTTTACCATACACTTTGCAATATATACACATTCTACCCAATAAATCATTAAGGGAGTCTAAGCTAAAAACAGCACTGTTTTATATTATTTATGGTTTCTGTTACTTGTCTGGCAGGTGTGAAGAGCTGTGGCTTTAAGGTCAGTGTTGCTGATGTGAAGGAATCCTTTGTATCAAAGGGCCAGCTATTACATCAGCCATTATTTCAGTATCATACTTGGTATAACTATATGGGTCAGAAAATCAGTGTAGATAATATTTTGCCTTCTATTTAAAAGAAATATTTTTCATTAAATACAAATTGCACCCAGAGTGTTCTAGATGTAAATTAGTTTTGTGGGAACGTGCACAAAGGATGACATTCACTCTCAGATCTGTGGTTCCCTGATGGCTCATTGTATACAGATATTAATCCTAATAAAGGCCACAGTGACTATTTTAGATCAAACACCCTCTGTGGTGGAAATCCCCTCCTACAGAGGGTATGGTCCTGATCTTGGAAATTGCAGCATTTTGGTAACTTTTTATCTGACTCCTGCACAAATGTGGCTAAACAAATTGTAATTTCTCAGAAGCAAGAATTTCTGTGGTGATCATAACAAACAGGCTGGAAAGATGTGCCTTCTCTTTCAATAGAGTTCTGAGATGAAATGAATTTCAGAAATTCCAGGAAATGGAATATCCACTGAAAAGTTGTATAGATTTTTCTTATATATGTATAAAACTTCTGAACTGGCATCCATGAGACCTGTTTTATTCCAGCCTTTTTGTGAAACCACACAAAATTTCTTATTAAAATGGAATCAAAACTTGTTTTTTATTCCAAATTATATCCACACTAGGTAAACTGCCATAGCAAGTGCTTGTGAATTTAAAAGCTTAACAAAAAATATATTGGCATGTCATTTGGCTTCTCCCTGAGTGCCTCTTGCTAGAAGCAGACAGGGAGGAGACAAAAGAGAAAGAAACTTGAGGCTTCCTCAGCAAATATAGCCTTCAGTTTGGTATAGGGTGCTGTAAATATTACATTAGGAATAGAAGGGACTCTAAGAGTTCTCTAGAATGCTGCAAGCCCTAGGCTTGAAATAAAGGCATAGGTTGTGAAACTGTTTGGTGTATGAATAACTTTTACTGCAGAGACCAAGAAAGAGATGCCAAAGTATGATGCCTTCAGTCATTCTCCAGTGCATTCATTTATTCTGATTACCCCAAGGAAGGCAGCAGATATGCAGGGCAGGATGCACAGATGAGGAGCCCTGCTGCTGCAGAGGATTTCAAATGCCACTGCCATGGGTTGGCTGTGCTGCCTGCACTGCAGCATCTCTTTCAATCAGCAGGGCTGGGATCAGACTTCAAAAAACATACTTGTGCAGAGAGCTGGAGGTTTAACTTTCTGCCTCTTAGGGAGATGGAGGATGCAGGGAGCCTGGGACCCTCTCTATTTAAGGAGGAGCTCTCAGGTCATCTTTCCTCAATGTGAGAAACTCTCTGCTGGGGGAGGCTGCATTAAAAAGCAGCTCCTATGTCATTCCCAGCTCCTGCTGAGGGTGTTCACAAACCTCAGTCTATGGAACAGCTTTAAGCACCTTTGCATTCCCCTCTCCCTGGGCCAGGAATGCATTTGTGCCTTGGAGGCTGCTCCCTCGTGGGCAGGCTGTCAGCATCTTCACCCTAAGGCAGTGAAAAAACTTGTCCACCCAAGCAGCAGTTTGCTCACCCTCCTGACCTTCATAGTTCTTAAATTACTAGAAAAGGAACTGCAGTTAAGCACAGAGGCTTCTTCTACAGGGTGGTCTAACCCAAGCCAGCACCCTGGTTATGGAAGATTTTCTCAAAATGGTAAGAAGTAGGCAAATTGTGCAAGTTTTCATCCCCTGGAGGACAATCTCTCCTGATAGTTGATGAAGAGAAATCTCCTTTAAGGTGAAAATGAACTAAGTGAGGGGAAAAAGCTTATAGAACTTAAAGGAAAGCATATTACTCGTTCTTTCTAATTTTCTTCAGTAACCTGACTGCTTTTAATGAAAGTTTCTGAAGCCATAATTCATCATAAGCTGGCTTATGTTGGTAGCCTTGGTGGAGTGAATTTGATTTTTCTAGGAGAGTGATTAATAATTTTACTTCTTCCTATTTATGGTTTACCATGAGGTCAATCAATTCCTTAGCTTTGTCCTCTAAGTTTATAGTATATTGTATTAAAGATGTAAATTTGCAATCGCTTATAATCCTTGTGTTTTAAACCTCTGGTATAATATGTGTTTGGGCTCTTGTTCAAATGAAATCACTCGCAAAACCCGGAAATGTTTTAATAATTTAAAATTAGCTAGTCCTGCAGTTGTTAAAAATTCTGATCACATCAAATTTGGGCACCTTATGAAAAATGCAAGAGCATGGCAATAGTCCTTTGTGTCCTGGTGGCTGACCTTCCTTTGCTAGTGCCTTTGTTAAACACAAATTAATTTCACCTGTGCATAGTAAAAAGTTCAGCAATGCAACAGGTGGAAATCATCTGGTTTTTATTATGGGAAGGACTCTAGGGCTGAAGGGAGTTCTGTGCACAGCAACAGAGTTTGCTGCTCTTTAACACGTGCTTGGGGAATTCCAGCACTGGTCCCAATTTGTTCTGATCATTTCTTTACCCCCTGACTTGGCACTCCCATGTCAGTTTTGGATAAATCCCACCAGAATTCACCAGCCTCTCCTAAAATATTAGAGCTCCCTTTGCAGGCAATCTTTCAGCTACCAAGTGGCTTTAATTCAGGTGTTTGTGTGCAGGCATCTTGTGTTGGTAGCTAATATGGCTCTAAAGTATTATTGGCTCTGAAGTATGTAAGTTTGGACTAGGGCAAATATGACCAGCAAAACAGGCAGCCTCTGTGCAGGTTTTATGGGTGACAATTACATTGGTCAGTTCCGAATAACAACTTTGTTTGTGAATAAAGTTGAAAAAGACACAAAATATCAGAGCACGGCTGGGAGTGCATTCATGTTTCATGTTTGTAATGATGTTAGTGTAGGTTGGTGATAAGATTTTTTCACTCTGCCTTGTTTCAAAATAAGGAAAGAGGAAAAAAACTGCATATGTATATATTTTTTCTTTAAATGAAAGGTGCTCTTGATGTAAATTGCAGCAGCTTTAGTGATCCCTGTCTCTCATCAGCATCACCACAGTGCATAATGTAATAATCTTTTTAAGGCTCAATCATTTTTTCTATTTTTTCTTGCCACAATGAGGTCCATTTCACTTCCTCCTGCCCACAGTCTGAACATCTCAGTGGCTGAATGAATAGGAAAATGGGAGTTATTAGTCATGGAAAAATAAAAACCACCTGTAGTCCTTGCTTGAAGAAGCAATTACAATAATCTATTCCTATTGTCATAGTTTTGCTGGAAACATGAAAACAAATGGGGCTACTTGAAATTGAATAATGTTCTTAGTAATTTATGGTGACAGTTATTGTTATTACAAAGCCAATGCAGAGTAAGAAAAAAATATATCAGCTAAAGATGGAATGGGTGCTTTGCAAATAATTTATACAATATGAAAGTGACAGTTCTCACTGGTTTTGATCACCACAAATGTTTTTCCTCACATCATATTTTGCTCCTCATACCATAGAAATCTCAAATTAACCATGTTCTTTATGCCATTGAAGATAATTTTGTATCTGTATGTATATGTGTCTAGATGTACATGCAGCCTGTTAAAAGCCCCAGTTATTCAGCAGATTATTATCTTTAGTAAGTAAATCACCCCTGTGTTTTGCAGGGCTGTGCAGCCTCAATATATTTTCAACACAGTCTTTCTTTGCACCTCAGAATCCATTTCAGGGAGATTAAAATTGTAAAAGTGAGCTACACATTTCTCTGAATGCAGCTTCACTGCAGAATGTACTTTAAAAATAATTTCCCCAACTTGGCATGCATTCAAATGCTTTCCTTACTTGTTTTACATCACACTGCTTAAAATGATGGTTTCTAAAAGTGAATTCTTACTCCTTTTTAAAGAGGACTATACTTCTATATCTAAGGGAATGCGAGAGCAAGATTTGCTTAAAAACTCCATCAAAACCTAACAGATATTTCAAGCTGCATCCCTTGGTATTTCTATTAGAAGTGTGATGTTTTCAACATTGTTTTTTTAATAGGAAACAATTCGAAAACATTTCTCCTCAGATAGTATTTGTGTTCCTGACAATGCATGAATTTCTGCACTCCCTTCTTGTTCAAACACAGTTTATGATGTTATGGTGAGCAATTTTCAAAACTGAAAATCTGGTGCCTGCTTGCTCTTGACACCAGATGTGATGCTTCAGATATATTAAAGGCAAGACCAAAATGACTGCACAGTTTTCATGGCTTCAGCAAAAGAATTTTAGCTGTACAGACATCCTCAACACTTCAAAACCACTTGCATATTTTTTGGCCAGAGGACTGAGGATGTGGAGGAGCTGGATTAGTGTCATAAACAATTGTGCTCCAAGTTCCCAGTCAAGAGTAAATTGTTTTATAAAAAATGAAGTGCAGCAAAAGAGCATTCAAGAGAAATGTGGTTTCAAGAGGTTCTACTTCATAGTCTTTAGAAAAGATTAAAGGACTCTGCTGTCTGTGCTGTAAGGGGGAGAAGTGTGTCTGTTAAAGCCAAACAGAGCTCTGGGGCTGGGAGTGTACCTGGCTGCTCCTCGTGTCCCATCCCTGCTGCTCAGGAGGCAGAAATGCAGAGTTTGAGCCATTTTGCTTTTTCTGGAGGCTGCAGCAGAGGTGATAGTGCTTGTGACGCCTGCTGAGGCTGCAGTAGAGCAGAATGGCACCTCAGACATTGCAAGCAGAGCAAAGGGGTCCCTGCAGGTGGCTGAGGCTTTCAGAGCTCTGTGTAGGATGGCTCTCATCCCGTCCCAAACCCTGCCAGGCTCTTTCAGCTGCCCTAGACCTGCTCCTGGATGTGTGGCACCAGGGGAAGAGCAGCTGATGCCTGAGTCTGGCCCAGGTGGGCTCACAGCAGTGCCATGGGCACTACGGACGCTGCTGTGCCCAATTCCAATGTTGGTTTATGAGATTCCTTAAAAAGAGAAGGGAATAGCTGTGCAAGAGTGAAATATTCCTTCTCAAAATTGCACAAAATTACTGAAAGGAAACATGCTGCCCCTACAGTTTCTCTGTTCTGTCATTAAATTCAGCTTATTGCTTCCACATCACAACACTGGGAAATCAGATCCCACATTTGGTGAGAGCGAGCCACGGGCTGTAACAGCCCAGGGAGGAGACACTAAGGACAGTTCTCTCCACAGGCAATTTTCTTTCGTATGTGTTGCATCTACAGAGGCTTTCATTAACAAAACCCATTTCCTTATGGTTTCCCAGCCATCTCTGATTTTTTAGCACCGAGTGGTTGGTAAAAGGTCCATAAAGTCTATTTTAGACTCCTGAAACTTGCAGCACTGCACATCTGAGGTTTGTGTGGTAATGACTCTAGCAAAGTGTTCTAACACATCTGAAGATTCCTCCTTTGGGTTTTAACTGTTTTTATAATATGGTAACTAAGCAATAATGTCTGTAATCCCTGGGCATTGTTCCTTCAGCAGTGTATTATAGCACAGAACATAACTGAGACGAGGTGAGGGAAAATCCACGAGACACTGAAAAAAATAGTAACATGAAAAGATTTAGTGAAAGGCAATTCCAAATGCCCTCCAATATGTGGGCAAAGTATAACAGTGTCCAAGCTGAATTTACTCATTCCTGATTTAATAGGTAAATTCCATTTTGTTTGTTAACAAATGGGATTGGATATTCAAAACACCAGCAGCAATATTAATTTTGGGGCTCTGAAATAAAATGGCAAAGCTTCTGAGAATCATGACCTGAGGATATATGTATCTTTTCTGATTTGCTTTTACATGAACATTTATTGCTAACAACCAAACATTTACCTTTTAATTAGTCTTACAAGGAATTTTGCAGGGTGCTTGCTGTGGGAAGGTGTCCTTACTGCCTTGGCTGCAGTGTCACTTATGTAATTCCATGATGGAAGTTGCTTAATTTTGTTCCATTTGGTTTCTATAGAGTGCTTTGCCTTCCACTAAGTGCACCTTGGCTTGTGTAAGCATAAAGTCAGAAAAATGGATACTAAATTTATTTGGTGTATTTATTCATTCTCTAAGTGCCTTTCCATCAGCTCACACCTAATGAGATAATGAAGTTGGTTGAGATGGGCAATAGCATTCTGTTCAGAGCACTGACATTTCAGATCCAACTCCTTTTTTTAAGGAACTTGCTGCATAGTGATCATTTGAACATGAGTTTGGTGCCTCGTTGAGTTCATTTTATGTTAATGCACAGTGTTCTTTCAGGTTTTCTAAAACACTCTATTATTGCTTTTTCTCATCTGAAGGCAGTGCAGCCTTTCTTTCCTCACTGTGATCCCTGATGTTGAACAGAGCAGCCTCTTGTGCAAACAATCTGACAACTCTGGGATTGTTGTTGTTGCAGCTGGAGATTTTTGTTCTTCCCCTGGCCAAATATTTTTGGAGAGCAGATGTAACAATCAGCCTCTTCCTGCTTGCTCTCAGCACAGCTACCCCTGCAGGGCTCTAATCACACAGGTTATAATATTAATATTATATTATATTTTTGGATATTTTTGTCACCAGGCTTGTTTTATGCTGTAAACGAGAAACTGGCCCTTCTTGGCTTTACTGGTGCTGTGGATCCCAAAGCTGTGTCTTGTATTTAGCCACTAATATATGCAAGTTTACCAGATCCAAAGGGATTATAATATAATCCTGGGGGATCCTTCCTTCTCCTAGGGAATAAATAAACCCATGAACATTTCACACTAAATAAACAAAAAATGCTACAGATTGCAAATTGCTGAGCTGGCGCAAATCCTGTTGGATCAGTATGTTAAACACTGTGTGCCTGAAAATGTGAAGTAAATTAATATTGGAGCATTAATGGAGAAAATTCAGTTCTGATGTCATGATGTGTCTCATCCCTGAAACCTGAGTGGAATTTGGAAATATCCCATCTTTTGAGAATGAAACTGCATGGATTTAAATATGTAAAAATATCATTTTGGGATAGGAATGAAGCTTTGAAAAAGGTGCCTTAGATGCATTTATAAGGAAGAGGTTGCTTCTCTTTCACACAAAGAAAGTTATGCTCCTCTTTTCATTATTGTAAAGATACAAGATCTGCCAGCTTAGGAGGCACCACAGCTTCCTGTCCCTTGCTCCTCTAAACATTTCCCTGGATATAGAAGATGGTGTAAGGTACTTTAGCAAGAGCTTTGGAAAACCTCAGAAAAGCAACACTTTTCTTGCTTGACCCTCTTTCTGTGGATACTCAGCCTACTGCCAGGAAGTACTAGAATAAGTCTGATCTCAGGAACTCTGAGTTATGGAAAGCTTGTCTTGGAAAACCAACTCTTCTGCTTTTTTAAATAAATTATGAGCTTATTTGTTTTTTATTCACAATGTTACCTTTTTTTAACAGTGTAATAGCTACTAGGAGTAACTTTGATCTTAGTAGTTATCTGATTGCAAGATCTACTTGTTTTTTTTTATCCTAAGAATTCACCACAGTTACAAGAAAATGAGATATACAGGGACTACTTAGTAAGAAATTATTCAACTTTAATGAAAGTGAAATGTTAGCTAGCTTTGATGAGCTACTGCTGCATATTGCATGTTGTTTTGCCTCATTAATAAATCCTTTTGCATTCATGGCTGTAAGTGAAAATTTCTGAAATACATATTCAGATAATTAACAATTAACGATTTCCTTTTTCCTTTCTTCTCCTTAACAATATTTTAAACAAGAAGCCCTTGGCAAAAAGAGAGAAACATCAGTGCTCCAAGCCTGTAAAAACTCATGAACTTTCAGTTTTATCTGCTTTGAAAAAAAAAACAAAAAACCAAACAACAAGATAAGGATTAAGTAAAGGACTTGGTCCAAATCCCATTGAGGTCCCTAGAAACACCTTTACAGAGAGCAGTGGATTTGAGTCAAATCTCTTCTTGTCTTCATTAAAGTTTTAGGCTTCATCCTGCCTGTGGTATTCCCATATATTCCAGACAAAATCTGCACTGGCTGTGAAATGACCTCCAAAGCTATTCTGTTTTCATAAATCTATTTTTTACTCAAGATAATTCTACAGCCTTCAAAAATATGGATGTTGGGTGCAGGCACAAATTTTGTGGAAGATCATTCCACTCTTGAATTCCCCCAAACCAAATTTGTTTCATAATCTTCTCATAGTCTCATATATGAGTTTTAATTTGGGCTTTAAGATGAATTTTTACATATATTTGCTCTAAAGTCTATATATGACCGCATGATTCTTCCATAATTTTTCTTTGTTTTGTCTCTTCCTTAAAAAATTGCACATTGGATGCAAGATTCCCACAGAATTTGTAGGAATTCCTGCATCCCTGTCACAGCACAGGTCACAGCTCACTCTGAGCTTCATTACACAAGCAGGGATGATCAGTGTGTGGTCGTGGCTCATTCTTGTATTGTGTAATCAGTGTATCTTGTAAACAGTGATATATTCAATCTTGTATCTTGTAAACAGTGATATATTCAATTACCATGGGCTCTTCCAACAGCGGTTGCAAAGATGCTGTAAAATTGGTAATTCACCTTATGAGATTCCTTTTGTGCCAATTGGTGGAGATTATTTTTATCTAATATGTGTGTTGGTGCAGTGGTCCCTCTGTGTGGATTTGAACTGATGTCCCAAACACAGAAAATGAGAAGCAGAGGGAGAGCTGTTGTGGTTTTGTTTCTGTATCATTGACATATCTCAGAATCTTTCAAACTTTGTGAAGAAAAATGGATTTCTTAAGTGGTTATTCTTACCACCTAGTGTGTGATCTTTTGTATTAGGGCATTATTCAAAGTAAAACTAATATAAGGATATTTCAAGAAGCAGAATTTTAAAACTAAATTAGAAGGGTTGATGATTCTGGATGTTTTGTTCCTCTTACCATGAACCAGATCTGGTTTTCTGATGCTGTTATCAATGTGCTGATGTGTACCTTGAAATGCTTTGATAGAATCCAGGTGTAGAGTTCTGTGCAGTATTTGGTGAAGACTCAGTAGAGAAATGCAGTATCTGTTCAACACCTCTTGGACACCTTTGCATGTTAGTGCCTGCTCCTCCCAGCCTGTAGGAAGATTAGAAAGATAGAAAGCTTAATTTATGTAATATAAAGCTTCAGGGCCCAGTGAATTACACCTTTGTGAAACTGTTAAGGAAGCCCAACAGGGAGATTGGTTTAACTTCACAGAGATCTGATGAGAAACACAAAATTTCAGAGGTCTCACTATTTTAGCTGGCTGAGAAAGCAAAGCTGCATGGGTTAAAATCCTGCTGAGCTGTGAGAACTGCAGGTTCTGCCTGGCAAGGTAAAGCAACCAGAAACCCTCCTGATCAGCCTTGTGCCCTGCTCAGACCCCAATCTACAGCACAAAGATTGATGCAAACCCTTGCTGTGCATGTTGGTATATTTGACTGATGACAGTCACTTTCAGAATGTGCCAGTCTTTTATTCCCATGGCACATCCATTTCTGTTTGTCTGTTGTCCTTTGTAAATGTATTTTGCCTTCCTGTGAAGCAGGGTGCCTGTTCTCCTGTTACCAGTCAAGTTGACTAAACTGAAGTACAACTGCACTTCCTATAACATTAGCCATTATTTTGTCTCCTCTGCTGCCTTCTCTTCCCTAGAACTGTTTTCTCAGTGAATAATTAGTGTTTTTTTCTAGATTAATCAAGCAGTTATACTTTGCTGTGGAGCTGTTTGAGAGGAGGCTTTTGATGTGAGTGAGCTGTGTGTATGAATTATTGAAGAGGATTTCACTTATTTCCTTTACCAGTGTGATTTGTAATGATGCTGCCTCTAAGAGGGGTTTCACTCTTGCTACCTGAGTTGGTTTTGCTGTGCTTTAATCAATGCAAACTAAGCAACAAAGGCAGAAGTCATATCTTATTTCAAAGTCCTTAATAAAAGCTATGTGACTCTTCCAGCTATCAAGAGCATCTGAACTCCCACTTTTGTTTTTTTTCTTAAGTAGCCAAAATAAATTTGGCTTCTACTTATTTTTTTACCATGGGAATAATATTTGCTAAGTAGTATAAATAGTGCCTATGAGATTAATTTTTCCCAGTGAGAAAACGAAATTCTCCTTTTTAGAGGGATATTATCAATTTGAATTTATCGTCTGCCTCTAAATATTTTAAATATGAAAATCAACAGTTGGGATTGTAACACCACTGTGAATAGAGAGTAGGCCTCTCCTTCTTTTTGAGTCATCCTGAAAATGGGTAAGCAACATGGAAAAGAACTTAAAATGGGGCTTCCAGACTCTTTTCCTTTTGGAAATTGTTTTCCACCTGGATAGGGTGATTAAATACATTTCAGAGGTTTTGCAAATAGTGTGTTGTGACAGGAAACCCACTGGCTCAAGATCCAGCTTAGCTCTGAGTGTTGAGGGGTTTTAGACGTCTCTATTATTTACCAAGACAAAAGAAGATCTGAGTAAATACCTCGTGCTTGAAGGAGACAAAAGCATGAGACATGCTGAGATGCATTCTGAAAATGCCTTGTGGTACAGAGCTCCCTCTCTGATCCCTCGTGCAAAGTCTTAAACATCATTTTCCACCATAGTTACTGAAACATTCCCTTAAAAGCAAATCAAGTGAATTGCTGAAAGGAGCTGGTTGTGGTCAGATGATCATTTTATCATTTCCTTGATCTTCATACCAGCGTTACATCTTTCAGCAGTAATTTATCTCTTGGTTTTCTACTTAGTCTCTCAGAATTGTTCTGCTGTTGCAAATAATGGAATGGGGACTTACTTTGGACTCTGGACTTTTGCAGCAAGAGAACAAATTTCAGAGTGACATTTTACCAAGATTAAAATTGCACCCAGTAATGAAGCCCAACTGAAATGTGACTCAACTTCTGACTGATTTACACCTGCAAGTCAATGCTGTTTAATTAGAGGCATGAGTGTCTGGAACTGCACCTGTGTGTGAATTACAGATGCAGAATATGTGTTTGCTTGCAGAAGAGGAGGCAAACTGGTGAAATTACAGCATTTGAGCTCTGAGGCATAGATAGTGATGATATCTGGAGGATGTTTGGATTGCTCTTCCCAGTTGTCAAAGCAAAATATTTTACATTTATGAGCTTTGTGTACTTCAAACTGGATTAAGATCCTGAATGGATACTTGTCCTTTAGAAAATTCCAGCAACACTTACACTTTTTTGAGCAGGATATGCAGCAGTGCCTTGTCTCTAGCTGCTGTTATGTCCCCCCTTGCACATGTTCAGCCTGCACTAGCACAGAGTCCAGATGATTTACAGAAGATCAGGTCAGCCCATGAATGCTCCTGTGTGCTCTCATGGTCCAAAAGCTCTCCTTTTTCATTCATATCATGGGTCTGTCCTTTAGCTTTTCAGTCACTGTTCTACCTTTTTTAAATCTTGGTAGATTGTTTTCAATGTTCCAGGTTACATGCAGATCCTTCCCAAGTCTTTTACACAGAGTATGCTCAGGCTGTGATGTGAGCAGTAAAGTGAGAAACAGTTCTGCCATGCACACTGGAATGAAAATTCTTGACTGCCTGAGAGGCTTTGAAGGTCACAAATTAAATCCTTATGCAATTATAAATTCCTTCAAAGTTTGTCTCAGAATAGATTTGATGACAAAAATCAAGCAAATGTAGCTAATTAGTTTCAAATAATAACTCAGAGTAAGTTAATTTTGCCTTTTTTTTTTTTAATTGCAGAGGAAAACCTCAATTTAGCAATCCACTGATCCTTGAGGTTCCTTTATAAAAATCTGGATTTACTGAACATCTCTGCCTATTTCTAACACAGAAACCTGGCCTGATGTGATTGAATGTTAACAACAGGATAATTTTGAACAGACTTGGAAAACAAGTGGGAAATGTACAAATACTGTGCAGGTTGAAATGTGTAACTGCTGATGTTTTTTCTGTAGAGTTTTTAGTCAGTGTCTCTCAGTAAGTGAATGACATGGCAAGTGTTGATTCCATGGTGGCACTGTCTGTACACTTCTTAGTGCACCCAACAGGAATTTTTCATTTCATGCATCATTTATAATTTGCTGCAACAATTGAGAAGTCTCTCTCTATGTGTGTGCATATTTAAATATAGATCTTTTTCTTAAGAGGAAGAAAATATGCCTTGTCAGCCTTCTCTAGGCTGTCAGACTTTTCCTGTCTGTAAAATCTGATGGCATAAATTGTATCAATTCAAGTTTCTACATGCACTTATCTCTGGAGGAGATGGAAAAGAACAATAAAGTAGTTGATGAAATTTGGGCAGTTAATTATGTTAGAGCATTTCAGTAACATCCCATCTGTTGCCCAACTGCATCCAGAATTAATTCAGACCTGAAAATGGAGAAGCCTGGAGAAAATTGAGATCATGAGGACTGGCACTGTTAACAGGGGTATCCCTGTCTCCAGGGCTTTTCATGTGTGTTCCATGGCAGAAGGACCAACTTGATAATTCTTGGTCATTAATATTTCAAAGAAGTTGGATGGTGAGTTATTTCTGATTGTTTTATTTTGTTTATTAAATCACTGATATTTCAAACTCACTTGCTGGCTTGATTTCTGCTCAGATCATATGAGAAAGTGTCTCTTTGATCTATCTTTTATTGTAGCTGTTTCTGTAATTCTTCAGACATGTTGCTGCATTGCAGGGGATTTTATCATTATTTGTACATTTCATAGGTAAATATGATTAATTTCTATACTTCTCAGTAGGCTTCTCCAGTGAAATGCAATTAATATGGGAAAAAATGACCAAATGACAAAAAATGGTGCTATATATTCATTTATATGTTAATATAAATTTACATGCTCCCCAGAATGTTAATTGAAAGAGCAGTTTGTTTACTTGTTCAATTTTGAAAGAACAAATACAAAGCCCTAAAGTTTTAGTTTCATGCTAAAGTCCATTGCAGTTTTTACCATGAATCAAAATGAGCAATTTTAATAGTGAAAATAGTCCTTTGTATTGACAAATGCCAAATTAAGAATGCTTAAGGTGCAAAAGTAGTTCATACCATGAAATGCAGATGTTTTTCCAGTTGGCAAGTGCAGATAAATCCCAGTAAATAAGAAATGAGATTGATACAGGCAGGCCTGATGGCAGGAATGACCAAGTTACACAGACCCAATGATGTCTTTGTACTTCACATTGCTCTTAAGGTTTGTTATGATCCCCTTGAGAGCCACAGAGAGAACAATAAGGACACATTGTTTTATCTTCTTGGTCCAATGATTGCTAAAGTTGTCTGTTTACAAGAAAATTTTTTTTGAGGAGAACACCCTCAGCTGTTTTACTGCTTTATTCAAGAGGAAGGGGCTTCTCAGGACTGTGTGTGGCCAGCTGCTCCTTTCTTTGTGTCTCTAGTCACCCTCCACCAGAAGATTTTTAATCAAGTGTCTCTTTTTTTCTGTTCTTGCTCAGCTGGTTTGAGATGTCTCAACCTTTGTGGCCGCCTGCCTTTGATTGCTCTCTGGAAATGCAGCTTTCTGAGCAAGGCTGCTAAAATTTACTGCATGAGCTGCTCTGTCACACTCAGTGTTTCTTCTTATCTGGCTGAGATGTCTGATGGTGTACCTGTAAAACTGCACAGGTGGGCAGAAGGGATAGACCTGAGAAGTGAAGGGGCACAAATGCCCCAAAGATGTGCCATCCTTTTCTGGTCTGCTCCAGGTCAATCCCTCTGACACTGGAGCTGAAATCCAGCCCCTCTCCAGCCCCCAAACGGTGCAGGAGCTGCAGACTGCTGACAGACAGGGCATTCTATAATTCCTTTCTTTCTTAAATGCTTCTTATGTACTGCCCTAGGAGATTGGAACCAAGACAGAGCTTTTACTCTTGCTGCCTGTTTGGCTATCTCTCTTTTTTTCCTCTCATTTTCTTGTGCTGAGATAAGAAAAAAAAGAGATCACTGAACATTCCAGTGTGCAAAGGGCTGAGAACTCCCTTTTAGTCTATGTGGAAGAAAAAAAACCAAAAAACAGTGAATATATGCAAAAAAAAAAAAAAAAGGCTTTGATCAGACAAAAAGACAAAGAAAAATCCTCAGGCACCTAGAAAAGCCACCTTGAAACTGGGAACTCCACTGCAGCACACAGAACCGCTTCTCTTCATCAAACCCCTCCTACCAGTCCCAGCATGGAGGGAGTGTGCAGCCACAAGCACAGCTTTTCTGTGGGCAAACAACTTTCTTTTTGCCAGTAGTAACATATAACCCCACACTTAATCAGCCCAAAATTCTGTTTTACTTCAGTTTTAATAAGGCAGAAAAAATGTACAGACAACATGTTCTAAGCTCTTCTACTTCATTATGGCTTTTGTTGAATGCAAAGATAACTCATTTAATATTTTTTACTCTCAAAAGAAAGTGTACTGTAATCAATATTTCAGATGTTTCAAACTTAGGATAGCGATGGTTCTAGTTTAGAAAACATGAGGCAGTATTGGAGAAATTAAATTAAATTGCTCAGTGATTTAGCTTTTTTATAATGGCAGCAGAACAACTCAGGCTTTAAAAGGTTCCATAAAGAGTGCTATGTTTTTCCAGCACCATTATAATTAAGGTTGATGGATTGCTAGGGAGGAAAAGAATAGTGAATTTTCTGCATAATTTTTAGTTTGGCTAGAAACTGAAAAGCATTTAAACACCTACACATGGACAAAGCAAGCCAGGCAGCTCTTTTTCCACTACATAAATCCTTCTTGACCTTTGAAAGTAAATACAAATAATCTTCTAAGAATTGTTTATGTTACTTTTCTCTGAACTTGAGACTGAGCCATCCATTTGCTTGAGCACAGCTGTGACCTCTGGTATTGTCTCTTGCTTGGGTGGGCTGCGTTTGAGGTTCTGCTGAATCCTCACTGCTGGCAAGGGAAACCTCCTGAGCTGTTGTCATGGAGAGATGTGGCTCTGGACAACTGGCAGTAAGGCTGGATGTATCCTCCCCACCATATTTTCACTGGAAATTTCCCTAGTTAGGAGTAATTTTCTAGTGTGCTCTCTCCCCTTTTGTCCCCTATCCCCTTCACAGTTATAAAGGAAAATAAAGGGGTCAAAAGAACATGCTCCAAAATGTTGCCTCAATATAGGCCAGTTTTCACAGTGCCACAAATTTACTCAAAGCTTTTATGGATTTAGGTCAATTCCATGGGATTCTCAAATGTTCTTAGAAGATAAATATTTGGTCTTCTGAACCTGCACAAGGCAGGGGGAATTAGTGCATACACACAATCAGCAGAGTGTTTTCTGCTTGAGCTTTGGTTTGTTAGTGGTTTTGGCTGGAACAAAACTGCTTCTGCACTGTACTTTGTGTGCATTTTAAAGCATTTTGCTCTAGTTTCTGATGACTCCTCAAGAGCAAATAGCCTGACATCTGTGATATTTAGCACATCGTGGAAGTTCTTTGTTTCCCCAGGTGGCTTTCAGTTTATTCTGAGGTGTTAGCCACACATTCATGGCCAGGGCTATCCTTGAAGAAGGGGAAACCCCATATTTTTCTCTTTATAAAGTGTATTTTTTTTTTCTCTTCATTTTTCAGTGGTAAAACTGTTACTGTAAAGGCTTTAGAGCTAGATTTGTAGGAAGAGACATTTATGTAATCTGGTATGTCTGCTGTGCTAGTACAAGACGATGAAGAGGGATACAAATAAAATATGTATAAACCAGCATTTTAGTTTTTATGAATTATTCTATTCCATTGTGCTTAGTTTTGTTAGGAGAATTACAGATGAGAGAACCCAAGAAGAGCATGACTAAAAGTACCTAAAAATGGTGTATCACCCTGCATGGAAATAGAAACCCCTCATGGACATTTCCACTCAGGAGGTCGGAAGTTAAGCCAGGTATTGATGGTTATGTTGAGCTACCAGGGATTTTCACCATTCTCCCTCCAGTGATAAAGTCAGCTGTGACTTTCCAAGAATGTAGATAAATGAATTGATTGTCATATTCTACAATTAAACTTGCTGAGAATGGGAGGAGCTAGAGTGGAAGAATTTATTCAGTGCCCATTACCTGTGTTCCTGTTATGTTTTAGCAATGTAAGTGTTTTAATTCATATGACATGAGAGTGCTCTTCTATTTTGAAACAATCCTAAATCAAATCATGTGCATGTTAAACAACTTTTAATAGCATTGACATCAGTGCAATTCATCAGCTCTGTGTTCCATATGTGCCAATTCATCAAAACAACAATCTTGTCAGGTACTGTCCTAATAAATAATTATTTCTGCATCCAGCCCCTCTGAAGGGCTTGTGTGGTGCCCTGGTAATTCATTAGCGCTAATGTTGGGTTAAACCTTTTCTGATCCTCAACAGAGTTGTAGCTCATTCGGTTATTTCTATTTGTTTTAACCTTCATAAGAGCAAAGTTTGCACCTTTTTTTTCATTTATTATTGAAAAAATGAAAGGGAATTACCTGTAGGATCACCTTGTGAGCAACTTGTATTGATAAATGCCATGCTATTCATCTGCTAATTCCTTTCTCTATAATAATAGTAAATATTTAATAGTAATTTTTGGAAACATAATTAATTTTTTTTCTTACATTCCTAGGTCAGCAGCATAGGATTTAGGAAATGGAGTTTAAAGTCTTATTGTCACTTTGAGACAGACATTTCAACTGCTGGGTAAATAAACCTTTCAACCCAAACCATTCTATGATAATAAAGGGCCTTAAATATCATCTAATTCCAACCCTGTTGGAATGGGGCTGACACACCTTTTTCCTGAAATATCATTTTTCCAGTGGGAAAAATACTGAACTACCCTGATCACCTCTGTATAACAAGCTTTCTAATTTGGTTTGTGAAGGGCATGTAAATAAATAAAATATGAAAGGGATACTCAGTTCCTAGTGAATTGGAATTAATTGGGCAAGCTAAGTATTTTCTACTAGTTTATGCTTCAATAAATTGAAGCATGAGGATATGAAATGTGCTTGAGAGTACTCATCAAACTGCAAGTGGTACCTTCAAATCCTGAAAAGCTGCATGAGAGTGAGCCATGTCCATCTAACATATACAACTCCTCCAACAA
>LTAT01000007.1:15332036-15370944 GCA_003286495.1 Chlorodrepanis virens | reverse complement strand
TTTTTTTTTTTTTTTTTTTGCCTATTTATCCTGGGTATTTATGAGCTTACTTAAACTTCTGTGCATATCCTAAAGTATTTCTCCAAAATACTGCATGTGCTTAAAGCAGATGAGGTCTCAGACCTTTTATACCACAGTGCCAGAGCAGTGCCTCATTTACATGCTAAGCTAACTGAAAATGGAAATAATTCCCCATGTGGCTGGCTCAACAATCCCAAGTTGTTTTACACTCCTTTCAAAAAAGAAAAAGAAGATTATTGACTACTGAGGTTGCAGAAATCTCAGAAAAGATGCCTGTGTGAGAAAGTGTAAGTTATCACAAAGGCTGCATATTTCTTCTCCTTGAATGCAAACACACATTCATGTTCTTCTGTGTCTCATTGCTGTATAACTTTTAAAAGGCCAGATAATGTGTTGTTTCTTTTCCAACATAACACTAAGCATTTCCATTAGAGCTGGGCAAGCAGGAAACACAGTGCTACTTTGTAGATTAATTTAGCACTAAATTTTAAAAGTCCTGAATATTTACCTGGCTGATACCAAGAAGACAAATTTGAAATGGTTTATGGAAACAAATAGTGATAGCGTGGGTGTTTATAAAGTCCTTCCTGGAGATGATGAAATTTCAGTCACTGCTTTTGGTGTAGGCTCATTTTGCAAACTTTATTTTAACTTTTCTCATACCTGCTGCCACTTTGACAGAGACAGCAATTCTTTTTACTCTGTACTTCCCACAAAAAAAAACAACCATTACCCCACTTCCCCCGAAAAAACAACCTCAAAGTGTTTGTTTCTGGCCAAATCCATATTTTCCCCAGGATCTGGCAAAACCTTTTGTCTCTCTGTACAACTTCTGTGATGAAGGTCTCAGCATCTCTGATTCACCTCATAGTCTTCTCTGAACAAATTTTCTAAGGGAGCCTGATCATTTCAGGTTTGGAGTAGATTTGGGTGTCATGCTGTCTCCTGGCACAGTAAAATAACCCGCAGCAAAGATACCCAGCTTGGAAAGCAGCTTGGAGCTAGTCCAGAGGCACACAGTGAAATCTGGGCCTGTTCTTTCTGAGGACTGCTCTGTCTGTAACATCTTTGGTGCAGTTTTGATAGTCCATGGATATGATAACCACTAATTTGTGGGTTTATCCCAGAAAATGGGTGGTTTGGTGGTTTTTTTCCCTCTATTTGTGCAAGAGGAGGTCATAATTTCACTGATCTAATACACCAAGTGTTCAGCTCACTCCCCTGAGTGTGATGTAATAATCCAGCAAGACAAACAGGGATGTTCACCTCTGGGCACATGCTCCATCATTTATCCCTGGTGCCAGTCTCTCTGCAGTGAGATAATCATTTAATAGCTGCTCTCTTCAGGCAGGTAGGCTTTTAACAGCCCATGGGTGGCTGGCATGAATTTGGCATTTCTATTTCATTTATAGTTTCATCCTTCATGATTGGTCTTATCAACCCCCTGTCCAGTGGAGAGAAGAGAAATCTCTTCAGCTGAAGCTTTGATGGTCTTATTTGTCCAAATTTGCACTTCTGTCAGACTCTTGGCTGCAGCTCTATATTTCGTATGTGAGGCTGTTATGATCCATTTAAATGCCTATGGGGATCTCAACAAGCTTTTTGAAAAGATTAATGACTTAGCTGTGGTTTTTATGATAGTGTTTCCAGAGAAATGCCTGCATACCTAATAAGGTTATTTCTACATGCCAAAATTTGCATTGCTTACCATAAAACACAAATAGATAGAGTTTAACTACAAAACATCTGAAGGTTTACTGCCCGTTTTTATCTTTTGGAGATCACTTTTGCAGAAGAAAAGGTAGATAAGTAAGGAGAAAGGGAAATAAGAAATGTAACAGCTTTAAAATGACAGCTGAGGAAGGATGGGGTGTAAGGAATTCTGTATTTTTGAATCTTGTACCATATGGATATACCTTTGTAAGGCTCTTATTGCCAAGAGTAGTGTTTTTATTTGGACATGCCTCTTAATAGGAGTAATTTAAATTAGTGTTGGAGCTTGCATAACATTTATTCAAGATTTATGTGAGTGGTTATAAAAAGATTAACTGAATCATTAGCTAAATTGCATTTCCTAATGAACTCACCAAAACAGCAGGCTGGAAGGAGAGGTTGTGTTTGTGCTTTTGTTAAAGCCTTGACCTAGCAGAGAACAAGTTTTAAAGTGCATTTGAAACTTCTGTGCTAAACCATTTAATGAGTGTTTGTTAAACATTTATCAACCACCAGGAACAAGCCACATGCCACAAGTGGTTTGGGCTAAAATTTGACTGATATCTGTTCTGCTTTTCAAAATGTGAAGTGTTTGCCTGGCAAAAATCATTTATTGTGAAGTGACTGAGTGTGACAACACCTTCATTTGTGAGTGGTACTTTGTTAATAAAATCAGACTTCTGGTCCTTGCTTTCTCTAGATTTGTCTCTTTTGTGTTACATATTAGGAGAGCCAATAATTTAAATGAGATTTTTTCTTTTCAAATTGTGGTGAGTAAGCTTAATAGGTAGTTTCTATTCTAGCTCTTCTTCTAATCCATTTTACAAAGAATTCAAAAGAATTATTCCTGTAGCACTAGTAGACAAACCTGAAATTAGAAAATTGAAAATTTAACATAAAAGGAAACTCACAAGGGAAAATAATAATTTTAGACACTGTCATCATGTGTTGCCATCACCTTAAGTCTATGTAAATGTGAGTAAAATCTCTCTTCCTAAATGAATATGTGTTAGAAAAAATGCCTGCATTTGCAAATAGATGCAGGAGAAGCAATTTTGATTGTTCATATATAAAACAGAGCAGAACAGATGCATGATTCTCTGGCATATATTGCTTTTTTTCCTCACCAGATATTTATTTTTATAAAATATATAGTGATTTTCCTGTAATTTCCCTGTTGCTTCATAAGAAAAATGGAGAAATGATAATATTAGCTATTGAGGGCATCTTCCAATATTTGCAGAGCAAATCTGTTTGGAGCACAACACGTTGTTTGACTCTAGATGCCACACATCTGTTGTTTGATTTGCTGTTAGAAGCATTAGATGGTACAGAGAAGGGAATTAGGACAATAGGCTCTCTGGTGGTGTTGCAAGGCACTTTTCACAAATGCTGACTGTACCTGGGCTCAAGGTCTGTCAGAGGATGAAGAAACAGGAAAGCAGCTCTGCCTGGAGCTGTGGAGTCTGTCAGCTCTGTAGGTTGCTCCAGTGCATGGGCAGAAAACATCTGTATAGCCAGGAAAAAAACAGAAAAAACTCTGCACAGCCATGCAGTGTGCCCAGGGCACCCTCCTGCAAGGCCAGAGCATTATTTGATGTGGAAACCCTGACTCAGACTCCTTGGAGCCCCTGGTGAGTGTCACAGGTGCCACATCTGCCTTGTGCAGGGACTCTGCAGCCCTGGGCACCCCCAGCAGGCTGAGGAAGGGGCTTTGATCCTGTCCAGAGCTCTCCAGCCTGTGTCCCCCTGATTGGGACTGAGTGCTGGCAGTGTCCTGGCAGCTGTCCCACTGGGGATGTGGAATTCTGCTCGGTTCTGGGGAAAGCAGAGTTCCTTTCTTCTGACAGCTGCTGAGTAAAAAACTTTCTCTGAAGGTCCCTGACCAGAGGATTTTCACATAATCTCTGTCAAAACTAATGCTTCCATCAGCTGGAATGAGATGGTTTTTCAAGGCAGATATTTCATTATTTCAGTCTTATTGGGTTTATTTTAGGATGGCCAGGGTTTCCTCCTGTTTTATATCTGGCTGTATGCACATATTTTCTATTTAGGGTTCTTAGCATAGTTTTTAATCTGAGTGCTAAACTGCACACAGTAAAAACTGTATTATCCACCAAGATGGTGCCAAAGTCACACAAACTGGATTATACAGCTGCTCATGGGAGCTTTACATCAGGCTACATTTCTAGTTATTCTGATTTGCAATTTTGTCAAGACAATTGCTCTGCTGGAACACTTTAAAAAAAAATCAAGAGGTGTGCACAGATTCACTTCTCAGAGTCTGGAGAGCAAATTAAGGGTATTTGTTGTTGAACCTTTTACATTATTTACCTTTGGTGGGGGGGGGCGGGGGCAGGGAGAACAAGGAAAAGACTAAAACTGTTTTCCTTATTCCTAACACTTTGTTAGTTGTGTGTTTCTCCTTCAGGATTACCATGGTGATAAGAGTAATGTTAAAGCCTCAATAGGCAGGTACTGCATTAGGCTAAATCATTTATCCTCCTTTTCATCTGCAAAGTGCATGGCCAGGAGATGAATGGCATCATTTAGAGCCTTCACCCCTCTGACAGGCTGCTGTAAGCTCAGCCCCAAGAGTTCACGTTGAAGCATGAGCAGAACTTTTGCTGGCCTGAGTTGCACTGCAAAAGGAGGCTGGCTTTCAGAAATAGATCCAAAATTATAAATATATTGCTGGAATCAATAATAAAATTCAGGAGCAGCAACAATAAAAGCCTCAGCTCTACGCTATTTGCTAAGAAAGAAATAGAGAGTGGAGAATATTCAGGCAGAGGAAGCTGAATGATTTCTTTTTTTAGTGATTTGGAAAGTGTTACTTACTGCAATGGCTCATTAGCTCTGCCAGGCAGGGCTCTCCCAGTGCACAGGCTGTTTCTCAGGCTCCTGGCTGACTCTGGTGAAATTGCCCTGTTGTGTTGTTTGGCTCAGGTGTCTCTCCTCAGCCTGCTCTGCTCCTCTGACTGTTCTGAGCAATGCTGCTGATCTGCCACTGAGCAACCACAGCTCCACACTCCTATGAAGATCAGCCTTGAGAATACTTCAAATCACATTTTTTTAAAATTTTATTTTGTTTCGTTTTGTTTTGTTCTCCCCCCGCCCTATGCTTCAGGGCAGTCATTTTTCTCTGCACCAGGCAGGTGCTTGTTTATCCTGGTCTCAAAGACCTTCAGAAGACACCTACAGCAACCTTGCTGCTCCAGGCTGGAATTTACTCTTCCTGTTTGGACTTCCTCTTTGAATATAACTCTTAATTTAACTTAATATGCACATATATCATTAATACCAGTGATTTGTATCAAACTGGAGTGTATAATGGAGTTCTTCCAGCACCCTCGTTCCCACCTCCCCAAAAATAAATTAGTATATTATATTTTCATTTTACTCCCAAGTAAACTGTGAGGTTTCTAGATTCATTTAGTACGGGGTTCTTTATTTAATTGTTGGAAAATTAATTTAATATATTCCTCTTAGGCAAAAAGTGGAAAAAATATTATCTTTTGGTCTCCTTCCTAGGTTTGTTTATTTATGGCAGATGCAGTTAATGGATATTTCTAATGCCTTTTATGCAGTAAGTAGATTACCTAATGCCAGCTATTTAATTTCCAATATCTCACATTTTCTTAGTTAGCCTCATCAACATATTTTTACATTAATTATTTAACTGCCATTTTCAATCTTTTCAGTCAGGCACACTTGTGCCTACTCAGGGCAGAATTAGTCACTGCATTATTATAGAATTAAACCAGTTCAAGTGAATAAAAAGAAATTTGCACATTTTGAACACAGCAACATTTTGTTCTGAATATTTTTAGCCTGAAGATTGGCTTTAAATTTCACATTAGGACATTTTCATGTTCTGAAATGGGATAGCCAAGGCTTCTGCAGTTGTTTTCTTATTTTAGGTCCTGAATGTCTTTTACATTCTAACTTCCACTTGACTATTGGTCCCTCTTCTCATCCAGCAATAGCAAAAAGACAGTAGCAAAAATAAAACAGTTCTGAAGTAAGGGATGGAATAAATCAATTAATATACAGAAATGTGGTGTATCCATTGCCATTGTTCCTGTTGCAAGCACAAAATTAACAACTAATGCTTTTTTCTAGAAATGCCAAATCATAAAATTTCTGAGTCATAACAGGTGGTGGGCTACAACCACCACTGACCTAAATGTTTTTATTTCAAATAGTGTTTATGGATATTTGATTCAATACTTAGCATTCATAATTTTGGAAAGAATTGATGTATCAGAGGCTGAGAGGGTGAAAGTTTTAAGCTCTATGTTTGAGGCACAGTTAAGGTTCTGTTCCATGTTCTTGTGCCCTAGGTATTGCTATAATACTAATCATAACAGATGGGGAATTTGTAAACAGTAGAATATCTTGCTGCAACTTGAAAATGAAAAAATAAAACATGGCCATGCTATTTTCTAAGTATTTCTGAGACCAGGAGCAAAGAAAATCAAAATTCAAGAAAAATATTTTCATCTTGGGGAAGAGCAGTGCTTCATCAGGAAACAGGTAAACTCTCCTTTTCAACTTTTAATAGGATTGTGAAATTAAAGGGGGCTTATTTCATTACCCTTGTTCATCTTTCTTATCTGCATTTCTTTTTTGCTCTTTTGCAAAGCAAGCTTTGACTCTTTTGGGATATTAACCTTGATTATGCAGCAAGAGATATCTTTTGCATTCTTAATTAACCATTAGGTGTGTATTTGGATCAGAAATATTAATAAACAAGTTAGAAATACTACAAGATTTTTAATGTGTTTCTTAGAAAGATTTATTTTATAATAAAGCTTCCCCTAAGTGTAAGAATGAAAGAACTGATTATTGAAATTAAAGTTACCCTAAAATATTAAAATTTTCCTTTTTATTCCCAGATGATTGAGTCTTGCTTTCAGCAACGTCACACAGAAATAATACCTTAATTGGGAAAAGTTTTGGTATATTTCCAATTTGTTATGCTGAAATGATCAATTAGCACCATGTGAGGCTTTCCCAAGAAGATATTTCTCCTAATTTGTTCCTTAACCTCATGCAAAGTGTAAATCTTCCTTCATGAGTGCATATTCTTTTTCTTGATGCAGTCCTAGAGAGCTGCTCCTTGACTTCCATCTGCCTTCTTCCACAGGGAAAGTCAGGGAAACTTCTCTCAGCTCTGAAGGAAGAGTCAGGGAAAGAGCAGATAACAAATGCTAATGAAGTTTCTCCTGGGAGGCTGCCAGCCCTCCTTGGCTTTCAGCTGCCCCTGAAGTCCATGGGCTGAACACTGAGTTTCAGGACTCAAAGGAGGGCTGACATTAGAGCTGCACCATTTGTGCCACCAGTGCTGGAAGTGGGTGTGTCAGTCACATCCCCAAAACCTCATTTAATGGTGTGACTGCTTCTGCCCAGGGGATGTGCTGGGGAAGATGAAACAGGAAAGCATTATAAATGTGATTGCCTGGCAAAAGATTTTGAGAGTATGGAAACTATAAGTGGGATTTAAATGAAAGCAAGCTTTAGATACCCTAGTTACTGAACACCTGGAAAACAATGGTGTGGCCAGCTGAAGGTAATCCCCTTTGGATGGGACAACACCCTCTGCTTGCAGACAGCTCCAAGGGTCAGAGCAGACCTGCAGGCTTGGCAGAAGGGCCCAAAGAGGAGTTTTTAGGGTTTAAAATGTAACACAGTATGGTAATGTAATGATTCTTATAGGCTGTATGTAAATATAGGGTTTGCATCTTGTACTAGAGTGGTTAGTGAGAATTAGAATATTCAACAAGAAGATTTATTGTATTGTAAGGGAACCTCACTCTCTTACGCTCTCTTATCTTCTCATCCTTTCTCCCTCTCTCATCCTCTCTACCCCGCTCCTCTCTCAGTCCTGCTCTGAGCTGTGGCTGGCAGCTCCCAGCAGAGCCCTGAACCCAGGCCCTTTGCAATAAACCCCAATTTCCATGACCTGGCTGTAGAGATCTCTCATCTCTGTCCGTCCCAACCGTACTACCCCCCAGCGCTCCTACAGGGATGGCTCTGACTTCCCTTTTGGTTGCAGAATCTGCTTTCTTCTTTTGAAATTTAAACTTGTTCAGTCTCAACCAAAAACTTGACCTTGCCAAACTTTACTGACACAAAGAGTGTCAAAGTAAGGCTGTTTGTGTGTATAATTATAGCTCATGTGAGTAGAAATATGCAAGACTGACCTTTAAAACAGATTCTCTCACCTATCATAACTGAAGAAAATAAATGTTTTCCCTTTTAATTTAGGTGGTGAATCTAGCAAATAATTTACAGTATAAATGAATTGCCTTTCCTTTTCTGAAAAACAAAATTTAATTGTTATAATTGGAAAATATATTATCCTGAATATAAAGGGCTTTTCTCACAAGAAGTTTAGTAAGGCTCTTTAATGCTGTAAAAGCACTCACTGTGTGTCAGCAGGACCCACATTAACCCAGCAGACTGAAACTGCTCCATCCATTGACTCAATGAGCTGTGAAATCCATTCTCTCCATGGGCCCTGACACTCTGGACCTCAGTTTAGTGGATCCCATGATGAGTTACCGGGTGAATGATACCCTGATAAGACCTTTTTTAGGCCCTGACACCACAGATTTAGAGTATTAAAAAAAAAGCAGAATGAACTCATTTTTCAAGGTTCTTCAGTTTCATGTATATTTGATAGTTAAAGCAGTTCTATTTAGGGGCATTTCAGTGCTGTCCAAGCTTCACGTGAAATTTTCCAAAGTGCTTTATTTATTTTTTTTTTTAACTTTTGAAGCTAGATTGAATTTTCAGTAGACATTTGGGGGCCAGACATTCCTATTGCCCACTGCCAATGGCTTGAGCAGATTTTACATCTTCCACCCTTCTGTCAGCAGCTCCTGTCTGTGCAAAACTGGTGTGCAACCATGGAATGGTGGGATGGGTCCTGTTCACACTTCAGAGTGTGGTTGTTTAATCAACTCTTCTGGGTGAGGTGATTTAAATGATGACCTTGAACTGTGCAGGATCAGAGAACATGTCCCACTCTGATATACATTTCCTATGGCTCTGGCTTTGTTTTCCCTTGTTGATGCTTCAATCCCATTTGAAAGGGTACAGACAATTACCACTAGAAAGCTTTCCAGTTCTTTCTGCTTTCCTGCTGGGGTGGCTGCTATCTACTGTAGTATAAAAGTCATCCAAAGAATTTCATTTGAAAGCCAGGAAGATATCAAATCTTTCAAAAGTCAGATTTTCAAATTTCAGCTTCAGAATTACTGATGGCTTTAGGTTACAGGCTGGTAGGGTAGAAAAGGTTGTAAGTTTAAGTGGGATGAGGCATTCTCTGCTGCACTCTGATTCTGACTGGGTGTTGAAAATACATGTGAAACTGCTGGCATCGGGAGGGGCAGATGTTAACTTGGATTTGCCTTTTACCTCCTTCAGTCACTTGTTATCCTCTGGCTTTCATCAGTGTCTATGAGGATCATGCTGGCAAAGTTCTTGAGATACCTGGAAGGAGCTGCTGGGGCAGAGAGCTCTCCCCACTATTCTCAGGGTGTGTTTCTCTTGTATTTGCATTGCCCCCAGAGGAGGCAGGAATGATGGATCTTACTCCATGTTCTCAGAAGGCTCATTTATTATTTTATGATACTATATTATATTAAAGAATACTATACTAAACTATACTAAAGAATTCAGAAAAGATACTTACTGAATGCTAAAAAGAGAATAATTAAAACTCATGACTCTTTACAGAGTCCTGACACAGCTTGGCCCCAATTGGCCAATGAGTGAAAACAATTCACAGCAGAAACAAACACATTCCACATGAGCAAAACAGAGGAGAAGCAAATGAGATAAGAATTGTTTTCCTTTACTCTGAGGCTCCTCTGCTTCCCAGGAGAAAAATCCTGGGTGAAGGGATTTTTTCAGAGAAGGTGAATGGCACGTTTCTGCTACTCTGAGTTTTGGATTGGAGCTCAGCCCATGAAACCAGACCTGTGTCAGCAGCCAAGCCGACATCAACCCCAAAGGGCTCCAGCGCTGCACCTCCCTCCCTGTGCTGGCCCAGCTCAGAGCCCAGTCTGTCTCCACCCTCTGTGGAGCTCCTCTGACACCTCCGACCAAGCAACAGTCAAAGTCCATCCCTACACAGAGTTTTAGCTCTTTATTTATAGAATTAAAAGGAATAATATATATTTTTCAATACGATATGACTCCCAAAGGCAAAACCTTTTAAATCCAGATACAACCATGACATGGCTTGAGCAGATTTTACATCCTCCACCCTTCTGTCAGCAGCTCCTGTCTGTGCAGAACTGGTGTGCAACCATGGAATGGTGGGGGACATGAAATGCTGCAGGAAGCTGGCCCTCAGAGATAATGAAATTCTGGGTTTTTGCGTTAATTGATGCAGCAGGACAGTGGCCATTTGTACATTGCCTGCTGCTAACCTCTTACCCTGGGGATAATAATTTATAATTAGGCCAACCAGTTCCTTGTCAATAAACAAGTTGGAGAACTTTTCAAAAGGGTGCTGTGATTATGATTATTTTGCTGCGAGCCAAGTTTATCTGTACATAGTTAAAAAATTGTAAAAACTCCAGAAGACAGACCAGATCAGTATCTCTAGAGAGAGATGAGTCCCGATTGATAACTTTTCTACAGCATCTCCATACCCACAGAGACTGCAGCTTTATAAAATGAAAAGTAACAGATAAAGAGGCAGCTTGCAGTGGAGATTGAAGATTATTTTATTAATTTAAAAATTATACAGTCTTAAATTTTATCTGCTTAAAATAGAATGAATCAAACCATGATGCATTCAAGTATTAACAAGATTTCAATTAAACTTTGCCACGGTGTTCTGACTCAGTTCTTCTTTCCAGTACCAGGTAGGAGGAACCCCTTTTATAATACACCTGTACATGTTGGATCCCAATTGCCACATTATAATGTGCTGATAATGTAATGCAAATTCTGCAAAATATCTATAATTAAGTATTTGTGAGGCTTGATAACGGTTCCTCTAGTATTATACAACTTTAAATCTATATGGAAGTTATTTCTTAGCATACTCTAATAGTGATTTATTTCTATTTAATATTATACTCTATTTTGATTGTATTTTATAATAAGGTACTGCAGGATCAGTTATCAGATGATTCTTCATTTGCATAATGAGCTCCTTGAATTTCTGAATTTGGAAGCAATCATCCCAAAACGTGGTGTTTAAAAAAACATCGTCCCAAGTACAGGAAAAGTGTAAAGGAAAATATTTCCTGGAATGCAGGTAATGTGAAGCAGAATTTATGAATCATCATCTTCAGCAGGTTCATGTGTTGGTTGTGAAAGAAATGAAGTATTTGATGGCATACAGGAGTAAAAAATTCCAGAATGCCCATTTTAAGTTGATCATCAAACTGTTCACTTTTTCTGAACTCTTGCTTTAAACAACCAGTGTCCCTAATTCTCTCAGTATGTTTATATTTATTACATAAATATATTTATGCATAAATAAATATTTTTATTTATATATATACACACATACATAGGCACATGTATATGTGTGTGTTACTTAGTACATATGTTTTTGTATATTCAGTTAGGTATTTATGTACATATTGCATATGTACATAAAATTACATTAAATTTCTCAGTGTATAATTAGTAGCATTGGAAGTTTTTATACAGACTGATTTATTTGTTGCTTAATAGCCAAATTTTAGACCCTGAGAATTTTACACCTGTCTCCCTCTAGTCTGAGTGACAGTTTCACACAGCTCACTTGCTAATTAGAGGTGCCATCTACTTCTTGAGGTAATTTATATAGGCTGGTAGTCTTTCTAATACCCAGTACATCCCCACAGCTGCTGGATCTAAACCCCCTGCAAACAGCAGTGGTGAAAATGAGTCAACCTATGTAATGTACCTGTGTCATTTGCTGCACAGTATCGTTACCATAGAAAAACATTAATTTAAAATCTATTATACTTGGAGATTTCACTGTTAAGCAACCACTCTACCTCAAGGTCAGGTGCTGAAAGAATTGAACTTGATGTGAAATGCTCCCTTTTGTTTATTTGGGTGTGATTTTTCTGTTTTCTTTTGGCATTATTATTCTAATTTTAGGGGCATAAGATATATTACACATATGTATTATATACCTAGTATATATGCCTATATCTGTACTATATATATATGCACTATGTACTATATGTACTATACTAATATAGTTTATATACTATATTACACACACACATATATAAATTATACTAAAATTTATATGTATATATACATATATATAAATTATACTACAAAATAAATAAATTTGTCTACATGTCTGAGGAGTTAGGCTTCTTGGACATCCTTAGTGTTGAATGGAGGGCACATCAGCCCCTTATCACTTTGAATTCTGCCCTGTGTGATCAGTATTGATCTTTAAGGTGCAGTTTCAGGGTCAATAAACCCCCTAATTTAAGGTCTCCATAAGCAAACCTGCCTAAATGCTGATTAAAATGCTTCAGAGAAGTGCTACTTCTACAGTGGCTTCTGCAAACTTGTATTTTGTCAGGATGGTTGAAGTTTATGAGGTGTTAGTAAAATGTGACAGTGCAATTTCACACTTGCTCCTATTTAAATTCATGTGTTGAGGGACATCTGCCCTGATGTGGACAGAGAGCCCCATTCCTGTGAATGTTCCTCTTGCTAATCTCAGGGACCTTGATCAGTGATTTCTGCAGAAGAAAATCACAAAAGCTTTAGGGAGGAATCAGACTTGGCTGCTCTTTCCCCTGCATTGCTATCTCAGCATCTCCTTGCCAGGCTCTGTGTAATAGGGTGGGTAAGGGGTTTATGCTCCTTACTCATGTCAGTCAGATCCCTTTAAGTTTTCCCTGAGATATTGTCTTTCTTGCTCTGTTAAAACTCTAAGTCACTGATCTAACCTGATGGAACCAAATTTCCAGTGGAAAAGTACAGCTAGGAAAGGCTCCCTTCTGAAAATCAAATCCTTGACTGTTCAAGGTGAATTCAGAAGATAAAATCTCGTGGTTAGTGCACTGCATTAGGATTAGGAAAACTGAGTTTTTCTGGTCAGCTCTGGGCTCCTTTCAAAATGCCTTTGGGTCAGACCCTTAAATATATGTGAGTCTATTTTTTGCTAACACTGGAGTTTATGCATGTAAGATGAAGATTCTTGGAAACATCTTTTTTACTTTTTTTTTTTTAAATGATTTTGTTGTTCAGTAAATCAGAAAAACAGGAGGCTATCCTAGAAACAGTTCTGCCCCCACCCTTGTAGAGAAAATCAGTCTGGGGAGGATGCACATGCAAATTGCTGTGGGTAAGTCAGGCACCTTGACCAGGTTCCTCTGCTTAATGGTGGGGAATAAACTCACCATTAATAATTTTGAATTGCTCAATTTGTTCACTCTCTTTAATTTAGAAGATGGCATGCAGTTGATGTGAATGTTTAAAGATTTCCACCTGAGTAGAAGATGGCCTTGAGATTTTTTAAAGAGGTCTCAGGGACAGCAGATACCTTTCTGAAACAACACAATGCTAGGGGAGGTTTCTAAAGTTGAATTAAACTTTAAATAAACATCTAACATCGAGAGTTTTTCATCCAAACTCAAGTCACAAAGTTTTCTGCATTCATTAGTGGTTTGTAGCTGTGTTTAGCCATCCAATGTTCGAATTAAGGATTTCTTGTCACAGCAGAGCTTGCAGACTGGGAACACGGTCCAGAGGAAGCAGAGCATGACTAAAACTCTGGCAGACAGATTATTGGCTGCTGGTGGCAGGAGGAAGTCTCTAAACTAAGAGCCCTCAGTAAACAGAGACAGCCTGAACACGGCTGGGGCAGGGAGAGTGAAAGCTTCTGAACCTCAGCTGGGGGCAGGAGTTAAAGCCTAAGAGCTGCAGCTGAATGTTCCTTTGCTCAGACCATGGATTTTTGATCCAGACTCACAGCAGCTAAAATAAATCCTGGAACAGGCAATCAGCTCATGCTTGCACACCTGCTGGAGATCTCAATCACGTCTGTAGGAATCAGCCAATGGTGATGGATGGTTATATTCCCTCTCTGTGGGATCTGCTGTCCAACAAGCTGCTTGAATCCCCTCCCCATCAGGGAGTGCAGGATTGGCCGCATCAGCCTGTGCCTGCTGCTCTGCAGCAGCTTTTGAGGTGGTGCTGAAAGTTGTTTTGCTTCACTCAGAAAAAGGGAAATAGGGGCCTGGAGAAATCCTTTTGTGCCTGGTGTCTTGAGTTACTGAGTTGGCATTTGGGAGAGTGGTGAGGGGAGGGATGGAGACTGCAGAAGTTTTTGGCCAAGCCAGTGCCGTGGAAGCCTGAGGTTTCTGATGCAGTGTGTAAAAGCACATTTTAGCAGTTTGTACAGATAAGCTGTTCCATTTGTATTGTAATGGTAGATGGCAACAAAATGCAACAACTGCTAAATTTCAGGGCAAACTCTAGATAGTTTTCTTGTCCTTCTGGGAGTTTTGAAACACTCCACTAAGAGTCTTTTATTATAGCTGACATGGGGCAACACAGGGTGAAAATTCTCCTTAGGTTTTTATATGCAACAAGACACACTGATTAAAAAACTGCAATGTCAGTCATCTTAATTAACCCTGAATTTGCTATCAGTCTGCAGGAATTGCAGGAGCTGTGCTTTAGCCTCACCTTTGTCTAGGAGGATTCAGCCACTTCTCCTTCCCTTGTGTGCCATGGGCTCTGGGCTGTTGGGCCACAGACCACTCTGTCCCAGCAATGTTGGCCTCAGTAAATTGATTCTGTGATCAGTGCCCACTTACTTGTGAGAAGTTCAGTGTTAGTCCTGACACAGACCAGAAAGTAAAATATATTTCAGCCTCAAACCCACAAAATGTTGCTGTTGACCTCCTGGTCTCATATGTAATAAATCAATTCTGGCTTCATTAATTTGGAAATTGTTGTGTTTTGCCATTTTCTGAAGTCCCTATGAAAGTTTTATGCCAAGAGAAGGTGGTGCTCTGCTTGTAATTGAATTCCTGGTGAATTATTTAATTCAAAATATCTTAGAGTTAAGCAGTCCATAAACTATATTTTCCAAACTGATCCTTCAAAACAGAGCAGATCACGTCTGTAGATTGCAGCACTTTGGTGCTGCAATACAAATCTGTCTGCAGAGCAAGTCATGGCACAACCACTTGGACAAATGCATCTTCCCAGGCCTGCTGAAGGGAATTTGCATAGGGAATTGGAGAACAAATATAGACAGAATGCAATCTTTCACATCATTAGTAATAGATACTTTCTGTGTTTTGTGATTTTAGTCAAATTGTGAGTCTGCATAATTAGGAAAAGATTTGCAAAGATATGAAATTACCAAAATAAATTAGGTGAAGAGACACAAATGGAAAAGCAATAGTCTTGATTTAAATAATAATTTTTTCTCATAGTTTGGCTAATTTACTGAGGCAAATTACATGATGAACATATTATACTGATTTCTTCTGTACTAGAATTTTTTTCTTCTGGGATTCGCTAAATGTTTTGTATTCCTGTCCTGCAGTATACAGAAATATTTAAGAATAGGCTGCAGCACCAACATCTTTTCTGTTACTGTTATTTATAATTTATATTGCAATAACATCTATTGCCTGCCCTCTGATACAGATACAAGGAATGTTTCAAGTCCACCCTCTAACAAAACTGTAGAATCTAAAGAGAATTTTATGAAAATTGAGGTGTTTTGTGACAAATGAGATTTTGCAACCATTTATTTTTGCTTATCACCTGCCCTCTTCCTTTGGAAAACAAACCACGTGGTTTTCAGCTTGCAGGAAAGATGCAGACAGTCTCTGTTGGGGCAGGCTGCCTCCAGAAAGTTGTCCTTGGGCTGGCTCACTGTCTTTGATAATCAGTAGCAGTGTTGGTTTACCCCACAGTGAGACATGTCTGGTCTAGTTGAGTTTGAATGTTTGTTCAATTATTTCTTGTTGTTTTTTCTGGGCTCAGGCCCCACAGATTTATATGTGGTCCTTGAGTCAGTCATTCCTGCTGTCCAGGCTATGCAAGAATAGCAGTTGAAGACAAAGTTTAATAAATCCAAGTGCCAAGTCCTGCACTTTGGCCACAACAACCCCTGCAGTGCTACAGGCTGGGGGTGGTGTGACTGGACTGTGCCCAGGCAGAAATGGGCCTGGGGTGCTGGACAAGTGACTGACCATGAGCCAGCAGTGTGTCCTGGTGGCCAGGAAGGCCAAGGCATCGTGGCCTGGATCAGGAATGGTGTGGCCAGGGGAGGTCATTCTGCCCCTGTACCTGGCACTGGTGAGGGCACAGCTGGAGTGCTGTGTCCAGTTCTGGCCCCTCAGGTTGGGAAGGACCTTGGGACACTGAGCACGTCCAGAGGGGTCAACGAGGCTGGAGAGGAGCTGGGGGTGCTCAGCCTGGGGGTGCTGGGGGTCTCAGCCTCACAAACCCTGTGAGGAACCTCTGAGGGAGCTGGGGGTGCTCAGCCTGGAGAAAAGGAGACTTAGGGGTGCCCTCATCACTCTCTACAGCTCCGGCAAGGTGGCTGTGCTCAGGTGGGGTTGATGTCTCCCCCCAGGAAGCAACTGACAGAACAAGAGGACACAGCCTGAAGCTGCTCCCAGAAATTTAGGTTAGATGTCACAAAGAAATTCTTCACAGAAAGAGTGATTGTGTGCTGGAATTGTCTGCCCAGGGAGGTGTTGGAATAACTGTACCTGGATGTTAAAAAAAGACTGGATGTGGCACTCAGTGCCATGGTTTAGTTGATAAGGAGGTGTTAGGTCATAGGTTGGACTAGATAATCTGAAAGGTCTTTTCCAGCCTAGTTCATTCTGTGATTCTGCGATTCATCTCTCATGTGGCTCTCAGAAGAGGTCTTTCCCCTCTCTCAGTCACAGTGTCCTGTCTGAGAGGATGCCTGAAATGCTTGGAAAAATGCTGTGGAGCTCTGAAACAGTCCCACTCTGGTTACTGACACTTCTGGCATGAATTTCTCATGCCACAGGAGGAGTTTTGCCCTTGTAAAAGCACCTGCATTAGGTGTGTCCTGTTGTCCCACAGACACCAGAGGAGATGCACTGGTGAGCTCTCATGCATAGCATCCATTTGGCTGGGGGGCTTCCTGGGGCTGTGTGCAGCTCCTGTGGCAACCAAGGGTGTTCACTGGAGGGCTTGTCTGTTGTGCTGATAACAGCTTTTATAATCTGTGCTGCAGCAGTGCCCAGAGGGTCACAGTCTGACAGGGCACACTGTGCCAGGTAGAGCTCAGGCACGGTGGAGAGACATTTACAATTAAATTCAGCTAGTTAAAAATGAGACCTTCTCTTGCATGCACAGCAGAGAGAAGGGCTCTCCAGAGCCAGCTGGGATTGCCCATTTTACCCATCAGCCCAATTTTCAATATCAATCACAAGAGAGGGGAACTTGGAACCCCAGAAGGGGATGACATTGTCATTGGAGGGTGAAGTTCAAGCAGCACAGATGTGAAATGCTTTTGGATCCCAAATGAAGGGACTTATTTTAAATGTAAACCTGCCCAATAGGAGGTGAGAAGTGTACTGAAAGTCCATGGAGTTCAATATTTAAGCCCTCTCAGTGAAGAAATCCATCTGCACCATCCCTTGCCACAGACCCCTGTGGCCATCAGCCCCCCTTTGGTGGCCGAAAGGGACAGCCCTTGATGTCCAAGCTGTGTCTTGTGGGATGGCAGAATGCAGCCTGGGTTTCCAGTTATTAATTAAATGCCCAGTGAACTGGAACAGCAAAATAGCAGCTGAAGATGATGCAGATTTATTCTTTTTTTTTTTGTTTAGCTATCTAAATGACAGATAGGAGCTGCAATTCTCTAAAGCCTTGTGATAATTGAATGACAACGTGAGAATTCCTTCTGTTGCAGAACAGTTGTCTACAAAAATTCACTCATGATTTCACTGATTGTTTTGGAGAGCTAGATGAACACAGTAATAACACTGAAATCATGGTTAGAATCCTTTATGACCCCCTGAGTTTAACCACTGGGTGTTGCATTCATGCCCTAGCAATTTATTTCATAATGTTTTCCCACCTTGAAACTTACTGTATCATCCCAAATCATCTGTTTGATATGGTTGTTTCAATTGCTCAGCTGGCTCTTGCTAGTGTAATTTAACATTTTCATTAGCTCAGTAAAAGAAAGAATTTAAGGATTTTTATGTTTCAAAGGCGTGATGTGTGTCATGGTGGGAATCAGGTAGGAATTACTATTGTTTAACGAATACTTTATGGATTCTGTAAAGTAATTACATAGTGTAATTAAATTATTTGAAATTCAGTTTCTAACTTTGTTTCCTGAATAGACTTAATTTGATCTTGGGGTAGGGAATACGTTTCTTTCAGTTAAGCCTTCTGTAGGCAGAATAGAGAAAATGTCATTTGCACATAGGTGGCTTGGGACTTCATGGAAAAAAAAAAAACAAAGAGCTTCCCTGTTTTGATCTATTCTCTGTTTGATGGCTTGTGTTCAGCATGGGGAAGCTGCATAATTGCCATCAACTGATACCGAATTAGCTTGTTTGAAATCTTTTCCAATAATTTATCCTGCAGCTGTTAACAGCAGACTTGTAGGTGAAGCAATGTTTGTGCTCAGTTTCACAACTGGAGTTTCCATTTGCTACAGTCATGCAAGGACACATTCCTGCAGACAATCCTGCACATATGGGGGTTCAAACATAAGCTAAAGATTTGCAGAGGCCAATCAATTAACTCTTACTGAGGCAAACTGACATGGAGCTCAGTGGCCACTTGGTTATTAATGTAGCACTTGTGCTTTGGCCATTTCTGGCCCTTTTTCAGCCTCTTTCTGGGACAATTCAAGGTGAGACTTCAAGAATTCAAAGATTCACATTCTTTTGGTTAATTTTCCTAGGTAAAAAAGTAAATTATTTCTATCTTGCTTATGACTGAGTTTTTCCTGTTGGCTAGTAGGCCTTCTCAGGACACCAATTTTCTTTTGCAGGAATTTCATTGCAGTTCCTTAGAGGACCCTGTTCTGCCACAGCCCACAGCCATGGCCCAGCAGGTCACACAGACCCCTGGACTTTTGCACTAGTTCTGTTACTGTCTTAAATGGTTATGAAAATTAACCAGCTCTGTATTTACCATCCTTAAGGGCAAAAGAGAACTTTATTCAGGAAACCCAGAGTAGAAGCTGAGGAACTTACATAATTGAAAGTCCCTAGTCACTGAGTTAAAGCATGGGCACAGTTTTGGAGATGGAATTAAACAGGTGTTCTGACGTTTTAGAATTTCCTTCTTTTCCTGGATGGAATTACGAGTCAGCTGTGTGTCCTCACTGTGCAGAGTGTCTGAACCTGAAATCTTGGTTCAGGTCCATCCTTTCACTGTGCTTAGAAGCAAATAAAAATGTTTTCATGACTTATTGAAACAGTTAGGAGGCCTGAGCCTGTTGTTGAACAGCCAAGGTCTGAGTATATCACAGAATGTCAGAGAATGAGCTGTGTTTCTGAAGGATGGAACAGCAGCAGTGTGTGCACTCTCTGAGGAGCTGATTTACTGCAAAGCTTGCACCTTCACTTCCAGAAAAAGGAGTGCATTTAAAACACTTCAGTACAAACAACCCAGCTTTTTTGTGGAAAATTAAATAATCATGCTTTGAGGGAAGATGGCTTCTTTAATTTTTTTACCTTTTTTTTTAAGAGTTTTAAGTAGGCAGCCCAAATGAATATGTTCTCTAATTCAAGTCCTAAAAATGAGACTGTGCTCAAGAGGGACCATAAGAGAATGCAACCTGCCAGCTTAAGTTTCTGGAAAGCTTCTGGGCAAAATTATAATATGTGGATGAAAGCCAAAGTCAGCCTGACTGAACAGATTTTAGCTAGCACACCACAACTCTAAAAAACACAGGAACCTTAAAGAATGCAGCCTAGCAATATTAATTACAGTGGTTGGAGAACTGTCTATCCTTTTTGGGGATGTTAATCTGCATTTATTGTTGCTTATGTCCAAGCCAATATGGTTATCAGAACAATCTTAGAGTTAAATTAAAAAATTAGAAAATGATTTGTCATAATTTTCTGCTTCAAACTCTTATTAAACAGCAGTTGATGAAAATAGAAAGCTAAATTTACTCAAAGAGCCTCAGTGTGAAGCTGAATTAGTTCATAATGAAATAAAGGCCTGTGATATTAATGTCTTTTATGAACATGAACTCCTAACTTGGCCTTTATCCTTCACTAGAGAAGGATCTCTGCATTAAACACTTTCTTACTCTTGGCAGCAGACGCTGTTCCAGAACACTTGGAGCCTTCAGCAGCGCTTTGCATCAGCTGCATTCACTTGCCACAGAGAGAAGAAAACACAAATTTTTCTGCTCTTTGATCCCCTAATTCTTCATGTCCATGCTTTGCCATGGTGATAGCTCTACTGCAATCCTGTGCACTGCACTGCTTTAATTTGCATGATTGCAATGGAGGTAATGTGGCAGAGACAGATCACAGGACCACAGCATCAGCTGAGCTGGAAGGGACCCGTGAGGATCATTGAGTCCAACCCCTGGCCCTGCACAGGACAGCCCCAAGACTCACACCCTGTGCCTGAGAGTGGTGTCCAAATGCTGCTTGAGCTGTGCCAGGCTTGGTGCTGTGACCACTGCCCTGGGGAGCCCGTGTTTCAGCTCAGCTCAGTCAGAGAGCTCATCCTGACGTCTTTGCTGACCCCGCTGCCTGCAGAGGGAATCTCACCCCAGGAAGAAGGTCAGCACCAGAACACATTTGTCTCTTGCATATTTCCATGTGTCATTGGGCAGCCCTGGTGAGCAGCCATGGGAAATGCACACCCTGGAAACACAGGATTGCCCTGCATTATGTGCACATGGTGGTAATTCAAGAGAAGCAATTAACTGATGTCAGTGCAGGGCAGAGACATTCTGGTGTTTTAATTGCCCCCCTGAAGGGAAGCAAACATTGCCAATCTCTCTCCGTTCTATGAAATATTTCCTTTCCTGTGAAAAGTGCTTTCACAAAAGCTCTGCCTCTCAGTGCGCAGTGCCCAGGAGTGCTCTGAAATGCTGCCTTGCTGGGACTGCTTTCACCAAGGCTCTCCTGGAAAGGTGAAGAGGGCTTTGAGTGACACCCCCGTGGCATTTCTCCAGAGTGTTTTTGATGACAAAGGTCACTTGGAAAATTTCTCTGAAAACATCTTGGTACCAAAAATTATATTTTCTTCTGCTTTTCCTTTGAATTGTGGCTACAAGTAAGAACCTGGCATTCATCAAGTGAAGAACAGCAACAGATTGACCGAATTTTCTCCAGCCATCAGCAAACTGTAATGCTCAAAATTCACCTATGAATGGTCTGCTCCTGACAATTCTGCCCTGTCACCCAGCAGTGGCAGAGGCTTGTCCAGCTGAACCAGGTAGTTTCAAAGCAGTGGAAAACTGGAACCTGATTTCCTATCTGATATAGTGTTAGCTTGGATTTTCTAACATCTTAGTAATGGGCTCTTCAGCACTCACTGTCTGACAAATGAACACAATAGAATCACAAAAATTTCCTTTCCTCACAACATTATGCTGAAAGTAGGGGCCCAATTGACCACTCTGACAGTTCAGCAGATTTAGTGGTGCCAAATTGTTCTGCAACTGACACAGAGAAATTTTGCTCAGATTTATGGTTGAACACTAAAAAGGCTTCAAATAGGTTTTGAAGCAACAAAGATATATTTTCCTTTCAAAGCCTTGTATCACCTTCTGGAGTACAAAGGTAATACTTGCACATCATGTCAGATCCCTCTTGCTTTTTCTGGGCATGAGTGTATCAATTGTTATGAATAATATAGGAAGGATACCTGCTTCCAAAGAAGTCTGTAGCAAAACTCCTACTGATTTCAAAAGGAACGTCCTCTCTCTAGGCTCAGATCAACCAGCTATGGCAGCACCCTGAATTTACTAACACATTTACAAATGTGGAAGCACAAATACCAAACCCATGACATTGTATAATAATGTTAAAAAGGAGAGTCTGGAATTTTTATCCCAAAATTTCTAATCAAATTTCATTAATATTAATGGAACTTCATTTTCCTCGTGTTCTTGTCACAGTTGGTTTTAAATCATGTCTGTTATGTAGCCTGACAATTTTTCATGCAATTATCTTCCAGGAATTAGTATAACTGAGCAGTAAACTATTAGCAAAACAGGTGTTGATCTATATAGAAATAAATGTAAAATATGCTCTTAGTCTGGTTATTTAGATACTTTGCTTGTGATTTGAAATTATTTAAAAACCAGAAAGAATTTTGAACTTGGACTCCTCTCAGTATTTTAAGGGTTTTTTTGATTAGTGAAGGTTATATGTGGAATTCCATAAAAGCATGCATAAAAACATGCAACCTCAAGACATTAAGAGCAAATTAATTTAGACAAAATGGAATCATTTATCCCTGAGGTACACTCGTGGCAGCAAGCCAGTCCCTGATTTGGACCATCATATTTTGTATTTTTACTTGGAAATGGTTTCCCTACGGAGCTGGCTTGCTCCAGGTAGGCTATGTGGAGGTGCCTTTGGGAGAGCAGCTCTCTGCACATTTTGAGGGTGGAGGTCTGCAAGTCAGTAATGCTCAGGATTACAACTTCTGCATGGGAGATTTTACCAGCTGGTTGAAGCAGCTCCACTGTTCTTAATCTTTGTAAATATAAATGGGTATAAATATTGGGGAATGCATCCTGCAGGGAGAAATAAGCTTCAGGCACAACAGTCACACTTATGAAGTGCCAGCACTCTTCTGAGAGAAATGTTCCTCATTTTCCACAGACACACTTTGTGTGCTCCCCCTTTCTTTGACAGCAGCTTTGCCTTTGATTTAAATGAGAACTCTGTGGGACATGGACAACTTCAGTCAACACTTCTTCACATTTCCGTGCTTCATGCTGACAGCTCTGAGCTGCCAGTACTTGGATCAAGGGCTTTGAGAAGCCCTGTGGCTGTTCTGCCTCTCTCCATCTCTTGAAAGCATCATCTGTGCTCAGTAGCTCATATGTAGTTGGGTGCCTTTAATGGTCCATGTCTGAAAGTTCTGAATTTTGGACAAAGTTTAGATTCCTGCCATCATTTTTAGCCCCAGGAAACTGAAATGCTGAAATTCAGAAAGGCCAGACATTATTCTAAATGCACTTCTGAGTGATGATAGAGCTCATGTTGTTTCTCTGGAAAGCACTGATGTTTCTACTCAGTCAGAAAAGATTTTAAATATTGCCTAATAGTTGTAAAGTTCTTTGAAGGGTAAATGTGCTATACAAATGATACATTATTTATACTACTACTACAATATGCCTCAAGAAATAATCATGGAGCTTAATAAGAAATTAATTTTCCCTGGATTTTTTTTCAACATCCCATAAAAGTTAATAGAAAATTCCAGTCCTGCACTCAGAGTCTAACATAATGATTCTAAAGACCTATAGGAAGGACATATTGCTCCCTTTAGAGAGTCTTGTATGAAGCTTCCTACAGACTCTTGCAAGCTTCATCTCTTTTAAAGTTTGAAGGGTTTAGTCTGGGGGATTTTGGTGGCCCTTGTTTGTTTATTTCTCTTTTTCAATACATAAGAATGAAAGTTTATTAATTCAGGAACCTGTTTTTCATGTGCTTTCTGAAATTGCCAAACCAAAAAATTAAAGGATCCTTATGCTCTACAGAAGAACAGCATTTCCAATCAGAGAAAAGAGAAATTTCATTTTACCTGTCATTTCTGGCACATCAAGAGCTGTTACAATGTGTTTAAAATGCATTTACATGGGGTTAGTTAACACAAATTCTTTGTAGAACCTTTGATGCCAGTGTTGCTAAGTGGCATTTTGCTACTCAGCATTAGTCTCACACATTTTCACAAAGCATAAAAGCAAACATATCAATTTTATTTTTTTTTGCTATAATTTCTATTTTTCTATGTCTTCTCTTTTTGTATATTTTGTATTTTGTGTTTCTATTTTATGCTTCCTTGACTGTTTTTCTCCACTTCTCCTACTTGTTAACATAAAAATATTTTATTAACAAGACATAATATTGCAAAAAAAATTTTTATTACATTTGTAAAAAATATCCAAGGCAGTAAAATATGAGATAGAAGATGCTGTTTTAGCGAGGTTTCATCTTCAGGACTGACTTTGTTTGATTTGCTCTGCCAGAGCCTTGCTTCTTTAATCAAAACAATCCCAAATTACATTTGAAATTCAAGGAGTTGGCTGAGTAGAATTAGGAGGAGCTACTTTACATTTCTTATGAAGTTGAGGGACTATTAAGCAGTACTTCATTAATTTCAGTTCTTTGTGAAAAGTCATCAGCCTTGAGACTATTGTCACAGCAAAGACTTTGAGGAGTGCAAATACTCAGAATACCCTGTGGAGAGTTTCTATAATTTGGTCCTATGGATGTCTGGGGCTCTAGCAGCATTTCTTTTGCCCAGCTTCGAATAATTGCACTTTTCCCTCAGTAACCACCTCCCCAGAGCTGTGGTGCAACCAGCAGCTCCCAAAGGCCTGAGAGGAGAGAAAAGGGAAACAAAAATGGGCAAAGCAGCTTCCATTTAGATAAGAATGAACTTTTGGAAATAAAGAGTGTGCTATGGAATGTACAGATCAGCTAATCCTAGAGAGCCCTGTCTGCAAAGGGAGGAGCAGCCTGTCACAAGGCACTTCCAGAGGCACTTTGGCACTAAGGGAGCCTGGACAGGAGGGGTCTGTGGGGCTGGGGTGAGCTGTGGGCTGTGCTCAGCTTCTCAGGCAGGGCAGGCTGTGCCTGTGCTGGGGCTGTAGGGGCACAGCAGTGAGCAGAGAGAACCTCTGGGAACTCCTGGCGTCTGGTCTGCAGCCCGGGACACGAGGGTCCAGGGCAGGTATGTCACCCTGTTATCCTAAGTTCTTCTAAGCCTTCTAATGTTTACATTCTTGTAATGAACTTCCTCAGGCAGTTTTATGTAAATATGGTTTTGCATTCTTTTCTAGAAGAGGAGAAATTTGATGGACTGTTGGTTTGTCCAGTATCATTGAAGAGGTGGCACTGTCACCCTCCAATCCACTGTCACTTTTGAAAATCTATAAATGTTGAATGTGGTATTCACATGCCCTCTGAGCAGAGAGAAGCTGTGGGCAAGCAGAGAAGAAGGAAAACACAATTCTTATCTCGCTTGCTGTGCCTGTGTTGTGCTAAAGTAGAATGCAATATGGAGATTGTTTACCCAAAGTGAGGATGTTTTGTTCCCTTGGCCTATCAGGGCCAGATGTGTGTGTGTGTCAGACTGTTACAGGACAGAGAGAATCAGAGATGAGTGCAGTTCTGTGCAGTTGTGAGCAAGAGTGAGTGCCTGGCAGATTCAGTTTAGATACAATGTACATGGTACAGTATAATAAAGTAATTAATTAGCCTTCTGATGATGGAGTCAGATGCATCATTCTCTCTCCCCTTCGTCAGACTCATCTTTGATTTACAATAGTTGAAGTCAAAGATTAAACTACCCTTCTTTTTACCTTGGAAATTCCAGTGGCTGCATCGTTTTATTTCGTGTCCTAGAGTGACACAGGCTTGGAAGGTTTGGAAGGAGCAGCCTGTGGGAAGCACCTTCACACCCTGCTTTGTCCCCTCTCTGTGAGGAGGAGTATGGAGAAAAGAAACTTTCCTCAGCTTTCCTCTGACTGCTGAATAAAGCCACAATATTCTATATCTTTATTAAGATAAGATCTTCCAGAAAATTTGTTTTTTGACCAGTCAAAATTGTTATGTGCCCTGATCTTTCCCTGCTTCAGGCTTGTGGGAAGCTGAAATTCCTTCACAAATTTTAAACTCAAGGAAATAAAATAATTGTTTTCTTTAGAGAAACAGCTCTTTTGCCTGTGTTTCCTTTAGTCTTTTACTTTGACCTTAGGTTATGATTTTGCTTATAGCACATTCCTACAATTCCTTCAGTCTTATTTAATCTCTCGTGTGTAATTTAAGAAAATCTCTCATATGCAAATAATGTAACAAGTGCAAGACAAAACTTGACTTCGGCTATTATTGAAAGGCCTTGTCAGTCAAGAATTCTTGTGCTTTTTTTTCCTGAAAGAGCTGCACTATAACAACAATTTTGTAATTTTCAACAGGGAGAGATTTTTCTTTACAGAAGCAGCTGGGAAACCAGATGGAACGTCTGTGTTTCTTTTTTTTTAATCTTTTTTCCTTCTTGCTTTAACTAAGTTCTCTGCCATTAGAGCTGGTTCCTCTCCTTGGAAAAAAGATGTGGTTGTTATATTCTCAGCATGAGACTCAAACACTTCCTCCTCTTTTAGACATTCCTGTTGTGCTGCAGAGCTGCTGGGCCAGAGCTGAGTTTGTTCACCTCTTGGCACAAATGCACACAGTGTTCCATGTGGTACCAGGTGGTCACAAAGGATGTGTGTAGGAAACAAATGGGAGTCAAATTCTGACTGAGGAATGCTCCAAAGTGACCTTTATTCAGGATGGGCTCCAAGTAGACGAGCATGTCCCAAGCCTTTACCTGAAATAAAATTATTTCTCTCTTCTAACCATTTCCTGGCTTAGAAGATGTGATCAGACTTGTTCTAGCTCCCTAATAAAACATGGGGAATTGCATTATCAAGAGCATGCTCTCATTCAAATAGTTTCCACATTTCCCATGTTCAGAACTAGCATTCATTCACATTCTCAGTCTCAGGCACAATTTAAAGTTTGTTTTTCTTTTTGATGGTACCAGTTGAGTCCTAAGCCTTTCATCTTCCCCCACTTCAATATGTCAGTGAACATTTGGAAAACAGAAGTGTGTGTGTACACTTACCTGTCCTGGTGAAGCTAAATGGTGCCAAAGTCTCAGTAGTAAGTAATTTGTGTCTTATTTAGAGCTTCAGGTGTATCTGGGTCTGATATTTCTAACTTAGATTTGCTGAAAGACTCTTTTCAGTCTTAATATGTAAACATGTTGTTTCTTGATAGAAGTGCCTCTACTGTCCTCCAGCCAACTGTAAAGTCAAACTGAGCAAATCTTCTTTAAGAATTTTAAAGTTTGATAGAAGTGTAGAAAATGAAGAGTTACTGTTTAAATAATTTAAACTTTATTCTTCTATTAATACAGTTCTGCAAGAAACTGACATTTCTGGTAGCCTTTCATTTAAGATGTTTTCCCTATGGAACTCTTTATTGTACAACCTGTGAGGAAGTGATTTTGCTGGTTTTGATTCAGCTCATATAATTTATTCTTCATAGCAGGGGATAGCTCCTATAATTTAGAAGAAGTAGTAAGAAAGAGCATCCTCACTTCACATCTTGCAGTGCTGTTCAGCAGGGATCTTTTCAGAAGATATTCACTCCTCTTTGCCTGAGGCATCAATCTTAAAAGTAAATTAACAAACAAATATTTATTGTATCTCAATAATTAGCTTTAACTATCCTAACCACACAATTTCTCAGGTCCCTTTTCAAGCATCACCTCCTCTGGCCTTTTAATTGCTCCCATGTTAATCCATATGCCAACCCTTTTAAGTTATTCCAACACCTCCTCTTTTACTAATGGGTTCTTGTCTGACATCAGCATGACACTGACACAAAATAGCTGCTGGTGAGATGTGAATTCAGCTGTGATAATCAGCAGTTGTAGCAGGTGTGGTCAGGTTAGTGGCTGATTTTTGTCTCCATGGGAAGAGCTTTGGGATATCCCCCCCCCTCCTTTTTGTTGATCAGTTTTTGGTTCCATCAGAAGCTGCCATTTCTGGGTGATTAACCCAGTGAACTGAAATGTGCCAGCATGGCTGTGCCAGGTAAATGTGTGGGTGCTTGTGCTGTCTGTGGAGATCCTCCATTTCTGCAGGAGAGGGCCACTGGTGGGACAGAACTGGAACAGTTGGGAGGTCTCCAGTGTTGTGCATTTCCACAGAAGTGGATGTGAGGGGCAGCATGCTTTGAGCAGGGTGTGGGGCTGTCTTGAAGCTCCTGGGACACCCCAGGGATGGCTCCTGTTAGACCCTTCCCTCAAGGGACATTGCTTTTGACCATTACCTTCTTAGCAGAAAACAATGCAAAAACTCATTCTGTGCCATCAAGGGCACCGCCCTGCCCAGAGCTGGAGCATGATGCTTTTTCTTGAACTTGACAGAAGTGGATCAAAAACTGCTCATTCACTGTTGGTTAATCTTGCAACCTTGCCCACTGAAGTCTGCATCCTCTCCTCTTTCACCTAGGCCATCAATGTTTTATCTGCCTGGAAATATGCCAGGCTGTGTTAGCTTCTTTTTTTTTTTTTTTTATTTTTTATTTTGCTGTGGAAGGTGCAGATGGCAGGATATTTATTTACCTTGACTGACTTAAGAGGGTGCAATACGGGACATAGGGCTTTCAGTTTGCTGTTTTAAAGGCAGAGAGCAAAACAGCAGAGATGCTTTTCTGCCAGTCAAGGCAACTTCCCAAATGCCATCCGCAGATTAAAGGATCGCTGGCATATTTGAGCAGAACAATATGTCTTGGCATTGCTCCTTGCCCCTTGTTTAAGAGCCAGATGTTAAATATTGCCTTGCCAGGGTTCTGTGAAGCAAAGAGGGAGTGATTTTGCTAAGGAAATGGCAGGTATGTCAGAATCAATAGCCTTGGAGAGCTCACAGTCCGTGCCTCCCCCTGACACATTGAGGGAGGCAGAGGAGGGTGAGCTGGAGCAGGGCACCACAGTGAGAGGTGATTCTGTTCTGCAAGCAGGGCAATCTCCTAACCACATCTGCCTTCTGCTCAGTGCTAGAAGGAGCTGCTGGGAGGTTGGTCAACACCCCTTCAGATGTCTGTGGAGTGTCTGCAGGCTCTGGTGGCAGAGTCAGGTTGGCATTGCCTGCACCTGCTGCCTGCAAATCTGCTGGCTGCTCCCACTGTTTGTGGAGGTGTCATGGTCAGACCTATGGAGAGAGATTCAGCCATGCCTGTCTGGACTTGGTGATTTTGACATGAGGTCAGCAGTGTGGGGATCCATAAAATCAGAAGGTTTTGGGAAAGCTGCAAGAGGCAGGCCTCAGAGACAGCAGAACTGTGATTGGAGCTGAGCAGTAGCCAGGAGATTGGTCAGCAGAACAATTATGTAAGAAGTAGAAAAGCAAGGACAAGTAGAACAATGGTCTGTGTATTAAGGCTTGGCTAGAATAACTCCCTAAGCTGCAGAAAAGTTTATCTAGCGAGATATTAGGAAGTTTTAAACTTAATAGTGGAGCTCTGTGCATTGTGTTTTAAGGCTACGAGCAGGTATTCTATTTGAAATAAGCAGGCATTGCTTTAACAAAAGGCACTCGTGCCTATAGTGGTTGGATAGAACTACTGTGAATGTGCTTTTGCTTTGTGTGATTGGTCAAAAAACTTTTACAATGAGTTGTAATATTAAGTTGTCTGCCGCCTGGGATGTGAACTGATGGCATCTTCCCACTGTCATAACCATCTAATGAGAGTGATGCTGGAAAATCAAAGAGCTCAGGGCACATTCCCAGCAGTCCTGTCCCGTTTGTGATTTGTACACAGCCCCCAGCTGGTGATGAGCAGCTCTGCTGCATGTCAGGAAAAAAGTGCCAAGGGCAGCTGAGTTTGTAAGAACTTCCCTCTTGTGTTGTACAGAAGGAAACACGGGAAAGGGGGAATAAACCAAAGTGTAGAGGCAGAGCTGACATTTACTATGGCCAGAGGACAACCACTGCATTGGGAATTTCCTCTGCTTTCCCCACTAATATAAACACCTGATAGATTTATGTTGGCTTCAATTTGAAATTCAATGAACTTCTTTAAAAGAAATTACAGAGTCCCATAAAGCAGAAGAATAATGGATGGAAAAGGTTTACATGCTTGGAGGGAAATTGGAGAGTACTTAAATGTGATAAAGCACTGTGAAATGATTTACAGGATTGTTTTGGGGTGGGAACATTTTAAATAATTTGTGTTCTTATAGGATAATTAAACAGCTTACAGGACATGGTCATTTCACAGAGTGACTGGTCTGACTGCAGTCCTCCATTACTGGATTTAGAAATATATTTAAATTCTGTTCTTGGCCATGGAGAACATTTTTAACAGCCTGTTTAAATATGGAAGCAAATGAGGAGATATACTAGGTGCCAGGCTCTCAGCCATCCTAGCCAGGCTTAGAAGTAAAACAGTCTTGCAAACAGGAGTGTGGAATTAATCTTAAAAGATTTACCAACTCAAGAAACTAGACAGGGGGATTTAATTGAAGTCAGAGGAGATGAGAGGTAGCTAGATTAATCTTGGAGGCTGGATTAGTTGATGAATGGATCCCTTTTGTCTGTTCTTAGTTGATATTAATTTCTAGTGCTGTACTCATTTTTTTATAGATTTATGCCAGGCATTTTAAAGAAATCTCACTGCTTGGGCTGGTTAAACACCTTTCATTCCACCTACTTTGTTTTTTAATATATTCTGTTAAAGGTTTATGATTGTCATCTAAGTTATGAGACAACCTTACCAGTCCTTAACCTTGGATGACCCTGTTTTTAACAGAAAGACTTTTAAAAATCATTTGCCAAATGAAGAATATTAAGCATCAGATATAAAAGCATATAATCAAAAAAAAAACAAAAACCAAAACCATATTAAAAATTCAAATAAGAAACCAATCACACAAGTACTTAAAAGAAAATTCAGTCACCTCAGTGTCTCAATATCAAGTGAACAATAGAAAAAAACAGCTGGATTTAAAAATTTGTTTGGAATCTAAACAAATCCTCAGGAACCCAAAACAAGTGTCCTTGAAAACAAGCCCTGGATGTATCAAGTTTCCTATGGAGTCAGGAGTCATTGTATGCCCTTGACAATGAAATTCCATTTTCAGGAGAAAAAAAAAAAAATCTATCTTTATTTCTTTCATAAGTGGTTGTATGTGTCCCTATAGCCACCCATACAGGTGGTATTTCACCACAGATTTCAAAAAAAATGCATAGCCACAGTATGTTCTTTTATTTTGCAGGCTTCTTATCCATGATGAATGTATTTCAGTCCTGGAACAGGATATAGACAACTGTGAAGATATTATTAACTGAAAGAACTTAATTAATTAATAAATACCTGAAGTCCAGAAGTTGTCAAGAAAAGAGCAAGAGACAAATAATTGGGAACAAATCAGAAGTTATGTGCTGCCTAAAGAAGCAGAAATGCTGTTAAGTTGGAACCATGACTATGACACAACTAGATTACAAACTAGTAATTCATGTTAATTATTCTGTCCCTGTCAAGGTCCTTCAACAAGTCTTTCTGAATATGCTCTGTTTTCTTATATACAATAATAATTTTGTACTTTTTATTAGTACTTCCATTGCTTGCTAAGGACTTAACATCTAAGAATATTTTCAATGGGACTTTTCCAGATGGTGCTCTAAATTTGTGGATCTTTATGTTCCATGTTGTCACAGTTAAGCAGAAGGCACACATGGGTTCCTTAGACTGGTATGTTAATTTTTCACCATTGCTATTTATATTGCAAACACAGTTAGGCAAAGCTTATGCTGACATATCTGTATGTGTATGCACACTAATTATTGTAATTTCTCAAGGCCAGGTAGAGCTCATGTCAGTTTGGAGTGATATCTCCCATCTTTCTACCATATCTGGCTTTACCAGGGGGGTTAAGCTACAAGTAAGAAGGTCAGGCCTCTGTTAAAACTAGCAACTCTTCTTGCCACATTATTACATTCCCTGGAATTTGTTGCAAATTGACCTTCCCTAATATTTCAAAATGTATTGTTGGTGGCACAGCATGGTCAAGAATGTGAGTATTTCTTAGACTCCATTTCCAAACTTCTCAGAAACTGGCACCACTGAAATGCAATGAGCAGGAATAGGAATATTCCTCTCTTCCTGCCATTTCTTCCTTTCTCTTTGGCACCTTTGCTTCATTAGCTTTATGCTTATCAATGCCCAGCGAAGGTTTTAAAGCATAGAGATGTTGAATTTGGGGACATGTTGAGAAGGTGTTAAGATAAGTGATGGATTTCATGTGGTAACTCCCACTCTGGCCTTAGAGTGCAGTGGAATGAACAGAGTTTGCAGCTGGGACAGGGGTTGCAGCCTTAGAGATTCTCTGCTTCAGCAGCTCCCAAATTTGCTGCCACTTTCCCAAAGGATCAGATTCCAGTGGGCATGTGAAGCACACTTAGCAGGACAGCCACAGCCTGTGACTTCCATTTCATGCCTCAGGGTTTTACCATCAGGAGCACACTCAGAGTGCCCCCAGTGCTGCTTGGGTGCTGATGGAGATGAGAGGATCTGCTAAGGAAGATTTCATTTAAACTCTCTGTGCTCTCCAGCACAGAGAACATTACAGGAGCTGCTTGATTGCAAGTGACAGGAAATGTGCTAAGCCTGCATTTATTTTATTTTGTTTTGTTTTATTTTTGGTGCTAAAAGGGGCTCAGCCATTAGGACTGGGGTGTCTCAGAGCAGTCTGAGCTGCTGCTCTCAGGCAGTCTACAGTGAGGACTGTGCCTTCCTGCAGCAGTGTGTTTAATGGACAAGAATAGATGACAAGCAAGATTCAGTAACAGCAAAAAGGATTTTAGAGTAAATTATGGGAAAAAGTAACTCTTTTTCCCCCCACAAGATACCTACTCAGTTTTACATGTGTTGGACAGAAGCCACAACCTTTAAAGCAAATGAGAAGTTAAGGACAGTATTTGGAAAGCCTGACTGGATTTGTGTTTCTGGACTCAGGTAACTATCCAGGCAAAGAGCTTGTAATTTTAAAAGTAAATTTTTCAAAGTGCCTAGGAGATGAGGCCAGTTCTCTTGTCTGTCTTTAAATCTCTTTGCTCCTATTTCTGGCACTAGAAATTGTGCTTAATTGCCAGTGATGAAGTATGGCTGGCATCATTTTGCTTTTCATAAATGGATGATTCGGGTTCATTTTGTTCTGAGAATTGCCCTTCCTCAGTCATTGTGTTAAAGCTTGGAGAATGAGGTGATAAAAAGTGATATTAAACATATTTTAAAATCCTTAAGACTGAGGTGAGGAACTGTGCTGTGGAGGCTGTGGTGCAGATGGATAGACTTGGGCAGACTTGGCCACAGCTTTGTAAATATGTACTCAGAGAAAAGTTACTTCTTTACTAGTAAGAAACTTCACTAACAGAAGTCTATATTCAGAAGAGGAAGCAGCAATTTTACTAATAAAAGTACTGCCAAAATCTTAAGGCTAAAGCTCAAGAGTTGCTGTCACTGCCCTGAATTATATATTAAACTTAAATTTAAGACACAGAAATAAAAAGTATTCTTCTACCTTTGCATTTTCTGGGTCTAAAGCAGTAAATCTCGGCTTGAATAGATTTGTTAAAGAGGAGAAAGGAAAAGACAGCAGTATTCCTAGAGAATGCTGGGAATAAAAATTATTCTTCTTTAACTGATTTATTTATCTGTAACATTAATTTTTCTTACAGTGTAAATCTGTGTAACAACTGCTGTCTCTTGTCTTGGAACTTCTTCTGAATTCTATCTTTTTAGTAGACTTTAGAGGCCATAAACCAACTTTCCAGAGAATTTGAACCCCTGCACCCAGCAGAAGCACTATCAGAAATCAAGGCTGGGCTCCAAACTATTACTGAATACTACAATTACCTCAAGAAAACATTTCCCAGTGCATTAATCCATCCCTGTAGTCCAGGATGTCCTGGGGAACAAGGACAGGAACTTCACAGGCTGAAAGATGGATAGCAGAATACAGCTGACTAAATATTCATTAGTGCAGTAAGAGTACACTGCTCACTTTTCCACTCAGGGCCTCAGTTGCCCTGGCCTCACCCAGGGAGAGGGATGTGGGCTGTGCATGATTCATTACAGGTATTTATTTGCCCTGGCTATTGTCAAGGGGCCATTTGAATGTTGTATGTACACTAATCCCTTTTTAGTCTGTGGATTTTCTCTCTGCATCTATCTATCTATCTATCTATCTATCTATCTATCTATCTATCTATCTATCTCTCCTTAAGGTGTGATTTTCAAGCAAATTTTGCTTCTCTGGTGTCTTTAGGAGTGCAGAGGCAATGTGTTGTTGCACTCTCACATGAGGTGATAACTGCTATAATTTCTTGAATGTTTGTGATTCTTCATGTGAAATTGGGGCTCACATCTGACAGAGCAGCCTTTTATAGCACAAAGCTGTTGAAAATTGCACTGTCTAAACCCATGCTAATAGGAATATCACTGGTCATAATAAAGGTTGTAATTCTCATTCTAGGCAGGTAATTCACAGGATTGTTTAAATAGTCATTATGCATGGGCTTAAAATGTCAGTATATGGTCTTAAAATTCCACTACTTGGGCTTTCAAGGTCCTAATTAAAACAACCATATGATGATATCTTCTCTTTCTATATTTGGCATATTCCTGCATGATATTTGCAGTAAACTGGTTTAGGCTCTAAGAAAGGTGAAAGGCTCTTGTTGTTTCCTGACAGCATTTTGTAAAATCTGTGTTGTTACTGAATGAGGAATACACAGCAGTGGTAACTTGCTTTTTTCCTTGGACATGTTATGCCTTTTTTTCAGTAATTTGTTATTGCTATTAACTTTTAAAGACACCTTAACTTGGAAGAGAAGCACTGGGCTTAACTTTTGCTTGAAAAATGATGAAAGAAGGAAGAGAAAAAGAATATTTTCTTACTGTTAGCTGTGTATTTTCTCTCCATTGATGCAGAATGAGACTGGGATGGCAGATACAGTGCATACACATATGAAGCATCTTATCCCTGCTAGGCAGAGTTTTGGGCTTTGTAGCATCACAAAGGACCATCACTGTCCTGACAACAATTTGAAGATTTTCCTCTGGGATGACTGCATTTAAAAATGAACTCAAAGCATTGTAGACTTCAAAAAGAGCCTCAGAGACTCAGTCTGTGACAGAGCAAGTCCCATTTGGCAGTCACAAACAACATTTGTGGGATTTGAGGACCTGCCATGCCATCCTGAGGGAGCAACAAAGCTTCCAGGGAATGGTGCAGGGAAGGAGGCTGAGGTAACCTGTGAAGGACAGCAGTGCCATGCTAAAAATCTATTGCAGAAAAACAAACAAACAAAATTGCCTGAAAATATTCTTTTAAACTTTTTGAAAATATTTGTCTTTGAATTACCTCAGCTGGTCTGTGAGGCAGGCAGCTCCCAGGCTGTTTGGAGCAGAACAATCCTGCAGTGTGGCACTGAGCAGTGTTCCTCCCTTGGCTCTGGGGAGCTGCCCCAGGCTGAGGCCCCACAGTGCAGTCCTGGGCTGATGCAGCTGTGGGGACAGGCTCTTCTCCCCGTGGGCTGCACCCTGCTGCAAGCAAAGCTGGCAGCTTGCTTGGGTGTCTGTCTCAGTGGCATTCCCAGTCCTCACACCCTGGATGCCTCTGTGGTCCTGGCCAGGGCTGTATAGCTCTGAATTAGTATAATCTGTAGTGAACCACAGCCTTTCCCTGTGTAGCAAACAAATGCATATTTTTGGACCTCCATATACTTTCAAAGAGTAGTCAGATATGTTTGGGTCATTTTTTGAGCACTTGGGATGAGAGCTGAACTAGGATTTTGAGCCATCTGAATGCTGTTTACTGCCTACGATCTCAAACCACTTCTGCTCCTTGCTGAACCCATCCAGCAGAGCATCTCTGCTGGTTTGCACCCTTCCTGCAGATACAGATTTGGTCCCGAGAAGAAAGAGAGCAGAGAGACATGATTTACTGTAGAATGTCTACAAGCATTACACTGTGGTGGAGTTCTTTGTCTGTGGCTGTGCAGGTGATTTTCTGTGCCATGCTTGGGTGTAATTCCCAGCCCCTCCTGCTGCATTCCCTCTTGGCTGTACCCATTATTTAATAGGGAGCCTCCCAGGTCTGTGGGCAGAGGTGACACCTCAGCCTCTGTGATTTGGTTTTGTAGAGCACAGCATACATTGCAGCACCTGTTTTATAGTCCATCTATGACTTCAGGCAAAAGAAAAAAGTAATTTGTAGCTTAAAAAGGGCAATTCTGGAGCAAGCTAAGCATTAGGAATCTAACCCTGTGGCTGCTGCAGTACACTGCAAAGTTCGATCAGGCAGCAGTGCTGGTCCCCGGTGCTGGAAGGGCTGTTAATGGAAATGTGTAATTCTGCTAAGAGCTGTTAAAACCTGTTAAAAATCATCCTTGCTATTTAAGAGACTAAATACAAATTTAGAGACCATCATGATGCTTCTGGGGAGGTTTTTCCTCACACTTATTTTGCTGTGAGTTCTTCATTGTTATGTCCGACAGTGAACTTTGATACTGCATGAAACCTGAGGGAAACACATAGCTAATAAAGTGACATTTTATACAGCTGATGATTAGCAAAAAACACCAAACAGGGGGTTTGGGCAGGATTAACTGCCCACTCATCTCCACTGGGAAGTAATTTCTGAACCTGTAAAGTAACACTGATTTAACATTTTTGTGCCCTTTTCCTTAACCACCCTCATTTTATTGTCCAGAGGATGCCTTTGTTTTCTGTGCCCCAGCCTCAGCAGTCCCAGTGACTGTAGGTGTGGTTATGCCCTCCAAATCTATCCATTATAAGCATTATTGGATAGAAATCCAGACACATGGCAGAACCTGTGTGATCAGTAGAGCTCATGGCAGAAGTAATGCAGGTGACTGATCAGAGTATTCTGTGATTTCTTGCCAAAACATTTATTCAGTTTTGAGAGTCAGCATGCACTTTTACCGCAGTGATTTAGCCATCAGTGGGGTGGTGATCGGCAGGTACCCAGCCTGATTCCACTCCCAGTAAATCCTGAGAAAAAAGGGCCAGATGTGAATCTGTGAGGTCAGGACCACACAGTTTCCATATTTAACTATGGAGAAATCCATCATGCCTCACTTTGGTTGAGGAAAACCAAACATGAGTAATGAGCAGGGATAATTGAGAAGTCAGCAAAAGTCATCATAAATTCTACACCAGTCAGTACTTCCAGAAGTCAGCATGGTCAAATAGAGGAAATGTGCCTTTGAGAAGGTGAATTAGTCTCTGTATCAGTGCTGTCACCTGTCCACCATGGGATATGGCTACTGAACATGAGAGAGGTGACTAATTGTGGTTAATATGAAGATGTTATTAGTTGTTAATATAAAGATTTGTGTAAGTACATGTTTTAAGAAGCCGTTTTGGTTCAAATTATTGTTATTGCCTGTGTTATTCACATTCTCTGAGCAGAGAGAGACATAATTCTCTCTCCAGGATTTTTCCTGGGGAAGGCTGAGAGAGGCTCAGAGAAGAAGAGAAAACAATTCTTACCTCTCCTTGCTGCTCCTGCTGTTTGGCACATGTGGAATGTGTTATGGAGATTGTTTACCCAGGAGCATGGTTGTTTGGGTTGATTGGCCAGCTGGGTCAAGGCTGTGTCCTGGCTGTCTCAGACAGCCACAGGTTTTTCTTTAGTACCTTTTAAGTGTAGTACCCCTTTAGTATAGTTATACTATAGTATTAGTGTAATACAGAATAGCTTAATAAAGCATTTGTTCAGCCTCCAGAATCATAGAGTCAGAGCACATTATTCCCTGCATTGGGGTTGTCCAGCATTTGATAATTGCTAGTTGTCATTTAGGTCCTGATGGAAGCCCTCCTGTGAGGGTGAGATTCTCCCATGGTGCCTGAGGAGTTTTGCTGTCAGAGCAGGCCCTGGGTGCCATTTTTCTGAACAAGTCTCCCTAAAACTGGGCTGAATCAATCCTGTTGTGATGTGAGCAACCGGACATGAGTGGGAGTGTCTTGTCCTGGGTGAGACCAAAAGAGGAAAGAAAACCTGTTTTCCTCTGTGTTCTGAGGATGGCAGGTGGAGATGTGTCTGAGTGACAGATAAGCACAAGCCAGGTTCCTCACCTGTCTTCTCTCTGAGTAACAGAAGTGCCTGACACTTAGTGATGGCTGATTTATTAACTGGGTTTGACCTGCGTTTATTGAGTTAGCACAAGCAAAATAACATCTGCCAGCTTCTGCCACTGTCAATGAAAGTTAATGTTTTAATGTGGGTATCTGAACCACAAACATCCTAAATCTTTCAACTGCAGGACTTGCCCATGCCTGAAAATTAAACTATTCCTTATTATACTTGGATTGTTTTGCCATTTTTATTTAAATATATTTATGTATAAATGCAGAATCTAGTTCTATTTATAATGTCTTTAAAAAAATATATGCAGCCTGGTACAGAATTGCAAAGCTGATGATAGCAAGCAGTACAAATATTTACAATCCAAATGAGCAGGAAAAACATGTGCTGTTATGCTAACTTACCATTGGAAGCATGTCATGCATGGCTAAGCAACTCAGCTTTAAAAGCTGAGAAACTGCTAAATGGTGCTGATTAAAATAACAAAAAAAAAGAAAAAAAGAAAAAAAAGAAAAGGTCCCTAAAGGCCAAGAACTCAAACAGATTTATTCCACAGAAAATGCAATCTGTTTTCAGACCCTTGTACAACAGCAGCCTTAATCTGTTAATCAGTAAGACTTAAATAATTATTTTTATTTATAACAGCACCCTAAATGTTTAAGCTGTGTTCAGCCACATGGAAGCATAGTGTATAGAGCCATCAGTCACTTCGTGCACTGCAGCGGGAGAAGGATAGGCCAGAGAGCACCAGCCAAACACAGGATCAGGGACAGGAGTGGTGGTGTGCAGCACACATGAATTAAATCCACAGAGTCAGCTCTGGAAAAGGCACTGGGCTGTCAGACAACAGCTCTGCCTTTCATTCCCCTCTCTCCTAGCAGCATGAATAAGGCTTCTGATTTTCTGCAGTTTTCTTTCTTCCTAGTCCCTTTCCACCATGATATTTTCTGAAAAATCCCTTTGCCAGGATTTTTCTCCTGAGAAGCTGAGAAGTCTCAGAAAAGCAATGTAAACAATAATTATCTGATTGCTGGGAATGTGGGCTGGAGGTCGCTTACCAGCAGGTGCATCTTTGATCGGTTCCATGGGAATTGTCTTTACTTAATGACCAATCCCAGTCCAGATGTGTCAGACTCTCTAGTAAGTCATGGGCTTTTATTATCATTCTTGTTAAGCCTTCTGATGTATCCTTTCTCTTTCTTTACTATGGTTTTAGTATATAATTTATTTTAATAAAATATATTATATAATATAATAAATCAGCCTTCTGAGA
>LTAT01000007.1:15310022-15332022 GCA_003286495.1 Chlorodrepanis virens | reverse complement strand
TGAGAACTTGGAGTCAGATTCTCATCTCTCACCTCATCCTAGGGACCCCAACACCACAACAGTCCCTCTCTATTTTGCTAAGAGGGTTTTTCTGCAGCAAAGCCTGTTTGACACTGGGTGTGTGGGAGCTTCTTCAAGCCAAACTGAAACCAGATTCCCAGCAGGACTGTTGGTGCCACTGCATTTCTGTGCTACAGAAATTATCTTCTGCTTGAATACCACTGTCCTGTAGCTCTCAGGCCTAAGGAAAACTCTGAAAATTGGTGTTCAGTGAGTACTACTCATAATAAAAATGAAAAATGAGTTTAGTTTGGAGCACTGCTGGTAAAACTAATTATTAATGGCATCCCACAGGGACACTGAAATGAAGAAAAGTTTTTGTAAATATTCCCAAACTAAGGTGGCATATCTGCAAACCACAGCTGGTAATAAGTAGCTGAGATTTTCCTAGCTGTCCTGGATAACTAGTACAAGTCTTCTCTATGTGTTTATTCTGCATTCCTAAACTGGGTTGCAAATCCTTACCCACTGCAGCAGAAAGGGTGCATCTTAAAAGCCACTTAAGTTTCTCTTCCCATGATTAGCAAATGAAGGCGAGAGGCAGCTGGGACCATGGCCTATTTCACAGTTTAAAAATATTCAAATATACTCAGTAAGAGGTTTTGACCTCTTAAGCAAGGGATGGGATTTGTTGATCCTTTCCTTCAATAATAAAAATCTTCTTTTCTAGAACCATGAAACAACATTGAAATAAATTATGTATTCTATTATAATGTCATGTATTGTAATATAGAAACATTTTAAAGATTTTTCTTTTGGTTTGGCAGAGTTTGCTAGAGATTAAAAAATGAAAAGCATTTACTGGAAGACTTATCTCCTATCTGAGCTCTAGATAGGTTGGGTTTTTTTATGTTCTTGACTGAAAAGAGAACTTGTCATATTCAGGTATTGAAAAATCAAATCTAATTCTCATTCTTTGCTCCATAACAGATGATTAATATATTGTTGCATAGTACCATGATGCTCAACTTCCATGCTACAACACCATTACTTTTCCTCTGTTGCCAAACACCAAGCTGAAGTTCTCTTTCTCAATGTAGCTGAGGCTTTCTGGCATCCAGTGTCATGTTTTTTGTGTGATCAATCTACCATTTTTACAGAGAGCCTGAGGAAGGTTGCTATATCTCATTTCAAATGTTTAAATTTTTTATTTAAACTCAAACCTACAAGGTAAAGAAGAAAAACTCAGGGGTGGTGTGAGCTGAAGTGCTGCAGAGTCAGAATGAAAAACAGTGAGGAAAGCAGAGCTCGGGAAGGTTAAGGTAAAGGTCAGTAACACATTACATATGCTTTTCTTGTCTACCATAATGTTTCCTCTAACTGGTAAAAGCTATGAGTATGCTTAAAGCAAATCCCTTGGGAAAATGCTGAGCTCAAATCTCAAGGGATGAGCATTATCATGAACTGGCACTCTGTAATAAAACCAAGGTGATTTTTATTTCATTATTCTTCTTCAATAAACAAAATGTCAGACCCATGCATGTAGCCTGCTCTGACATCAGGAAGTCACCACACTAGTACTGCAGCTGGCCACAGAGGAAAATCAGAACTGGCCAGGACCTCTAAAACCACCTCTGCTTCTCTGAGCGAGCCACAGTGCCACTGCAGTGACAAAAAGTGCTCACAAAGGCCCTTTTCAGAATGTCTCCTTACAGAGAAAGATGTACTTTCAATTTTGTTTGAATATTTTAAGGCGAAGTTGTGGGGTTTTTTTGTTTTGGTGGGGGTTTTTTTTGTTTTCTTGGGGGGGATTTTTTTTTTTATTTTGTTGTTTTTTGGGGGGTTTTGGTTTTTTTTCATGTTGAACAAATAGGTGTTATCTGTTTATGTGGCTTAAAAAAATTAATTTGTGATGGTCTCCACATGTGGAAGTATGTTGTATATTCCAGCCAGTGTCACTGAACTTCAAATCTATTGCTATTGTGTCTATGCCTACTAATGGGTTATGGTTTAATTAGCAATGACTTGTCATCTGCAGAGTGTATAGGTGTGATGTGCCTGACTTTGCACGAAAAAGCACTGAGGTCACTGCTGGATAAAGTAATTTCAAGTTCCATACTTTGGTTGGGGTAGATGTGTTGTGTTATCAAGTTGTCAGAACTGCTGGATGGTTTCATTTATTTTCTTTGTGGTATCTGAAAGTCATGCCAGCGTCTGCTGTTATGGCTCAGTTTCTGCACAGCTCTTTAATTTGTAGAGGTCTCATTGACAGCAAGAAAAATTAATCCTGGAGCCAGTGGAATACATAATGCCTGCCTGCAAAATGGTGTCTCATCACATCTGAACAAAGTTGGGAAGGTGAGGGGAGGCATTATGATTCCCCAGGATGCCAGGATTGGAGAGCGCAAATGTTCATGGTTAAAATAAGAGCAGCGGTACCCTCAGTGCTACAATAAGGTTTCACATAAACTTTGTGTAAAAACTGTGCTCGTAGGAGGAATTTGGATGTTTTTAGGGCATTGTGCATCTGAGGTCTGTTTGATTAAGATTTAAATGTGTATGTGAGAACCTGATAAATGTGAGTCCCATGTGACTGGAGGGAGCGAAGGACAGTGTAAAAATAAGAAAGCAAAATAGATAAATACTGAAATGAATAATGTAGTACCTTGAAGAAGCCAAGAAAGTGAGAAAAAGATATGAAATCTCTCAAAAGGGAATGGTGGTGTCATATTTCTTTCAAGGCAGGGAAAAACAGGGTTTGAAATTACAGCAATGATATTCAGCAAATGTTTGTTGGAATATTAAAATATTTGTATGAAACTAGATTTGGGTTGATTTAAAAGGTATTTTCAACAAAGTCCTAAATAAAGCTCTCCATGACCTGTTTGAATAGATGGGGAAACAGTCACAGAGTAGGAAATTTGCCCATGACCTCTGAAAAGATAAGAGAAAGTGCAGAGAGTGCAGGTACCGTTGCTTGCCTTGGCCTTTGCCTTTGAGAGGGCTCATCCCTGCTTGCCAGAGGTCCTGAAGTTCTAGTTGGAGATTTGACAAAGTTGGGGTTTTTTACTTCCTTCTGGGGCATATAGTAATGGCTTCTGCTGCCAGCATGTCAGAATAATTGGATAAAGAAGGTGAACCACTATACTTAGTCTCATTTTCCACTGAATAAATATTTCCAAAGCCTGCCCAAGGTATTGCTCCATCTGGTTCTACCTGGCATTTTAAAACACATTTCATTTAATGTGTTTAGTATAGATTCACAAACATAAAGCCAAAAGCAGAAGTGAGGCTAAGCAGATACATAATTCAGACCTCTTTCTGCCATGTAGGCTGTGCCCCTCAGCTCAGAATTGATTTCAGTGTGGAGAATCTGAGCTGTGCTCTATGTCTGACAGCACATTGGGAAACCCAAAAGGTGCTTGAGAATGTGCACATATCAAAATAATCTGGAAGTTACCTAAGAAGATTGAGTAAACACTGATACCATGGGTTATTTTAAATTTTGTGCTTATTTGTTTATTTTAAAAAGCAATGTAACTCGCTGTATTTAAATCAGTTTTCCTCAAAGCCTTCATCCAGGAATAATGTATTTCTAAATAAAAAAAAAAATAGAATGATTTAATGATTTCATGGCTCTCCCACTTGGTTTATTTGCTCAAAAGAAAAAAATAATCTTTTGAGTTCCAAGAGTTTTAACTGGACTCCATGGCCTATCTCCCTCTAGTACTAAATTACAGCTGCATATATAAAATAAAATCATTTATCAGTGTTTGCATAGCACTTCTCATTCAGAAGGATCCAGAAGTACTCAATAACCTTGAAAAATTATAATACAAGCTACACCAAGGCATACTTTCCCCATCATTGAAATGCATGCAGGATGCTGCTCTTGACAGAGCAATCTTCTGCTCTGATATGGTGCATCCTGCATCCCTGTGTTATTGTAGGCTGCTCTGGGGAGGCCATGCACAGAATGGCAAATGAAGCATCGTACTTTGTGTGTTTTTTTTTATTTGGGGTTGTTAAATTATAAATATTGCAAAGCCATTTCTGTCATAAGCTTTCTATACTGTGATCATTTCCTCTGCTTGACTGGAATATTAAGTGTTTGGCTGGAAGTATTGTAGGTCATTTGCAGTGGCTGTTCAGCTACAGACCTGACCTTCATCTGCTTAATTCCCTCCTTCAGCCACAAGCAAACACTTGTGGAGATTAATGAGAATTGTCTGTCACCTTTCTCTGAAGTACCACAGAGTTGGATTATAAAGTGAAATTGTTTGTATCTGGCATTTGGTGGCTTTAGATGAAGCATCTTCTAATTTTAGTGATTCCTAGAATTAGGAGTTCAGTGTGAACTTGAAATGTTCATATGAGTGGACCAATGAGGCAGTAAATGTCATGTGGTGGCTCCTGAGCAGGTTCAGGGTGGGAGTTTGTCCATTGTTCTGGGAAGGTATTAATCCAAACAGGCTGGACACTGAGGTAAATAAGTCAGCATTTGGGTAGGTTGCATTCAGATAACTTTTTGCTGCTTATGCTGGATTTATTTTTGTTTATGTCTTCCTCCTCCTGTGTTTCTATAATCTCTGTGCAATTGCAGAGTTAACTTTTCCTATGCCCACTCCAAGGACAAGTAATGCAGGAGAAGAAATAAGACAGGCATCAATGACAGACAGTGTCAGCTCCTTCTTTCAGACATCAATCATCCCTTCCAAGTACCTCAGAGACAGCAGGCTTGGGGTGAGCAGCAGCACTTCATTATTTCCTTTCACTTTCTCTGGAGTTTCCCCTGGTTAAACAAGTCCAGGAAGAAATCACAGAGTCCAAATGGACATTTGCCCCCTTCCTGAGGGCTTGACCTGCCTCCTTGGTGAGCAGCCTGTCTTTGGCAAGCTGAGCCCTGAGGGTTTATGCATGGAAATACACCAATGGAAAAGGGAATGTAAGCTGTGCCTGTGCTCTGAGGCACTCTGCAATCACCTGGGGGCTACAAGACCAGTTCTATTGCAATTGCTCCCTGTGGTTGTTTTTCAGAAAGGTGCTGTGTGTTTGGAATTCTCAGCATGTCCAGGTCTCACCAAACTGTCTGAGGCTTCATTTAGGCAAGGGCATTTCAGAATTCAGTTTTATGTCTCTCACTAATGGTGTTGGAAATGCCTTTGGACCATGCCTTGGAAATGGCATGGGACTCACAGTTTTTGATTCAGTTCTTTACTTTGCTGAATCACCCTGTCTGACCCTGGGCAAATCTAAAAACCTCTCTGAGTTGGATTTATCCCACCTGAATTCTGATATTTAATGAGACACAATGTAGTCATGCTGCTGCCTCAGGCTTCCTGAATAGTTAATGGACAAATGTGTGGCATTTCTACATTGCTGTACATAGCTCTTCCCCTTGAATAAAGAAAAATAGCTTCAAGCTTCTGTTTTCTCAGCTAAGGTGTTTCAGTTAGTTTGTCTATACTTGTGTGGGATGAAACCACTGAATTCTTTGCTTTTGTTCCTATCTATAAAATGTGGAGTGCTTGCTTTTTCTCTCCTTTCTCATCCTAGTTATTCTCTCAGACAAGTATTGTCTGCAGCAATGCAGGTCTGTTCAAATGCAGCCTTGATTTCCATTTTCTAAATTCAGTATTTGAGCCCTTTCTTTGCCGTAATAATACAAATAATAACATAAGCTCTCCCTGTTTCTGCTTTGCATCAGTCAGATTTCATTTCCTCTGCCAAACCATGGGGCTATCTAATTTACATTAACACAGGGGCAGCCGTTAATGATTTTGGAATTAAATGTAGCAACTTATTTCCAGATTAAAATTAATGTATACCCCTGGCAGGACTCTGAGTGATAGGAATCTGTCCAGGAGGATGATTGGCATGTGCATTCCATGGAAATGGTCCTGTTCTATGGGTGTTGTTGCTTCCCTCCCTGTTAAGCAGCCTTCAGTCACTGTTCAAACTAAGCCTCTATTGCTGCTGCATTTTAATTCTTGCAACTGGGTGCTGAGTGGTGAGGGCTTGCAGAAGTTCCTAAGAACATACTGCCTGCCTGTATGTGCTTTGCTCTCATGGGAATACATCAAATGAGTGAAGCAGGCTAAGTGTGGCATTCAGAAGTACACATAGCCCCCCTGCCCCCGCTTCTAGCTAGAGTTAGGTAGAGCTTTGTTTTTAAGAGTTCTGATTTTGAAATTTCCTGATTTATTTTTTCATTAACTCAGTTTTATTAGATTTTTTTCTGTCAATTTAGGTACAAGAGTCTCCACAACTTGCCCGCACTTCTATTATGTCTGAAAGCTCAAAAACCCAATAGGCATTTTCTGGTAACACAACAAAAAGGTTCCTTTTTAAATGTCACCTTCTCTCAACAAATTGATCCAAACTATGTGATTCTAAAAGTTTTGTTATTGCCACCTCATGCTGTTTTTTTCTCTCAGTTTTTGCAAGGAGACTGTAATGCCATGGCTCTCTGAGGATGCAGAATGCAGAAAATGACCATGGTACCTGCAGTGCTTGTCCTCAGACCAGGCTGACTTCTAGGCAGTGTTGTCAGGAATAAATAATAGAGTGACATTTTTGTAGACTGAGCCAAAAAGATTCCCTTATTTTAAGACAAAGGAGAATGACAGCTACTGCTCTCAGAAGAAAAGCTTAATCAAAGCTTAATTCCCTCTTATAATTAAGTCTTCAAAATTGATACATGACACATTCAAGCATGATATTTTTAATTTAATTAATTTTCTAAGGACTAAAAAACTATCTCTGATTAAAAAGTACAGTATGCCAAGCAAAACTTGCAGAACCATACCGAGAATTCTCTGCCTGTGGTGCTGCGAGAGCCAAGCAGGCCCAGGGAGTTGCAGCAGCACAACAGCAGGAACAAAATGAGAACTTATGAATGCCAGGCTGTTCTTCTCCCTGCATTTCCTTGAGGCCTGGGACACAGGGGTCAAGGTTTTACAAAGGAGGACAGGAATGAGACCTGGAATTGTTGCATTATCTTTAATTATCTCTACTTGAAAAGAGGTTCCCACGATTGTTTTGTTGTGTTGTCCTTGTGTGAGATGGAATGGATCTCAGTGAAAATAGTTCTCAGGGATAAATTTTGTTTACTCTATGCTTCTGATGAATGCTGCCTTTGTCCTTGCCATCCTGTCAAACAATAAACTGAGTACCAAGTAAAAAATCAAAGGTACAAATCATGTGATACGAATCATATGTTCACATGCTCAGAAGTGCTTATGTCTGGGTGTTTGTTTCCAGAAGTTCTCCACCTGCTCTCAAGGATTTTCCATCATGTCCCACAGCTTGGTTGGGTATTTTGATGCTTGAAGACAGTACAAGGAAAAGAGTGATGGAGAGAGTGTGTTAAACCAGACTGTGATTTTGCATTTCTTCTGAGGAGCTTTACAAAACTCAGGCCTTGTCAGACAATTATGCAGTCTTTTGAATTGTAGAACACTGTATGGGGTCACAGAGAAACTGTTCACATCAGGAGGAGTCATTTGGAAGCACCTTTATCTCACTTAGCTTCAGTTTAATAATCTTGTGCCTCTCCAGCAGGTGTCTCCATGTGGTAATTCCCAAAACAGGAAAGAACCAGATGTTGGTGTTGCTGCACTGAATTTAACAGAGCTGATGCAGGCTTGTCATACATGAAGTGTAGGGACAAACTCTTAGGGATCACACTGTTACCAGTTCTCTTTGTGCCATCGTTATCAAATAAATTATTTCATTAAGAAATTTGAGAGAACAGGCAGCAGCTGGGTGAGTGAATTCCTTTGTCCTCGATTCTGGAAAATTTCAAATATAGTTGTCTTTCTTTTGAGAGTGCTTGCAATACGTGGTGTTTCCTTGAACTGTAAGGTGGCTTTTCTTATATTTTTCAGATGTAGAGATTTTTATTCACGTGGTGATGTAATATTTATATATGTTTTCATAATACATTCCAGGAAAGGAATGTACTGTGCCTAGAGCTCACTGAGAATAATCATTCTTTGATGAACAGATATTAAGTACATATTCTCACTGGAATTGCTTCAGGAGTGTCTTTGCTATACCCTGCACATTGATTTGAAAAGTTTCTGCTTAAGAACTAGCCTGGGCAGGTGGGTGAGAGTGCTGAAATGACCTGGAATGCTTTCCTGAAGTTTTCTCCAAGTTGATTCATGCAGGTAGAGGCACTGTTTGTTCTTATATAAAAGGTAAACAAGAGCATTTGGGTCTCAATTTGTTGGAAAGAACAGAAGAATTAGAAATCCAGCATGAGGCATGGGTTGTTCTTTAGAAGCTCACGTCTTTGAACACTTGTCTTGCTTTTTTGAGTCTTGTACTTCCATTTCTTGAGTTACAGACAATTGAGCATTTCTGCCAGCTGCCTTCAGGAGAGGTAATTTGTGTTTTGGTGCTACACCCTATGAACAACAGCAGATTCTGTTAAATTGCTGGGAAAACATCTTTTGACTAAGTGATATTTTCCAGTTCTAGTTCTCCCTTATGATTTAAGCTTTCCTTCATATTTTCAGGATGTCTGTGATGTGATAGCTCCTGAGTAAATCTGCGTGTATTTGTGTTCTTGGAAATATTAGAATCAGTTTCAGATGATAATCAGAAGCTAAAGTTTTGCAGAAGGGAATAAAACCACTCTGTCTTTAATCACATTTGCATGTGAGTGTCCTCAGATTGAGGACAAATGGAGATTTTATGGTTGCAGTGTACAACCCTGTGATTCCTTGGAAGTTGGTGTAAATTGATGGGCAGAATTAGATATCTTTGTCATTTCCAGCATGGGTGCTGGGTTGTGTTTTAAGGTTCTGCTGCTGATTTTTTTTTGTCAAGGTACCTCTCATTTCTATGCAGGCACCTCTTCCTAATCAATTGACTCTTTTCACTGTAAATATCTTAGGAGATACATACATACATATATATATATATATATATATATATATATATATATATTAGGCATCTGAGATCATTTTTTTTTAAATCAGAAGCAGAAATTACTCATTGTAATTATTTGATATTTAAAAACAGAATGCTAGTTTGGCATCTTTTACTTGGTTTTGCTCAGCTGAGTGATGAGTAGCTCTTAAGCTGTGTTGATGCTACTGAGAAACACAACTGGAGCAATGCTGAGATTCTGAATCCCTGGTGCAAAACCTGGTCTGTATTTTAAGATCTGCAGTGTCACAACACAAGTGCCAGCAGATTTACTTTCTTTTGTCACACCTGGGCCTGAGATCCTTTACTCACAGGGAGATTGGGAGGAAAATACTTGTTGTATAATTTTTTTTCCCTAATTTTCTCAGAGTTATCAATATTGTTGTAAGTTACCATATTGAATAGAGGTTGCCCCACCCCATCTCCCCTAAGTGCCATCTTTGCAAAGGGGTATCTTGTACTTTTCCATGCTGAAGTAATTGTGATTATTGCTGAGAGAATGCATTCTCCTCCCCCAGCCCAGCAGCCCTGGGCCCCATTAGTTCACGGCTGCCTGGACCTTGCAGGCTCTGCTGAGCGCCTGGGAACGCTCCACAGAGCAGAAAACAAATCCACCCTGGATCTCATATCCATCCCACCAGCACACAGCAGCACTCAAGTGTTTTTTAATTATTCTGAGCTGATCGTAAAGATGTGGCATAAATGCAGAATGCATTTAAATGCTATTACCTCTCAGTAATAGCAGTTTCATTTACATGGCACATGGATCCCTCCTCATTTGGTTCTGACCTGCACAAAAAAGGTCTTTTGCAGAGGTCCAGAGGAATTATCTCCAAGGGGCTTTGATTTGGAAGCAGCTTGAAAGGAATGTAGAAAGAAATTATTTTATAAGTATACCTTTGAAATATGGCACCTTTCAATAACTTAAAAAATGACACTAGGACAATTAATGGAGGTTAAAATGAGGTGCTCTGACATGAAAGCAAAGCTCCATCAAAGAGAACATAAAATATTAGCTATTTGCTGGGATTTGCTATGACAAAATGCATTTGGACAACAAAGATCATGAATGGCTTGTGGCATTTATAGAAATTACAATGAATGAATCAGCTACTAATCCAGAGCTTGAGGCACTCTGGGTGTACAGATGACATTTTGAATAACTGACAGTCATGTTTAAGCCACATGGACTGCAGTGAATTTCCTATGGAACCTTTTTCCAAATATTTTGCTCACCTTGCTGCAATCCACTGTCATTTCAAATATATCTCCATTTCACTGGATACCAGAGAACTGAAACATTGATAAAACACTTCTAAATTATTATTTCTAAGCATTTCTGATGACTGTGAGAGTGTGAAATAAAAGCCTCTGGAACTATATTTATGTACTCCACTGAACTCTAATAATGCTGGGCAGCTCTGCCTTTAAAATGTGTCACTACAGCTATTTGAAAGACTATTGCACTTGAGCATGTAGGAGGTCAAGAGAGGAGAAGATGAAATCATTCCATAACAGAAATATCAATTGAAATAATAGACTTTTTTTGGAAGTTTATATAAGTACCAGTTTAGCAGGAGCTGCCCTTTCAGTTCATCTTGGTTATGACCTGCTAAATAAAAATGCTGTCTGAATAGTCTAGAGATTATTTAATTTCTTCCAGTGGGAGTTGAGGATTTTTTTATTTTTTTTAAAAGAGGAACCTACAGAGATTGAGTTCAAATCTCATGGCCAAAAAAGTTCATTTCAAATTTCTAAGTTTCTGGAAAATAAATTGAAGTAATTCTTTACAATTTATTTAGGAAAAAAAGAAAGAAGCAAACAATGCCTTTCTTATTAATTTCAAATATTCTTCAGGAATAATTTTTGTGTAGAAATTATTTTGTCTGCCATAGAGGGAACAAACTGAGGGCTGGGCAATTTGTGAGGTTTTAGTAGACCGTGAGATTGCAGTTATTAATTCAGGGGTTTGCCTTTGTACATGATCACAGTGAATTTGGTGGGAAATCTATCAATGAAAGCAATTCCTCACCCTGCATTTTGTGCAGGGAGTGAAGAGAGCCCCTGCTGGGAGTGAGCATCTCTGGGTCTTGTGCTGATTTTGGTCATTGCTAGAATGAGTCTGTGGAAGTTTTCTTACTGTCTGATGAGCTTAGATAATGATATTTTTTTGTGAAAATAATATTGCGGTTAATTAGTAATAATATTGCACAGTGACAGTATCTCTTTCACACATCTTTTGTTAGTATTTTTGGAATTTTACTGTTCTTTGCTAAACCCATTTTTTTAACTTTTGGAATCACAGTTAAAATTGAAAAAAAAAACCAATTTCCTTGAAATGGTTAGGGTTATATAACAGGTTTCTGATCCTTAGAACTTCTGAAACAGTTCAATGAGAAAAATTTGAAGTAGGCTTGAAATATGTTTTAAATTAAAAGTCACTAAGTCAAAATGAGGTCAGTTGTGTGCTTATTGAACAGCATTTGTATGGATAAAAAACTAAGAAATCAAGGAAAATGCACACTCTCTTTTGAAAATAATGAATTCTTTCATATTCCCAAATTGCTGTGGCTGTCTCCATTTTTTATATCTGAAAGACTGCATTTGTTCACATTGACAAAATAAATGTATCACAATGAGATTCTAAAAATTACTTGAAATATGGGCTATTTATTAGTTTTAAGTGTTACTTGAATTATCTGAATATTTTGTCTAGTTTTAGATTAAGCATCTTTTGCTTGCTCATCAGTTTTGTTTTGCACAAATGCAGATTAAAAATTTTAGTTCTGCACTCCCCCATGGACTGCAGAACAGACTTTGCTTTTACACTTCCAGTGCTCAGAAAGGCTCATTCCCACCTATAAAAAAGCTGCCAGACTTTTGTGGTCCTAACTTGGCTAAATACTACATCAAACAGCAGAGCAGATAAACAATGCATATGAGCAAAGCACTGTCTGAAATTCTCTCCCAGGAGCTTTTCATTTCCTGCATCATTCAAAACTTGCTGTAGTGATTCCACCCAGGAGGCTTGAAACAGGTAATGGGAAAGAAAAGCTTCCTCTGGGGTTGGGATGGTTTTTCCCCCTTTTATCTGTGCAGAGTAACAGCTCAGTTGTTTGTTGTGTGCATCCTCCAAGAAAACACTGAATTTGCTGGAAATCAGAGACATTTTTGCAGGGGTGCAATATTAACCCCACTGACTCTTTCCTGCACTCTGCTGCGTCCTTCACTTGCTGAACCACAGCACTTTGTAGCTCAGCTTAACTGAAAATTTTATTTAGCAGTTTATGGGCTGTATTTTAATTTTGGTAATGTAAATAAGTTATGAAGGAGCAGCTGGGTATCTGTTTTACTACAGAAAGGATGTACAGCATTAGGAATGCCAGGGAACATAATTAATAGAGTTCCTAAAACCCAGATCTGTTAAAAAGGCTGTTTACAGTTGGTAGTAAAGCAGGATTTTGCTGGATGTAGAGAAATATTAAATTCTTTAAAGTTGGAATTTAAAAGTCAGTGATTCAGAATTTGACCTAAATCACACCAGCATAAAAGAAGAATTATTTCACTGAAGCTGATGGGATTTTCTAGAATTAAAGTACTGTAAATAAATTCAGCATTTCTAGGTAAGCAGTTAACTTGGAGCCATCTTCTTAAAAAGAAAAAGAACAGCAACAAAAAAGAAATCTGAATCTTAATTTTGTACAACTTTCTTTCCAAAGTGGCGCTCACTTCATACTTCAGGGCTGACAGTAAAGCAGTCACATATGCCCCACTACCAAAGCTTCCTATTCTGCAGGACAGCAATCATCTTTATGGCTCTATTGTTCTGCAATGTTTTTAATGTCTGTATCTGCTCACCTTTTAAAAGAAATTAGAAATAATTTGCACTGTTTACAGATGCATTTTGTTAAATCCTGTCTTTGTGCACAGATTTGTTAGGATTACCTGTGTGGAACACAGGAAAACCCAGGCACAAGGCGCTCAGTGTTTGTGTGCTGCAAAAATTCACCACAATTTAAAAAAAGATATTGCCATAGAATTTATGAATTTATTTTGGCAAGTTATTTTACAGCAGTTAATTATTTATATAAATAAGGCAAAATTATTGTGAAAAATCCAATAAAAAGTTCAATTGAAACCTGAATTATAAGTTTAATCAGAATCTTCAGCGGCATAAAACCTGATTTGCATATAGTCTCACTGAAAAATGCTTTCTGTAAGATGAATATTGCACTTTTGTGCAGCCTCAGCTCTATTAGTTATTTCTGCTGCATAAATGATCATATATCATTTTATCGATGGCAATTTTCTCTGCAGCTGCAGTTCCTGTAAAAAAGAGATCAGTAGCTCTCCACCTTTTTACTGAGAATTCAGAAGATTCCTCTTTTTTGTATATGAGCAGTATGTGAATCAACACAAATTAGAAAATCCAGAGTGTTCCAAAGGAAAGCTGTCCCTATCCATCCATTTCCTGTTCAGTTATACTGAATTGTTTGCCTGCTATCATAAAAATCACATTACTGCAGTAATAGCAAGTTTCAGAAAAGCTTTCTCATTATGAGTAAAAGCCCATAAATCTCAGAGTGTCACCCACAGGAGAGTCCAAGTGGGGAGGTTGGTGTGCCCAGGGTCACAAGGGACACCTCAGGGGGCTGATGCCATTGACTGTGGAGGGAAACTGCACTGGGAAACTCCACCTCACACTTGATGCCACTTTGGAAAGAGAAACAAGGTCATGCAAGGGAGAATTCAAACCCCAAATGGTGGAATGGCACTGGCTAAACTCTGCCAGAAAACTGCTTTTAGCACCACAGAATAGTCAGGGCAGGGCCTGAATACAACCTGCTCCTCTGATGGAGTATATTCTGCAGAGTCACATCTTCAGATTTTGATGTGGTTTCATTTTTCAGTTCTTTTTCATCTTCCTTCTGCAGTATCCTCAGGCTAAGTGTTTAGATCTCAGTTGTGTGAATGTATATTTATTGAGACTGAGAATAGTGAGTCAATGGAGACCTTGTTCCACAGACACCTGTACGTGACTCTGGTTATACTTGTGATAGGAAAGTGATCTGTTTAAGGAAAGTATTTGACTAACCATGCTTTGTGAACAAGCACAATTCAATAAGTGAAAAGTACATCTGTATATTCATGCTTATGTGAGAGGTTTCTTACTTCAGGATGAAAAATTGCTGTACAGTGGTTGTGGTTTCCCACAGCAGAACTCCCTGCATTCATTCTCCAAGGAGGAATCAAGGAACAGTGATCACCACCACCACCTCCATTTTTGTACAGCCCTATGCTCCATCATTCAAATAACTCCACAGCTCCCACAGATAAGCTGCTGGGGAGGCCAGGGAGTATCACTGTCATCTCCTTTCATCTGGCAGCAGGCTTGCTTGATCAACGTCTGTAATGAGGGCTATAAGAGAGCACAGATATCTGGATCAAAGGGTAATCTCTCTCTTTTATGTAACTGCAGAGCCTCACATATCACTAGATTATTCTCTGCACTTGCTGTAAATAATTCTCCCCATCAGAGCTAAGCGCTTTGCAACCATTGCCTCTAAATTATAAGATGATCTACACCACCTCCACCTCTGTGCAGCTACCTGACCTAAGGTTGCTTATTTTCACTCAGCTCCAGCTGAAGATTTATGATCACAGGATGACATTTTCTCTCAAGGGGACATTTTTCTTATCAAACAGAATTTGTTTTTTATTCAACATTTCATCATCACCTATTTTTATTACTATACTTTGGAAAGTGTGGTAAAAATACGAACTTATCTCTGTTTATTCAATGAATAGCTAAGAGCTGTAGCATGGGTAGGAGCAGGTGTATTTTTCTCTGGAGGGGTTTAAGAGACCCATCCTGTCCAGGTTGTCTGTGTGCTCAGTTGCCTCTTTAGGTGACCTCTGACATGTCAGGAGGAGAATGGACACTCAGCCCCAAAATCTTTCTTTAATGCTGTAGCCCTGAATGCTGTGATGTAGGATGTATAGCCATTCAACACCTTGGTATCTAAAGAAGTACTCAAGGTTGTGCATTGCCCTGTGATCCTGACTTAGAGCCCACCCCTGCTGCTCTGGGAGCTGAAATGAGCACAGTGCTGTAGCTTTCCATCATGCTGATGCTACCCTACAGTGTCTAGAAAAATGCACAGGGCAAAGGAATCTGGTAAAGGAGGATTTGTGAAGGCCCATGGAGGGGTTTCAGAAAATCTGGAATTCTGTTTTAGCCTACTCATATGGCAGGATTACAATCTCTCAAAAAAAGAATGAACTCTGCTAGGAAAAATCAAGCACAAAGCAGCTGTGGGTGTATGGGCAGTGCATGGAACAGAAATAACCTGATCTGTCTGAAGGCTGAGGCACAGCAGGCCTCCTGGACTGCTCTGCCTCTTCCAGGTTCAGCATGCCTCAGGGGTGGATCAGGTACTTTCGATAGCTGAGCTTTCACTTTGCTCATTCCACAGTAGCAGATGCCCAGGAGAAGAGAGTTTCACAAAGTGCCTTTCCTTGGGGAGGGTAGAGGGGGAATGACCACAGCAGCAGCAAGTCCTGTGCCTGCCTTTCCTTTGGTTCCACTCTGTTTTGTTCTATTCTGTTTGGTTCCACTCTGTTTGGTTCTGTTTGGTTCAGTTCTGTTTGTTTCCATTCTGTTTGGTCCTGTTGGGTTCCATTCTGTTTGGTTCCATTCTGTTTGGTTCAGTTCTGGGTTTTTTTTCCATTCTGTTTGGTTCTGTTTGGTTCAGTTGTTTGATTCTGTTTGTTTCCATTCTGTTTGGTTCTGTTTGGTTCCATTCTATTTCACACCTCACACACGGGGTATTACTCACCCTGGGCTGTCAGCCTCTGCCATGCCCCTGGACATCAGGCCAGTTTTCAGTCGGGTTCATTGTAATTGTCACCTGCTACAGTGAATTGTCTCCAAAGCCACCTTTGTGTCAGGCTTTGCTGCTCAATTTCAGATGTCATCACCCTCTCGTAGTAGGCACTGTGATAATGAGACAGGTAAAGGGCAGAGCAGGAATTCAAAGGGCAATGAAAGGAGTGAAATACAGGGCATACACCTCAGCAAAGGAGTAAGGCAGTCACTGTTGTGACAGGAGGAACACACTGACAGGCCAAATAGAGATGAACCTCTTAATGCTTCAGCTCCAGTGCAGCTGAGTGATCATGATTGCTGGTGGGCTCTTAACTGTCCTCTTGCTGAAAACAGAGGCACTCTGTGCTCCTGCTTGTGTCTATCCACACTAGAGTCAGTGTGCATGCAGAGGGGAATTCTGCAAAATGCATACCCAGAAAAGGTGCAGAGTCATTTTTACAATAATCTGGGAGACAGAATGCAGTAGGGACAAAGTTGTCACAAAGATACTGAGGCAAAAATATTTGTGACAAAATTTTAAAAGAGGAATAAATTCAGGAGAAGCATAGAGAATTGCAAACTCTTTAAATTGAGAAAGAAACATTTGATGAGTTGCAAAGAAACACAGAATTTTCTCAGTGAGCAGAGGTTTAGCTGAGGTTAAACTAGAGATGCTTTTCTCACAGAATTGTTTAAGGATGTGTAAGAAATAAACCTTAGAGCTTACTCCACAATGTGCTGTTTATCACAGATGATGAAAGGAGAGACAAAAATCTATGAAGAGAAACATAATGCTTACTTTGGGCATCTCATTGAGTGTTTTAAATCACACTCCCTGGATGGGACATGAGCTTTTAACTGAGGTTCATGGAATCCTAAATTACATGTCTCAAGTAGACTAACAAATACCAGGCACACAGATTAAAAAATGTAGCTGGTTAAAACCCAGAAGATCTGGTAAGACAGACGTAGCTTTTGAAGTTAAGTAAAGTTGACAACATACATTTACAGAGTTCAAATGGCAAATGAAAAACATCTACAGTGAAGCAAAAGGAAGAGATCCATCTTTCACATATAATTGAAATACCTGAAGGTGCAATGCTCAGACAAGAGGAAATAAAACAAAATGCCAAATGTAAGGGATATTACTTGTGACTTTACACCACCAGATAAAGAACAGGAGGGAAAACTAATTCATGAACAAATAGAGTTTAATATTTCCACACGTATAAATGATGCTGAATTTTGGTGTTGTTTCGATTGAGGTGTTGATGCTATAATTATTTTTTTCTTTATTTCGTTTGACATTGTTGAGTGTGACTTTGTGCCACCATGCGTGTCTGTTAAGCTTTGAGCTGGCAGAGCATTCACATGCAGTGGCAGGCAGGCTTCACATCTGACTGAGGAATGACAAGCCATAACTGACTGCAGAGCAGTGCCTTCATTTCTGAGATTGGGGCTTTTTATTCCAGCACCCTTAGCTTTTCCCTGCCTGCCCAAACTTTGTAACAAAGCCTGTGAGGTTTCCTCTCTTAAATCTTTTTCTTCTCTCCAGCCAGCAAGGCCTGTTCTTTCAAAAGAATACTCTGCAGTTTTCATCTCCCCATTTTCAAGCAGTTGGTTTTGAACCTGCCACACTTGGGTGGCACAGCAGCACAGATTTCTCCTTCTGGGGGGGAACTTGGACCAAACCTGCACAATCCAGAGCAGTGGAGGAGAGCAGGGAGGTGCAAGTGAGTGCTCCCAAGTGCTGAGCTGGCTGGATCCCTCTGCTAAATCCTGGGGACAATGGGATTTGTGCCAGCAAGGGCTCTCCATGGGCTGAGCTCATTGCACGAGCTGTTTGGTAAGGGTCTCTCCACATGGCTGCAATTGGGAATTTGGACACAAAACTCAGCTCCTGTTTCACTGCACATTGCATATCCTGTCAGCTTTTCATGGAAGCATAAAGGGAACTGTTCAGTGTCTGCCTAACAAGTGCATTTCTGGGGCTGCTTGTGCTGTCACTGGTTCCCAGTGCATGATGGCACCTGATTCAAAGCACCTGAAACGTTTTAATGATACAGCAACTGCAAGAGCAAAATGTTGGACAAAACAGGCTCTCTCATTAAAGTGGTAAATGCAATATTGAAAAATATTAACAAAGAGTGGAAAGGGAATGGATTAAAGGAGAAGGGGAACATTTAGTCTGGATAAAACTCAGAACAGGTGACAAACACTGTGCCCATGAGCTGTGTGAGCTATCAAAACAGGAGAGAGGCTAGCTGCCTCTTGAGATGAGAGTCTTACACGTTGCCAGTTGAAAGGAAAGGAGATTGTTTTTTTCCACATTCAGAATACATCCACACAAGATGGTCTGGCTGGTGGAGGGGACAGGTGTGTGTAAGTTCTGCCCCAATTTCATCATTCTTTTCAGCACAGAATCAGGTTTGACAATTTAAAAAGTTTGTCTTCATTTAGCTAATGCAATTTAATGTCATGCAAGTTACTCCTTGAGCTTAGACATGCTTAAATGACTTACAAGCAGACTGATTTCATCTGTCAGTCAGGAATGCATTATAATTGGTAGTTTGTTCATATATTTTAGCAAATATCAAGTAGAATCAGAAGTTCTTCCCTTCAGAGATTAGTTCAAAATGTCTTTGATATTTCTGATTGTAGAACTTGGTGTTGTTAGTTAGTATGCAAATTCACATTTCAGCCCTCTGTAGCCTGCCACTGAATTTTAATGAAGTCCAACTAAAGTACTGGAGTAATGGAGTCATGATAAAGTAATAAAAGAATAAAGACACACAAGTAGAGAGAAAAAGATTTCATAAACTTTTGCCTGGGTATTCCTTAGGCTGTGTCCTGGTGTGAACTGTACAGGGTGGAGTGGCTGCTTTTACTGTCCCTTGTACCACAGAGAGAGAGGAGGAGATTCCTGTGGTTTCACAGGTCAGCAATCAGAGAATACCAGCGCAGCCATCAGCTGCAGATTTCCTCCCAGAAAAACTCTGTGCCCATCAGCCTGGATGCTGGTGCTGCAGCCAGCACAACCAGACACTGCTGGCCTGCCTTCAGTGCTTGCTCAAGACTGGATTGTTACAAATGCTGGAGGAGCAGCCTGGCTCACATGTGTGTGGTCTGTCAGAAATATTCAGTAATTTCCATCCTGATGAGAAGGGCAGAGGTTGCTCCTTACAGAGGAGATTGAGTAATGTTAAAGCTGTCAGGAGAACATGTAGAAACATATTTTATATGTTTTGGTTTAATTTTCATGGTCTCAAACCAGATTTCAGACACCTCAGAATAATTACATGTAGGTGTCCATTTTACAAGCCAAAAGTGATCCATGCCCATATAGATTAGTTTCTGGAAATTTGGTGGGTAGGGTCTGCAAAAACTGCACACTAAACTTTAGGCAAGATAACGCTGAGCTTGATTGAAAAGCTGCTGGAAGGTCCTCAGAGTAATTTCTAATTGTAAGGGAGAGACTGTGTAAGGATTATTTCAGCTGATTTTAAATAAAAGGTAGAAATAATTCAAGGGCTGAATTTGGCCCTAGTTTTTATAAACCAGACAATAAATTAGGCCCAACCTCATTTGTGGTGTCTTACGAATATATATTTTGTTACAATTGTCAGTAATGAGAAGTAAAATGAAGTTTTTTTACCAAAGTGTTTTCTTTCCTTAAGATCTGTGCAAACACATTAACAAATGTTCTTAACTGAGAGGACGCAAAGAATCTTCAGAAATTTTCTCTCATTCTGAGAAGTCTTCAGGCTGTTCCAGATTTGGCAATAAATTGAACTCAGATTCTCAAGGGTAAAATCCTTGTGAATTTATTATTCTACTGTTAACTGCTGTCTCTCACAATTTATGACAGTTTCAAATGTTCTGTTTTGAAGTTGAGTGCATTAGAAGACAGGTGTTTGAACAGTCAGGATTTAAGTTTTCAAACACTGTCTTGCAAGAATTCAACATTTTTCTCTTAAAAGAAACTCAAAGTATTTTTTCACAGTCCTTATGAGCCTCAAAAATAAATTTTTCATGAGGAAACACCAGCATGTTTTGAAGATTTGCAATAAAACTGTTGGCTGAATACTTGTAGTGTTCTGTACAATGGGCTCGTGGCTGGAACCAGGCCATCCTTTTTTTCCCCAAAGATATAAAGACAGAATGTTCATGTTTTCCAGATACTATTTTCCTCTTTTCCTACCTGCCTGTCTCTTTCTATATATGTGTATTTTAAGAACAGACTTTCAAGGGAGAATTATCTGGAAGATATTAGCTCCCTTTTAGAATTAAGAGTTACAACCACAGCAATGAAAATAAGGAAGAAACAACTATTGGTGTTTGCTTCTCTCTTGCACTAAACCAGATGTGTTTAAACAAACCCACTGCTTGGGCTTATTTAAACAGGGGGAAAAATCTGTCTTGATCAGCAAAAGATCCAGCCCTGGGAGGCTGCAGAGCCATTTCAGCATCCTCTGCCTGTGGTGATTTCCAGCTCCTCACCAGAGTTCCTGGGCTGGGACACGGGGCAGGGCTGACAGGGAGGCATCACCTCCAACACCCATGTAAATTCATTCACCAGCCTCTCTCCACATCCTCTCTATCAGCATCTCTGTAATAGCAGTGCTGTGCTGCACAGATGTAGAGCTTTTAATGAACCAGCAGAGATGGGAAGGGGGAGAAAATCCCTTTTGTCTGCACTGGCTCTAAAAATTTTACTCTGCGCTTTTTAAAATACCAAATGGCTCTCTGAGAGCTCAGGAATTGCTTTACAAAATTGGCTTTTTGGTGTGAAAAACAAGCTAGCAGATAAAAAACTTTGTTGCTGTTGTTGTTGACAAAATCTGTTATAAAGCTGTGGTATATATTGAGAGAAAACAGAAAAAGGACTCCTTGATTTGTTTTGGTCAGAAGTCTATGTCATTAATCTAATCTCAGAGTAAGATGGAGGTGTGAGCAGAAAATACACTCCTGTAACATAATAAAAATTCTGATACTACCTTTCCCTGCAGCATTTACTGTCTCCCTAATGGGAAGTCACAGTTTACACGTATATGAAAAAAATGTAATTTATCTCAATTTATCTCAGAAGTTTCTGTGTAACAAGGAACTACTCTGGAAAGCAGCATTAAAAAACACCTTACTCTGGAACTTTGCAGGAAAATTACAGTATTATAGAATATGTTTTATCAATTGGAAGAGTTTTTTTCTGTTTCCTTTATATTTTTGTCAGGAACAAGCAGATAAATTGGATTACTTTTGGAGCAATAACCAGCTAAATTGGATTAACCAGATGAACTGATAAAATCCCTTCACATTGCCAAAATGCCCAGGGATTTCTTCCTGACATCTCTATTTCTATTAACATCTTCCTCCTCCTCATTGTTTGAGATGCTAAAATGTTTTTCAAATTGTGCTGTGAAGTGACAGCAGCTGGTAATTTGGGTGGTGTATGATCAAGAAGCTTGATGACTTGCTCTAGGATATGGGAAAAGGTGAGGGTCTGTTTCCTTTGGAACTTGATGTCTCCCACCTGCCATAGGCTTCCTTAAAGAATGCCATCCTTAAAGAATGCCAGTCAGCTCCTCCCTGTTTTCCCCTTGCTGTCCTCCCTCCCCTCACCACACAACAGTTCTTGTTTTCCACCTCTGACAGGTCCTGGAGCCCTGAAATTCCCCCTGCTCACGATCTGGCAGAATGTCCTTTTGCTGCTCTCACTCCTCTTTAAGGAAACTCATTACAATTCAGAGAGACTGATTCTGGTTTCTCTTGGAGTTTCCCATTCCTGGCCAGGGTGAGAAGGTTTCAGACCATTTGATGGTAAAATTTGGAGTGTGCCAAGTGCCTTGGGAGCACACACAGGTGACAAGCCAGAGCTGCACTCTGCTCCCAGAGAGAAGCACCGTTAAGGCAGTGGGTAGCTTCAGCAGCACTGAAGTTTTAACAGTTGGCTTGTTAAGGCCACCAGTAAGAGCCCCAACACCCTCAGTGGTGCACACCTCTCTGGAGTGACTTTAGGAGCTATTCCTGGGAAAGGTGTAGGGATACAGGATGGGTAAATGAAGGTGGTGTAGAAGGTAATCTTATCCCCCAGTGAGTTGCAGCTGGACCAATTACTAAAGATTAGAAGCAGGCCTGATCTTAACAGGCCCCACCTGTAGCCAATAAGAACAAGTGCTATAAAAGAGTGGATTG
>LTAT01000007.1:15293333-15310012 GCA_003286495.1 Chlorodrepanis virens | reverse complement strand
AGGAGCTGCCTGTGAGAAACAGCAAAGTGGTTTGGAGCTCTGGTGATATGAAATCCTTGCACTATAATGATGTTAGAACTCATGTTATCTTAAGATGACAGAAAGGCATGGAAAACATTCCTGTCCTGGGGTTATTTGGTTGCAGCTGCAGAGATGTAACTTGAGAGAGAGGAAAGAACTGGGAATGATAGCTGGGACTACACTGAAGTATGGTTTTTTCCTACTTTCATTTGAAATGCTGTGCAAAATTCAGACACTATTTACAGAATATTAGTCTCTTTTGTTCATTCTTTGCTGTCTCAAAGGCATTTCTATTATCCATTCACCTTTGTGTTCACCCTCCATTCCACAGTTTTTTTGCAAGGATGGGGCTTTTCACAAAAAGACCTTTTTCACAATTCACTCTTAAAACACAAGGTGTAAACTGATTTTCACAAATTCATATTCATCGTGCCTGGATTGAATTAAAACTACAGAAGGACAGTGAATACATTTTAATGTTTGTCTCCATTCATAGTAGTCTAACGGGATCCATGAAAGTGTTTGATGTGTGAAACACAGGTTATTGTGCTAAGTATGCATTGCTCCTATGACTATCTCAGCCTCATGCTCAGGCTTTTGGTTGTTTGGGGGCTACAGTTTTTATCTCTGGTCTGTGATGTACTCATTATGTTATTTTTCTTTAAATAATGTTGAGAATTTAAATTTAATCAAAACTTGGATCCCATTTTGAGCTACTTAACCATCTTTGTTACTGAATTCTGGGCTTAGAGTAAGAGACGCTGAATGTTGCCTGCAGCTTACATATATTTTCTTTTCTATAAGTCAAACCCTTAAGAAGCACGAAGCTTTTTAGCAGAGTTTCAGTGAAAGCTGTTTAGCCAGAGGGGTTTTTCCACTGCCACATGTTACATCCTTCCATAGAAGTGCAGTGCTGCCATTTCAATTTGCCTCATGTGTATCTGTTTGTCTCCTGTAACTGTGAAGGCCTGCCTCTTAAATCTGTTGTCACTAATGCTAGACTGGAGGAAAACCTGGTTTCTTCTTCCACAAACATGCTGTACAGAGACAGAATAGGTAAAAGTAGTATAGGTAGGAAGTGGCACAGATCTTCAGGTTCATTTCCAGCAGACTAATCTACCTCCCAGTCTACCCAGCCCAGTTTTTATTCAGTTATTGAAGGCCTCTATTGTTTCTCCCTTCCACATTCTCTTTCCTTTGTTCTTTACACTTTTTTTTATCCTCTTGTTTCTTGTGCTTTGACATCACCTCTTGTCATAATTGAGTCAGACACAATGCAAAATAACACACTTCATTTTCAGAAGGCTTCAAACCCTAATTTTATTCTAGCATAAATGCTTTTTATACATTCTTTAAAAACTCAGTAAAGTTTGCAGTTTACACTTTGGTTATGAAGGGCAAACAAAGTGCCCATTGGAATAGACAGTTGCAGGTTTCTCTTATTTATCCTTCTTTCTTTCTTGGTTTCTATGTCAACAACCTTAGTAGGAAATTCTTTCAGGGGTAAACGTGGATCCTCTTATCAAACTTCTCTGGCTCGCAGAAGTCACTGTAAAACCTCCTCCACTACCTCTGACTCTGAGGTGCCCACAGATCCCCAGATCCCTTTGTCTTGCTGTGCTTTGAAGTCAGCAATCATTTCTTCAATGACATTGACACAGGACTCAGAGGAACCCCAAGTTTGTGACAAGACTGCATTGGGAGGAGCTGCTGACTCCCTCGAGGGCAGGGAGGTCTGAGGTCAGCAGCTGGGTGAGGTCTGACCGGAGCACAGGGCAGCCCTGCTGGTGTTTGTGACTGGGGAAGGCTCTGAGGCACAGGGGGGGAATTGCTGGGCTTGTCCTGTCCAGAGCCAGCAGCTGGATTCAGGGATCCTGATGGATCTCTTCCAGCCCAGCATAGTCCATGGTTCTGAGATTTCCTCCCTAGACAGGGCTGGGGGAAGGAGAAAGCACTTTGGCTTTAAGACCAACTTGTAGAATGGGTTGAGAAGCCAAATCTAGACAGATTTGCACAAGACTGGAAAGCTACTGGGTGCTTTCCTTCCACACTGATCCAGGTGAGTAGGTGTGACTGGTTTAGAGGCACTTCACCCTTCTAACCTGCCTCTCTTTAAAATTCTAAATTTAAAAGTGTTTGTTGAAAAGCAAGCTACAAAGTTAGAAGTTGGAAGATTCATGTCATTATGCTGGAGTTGCCTTAAAGCTGGGTATTTAGGCTCTGTCAGCTGTCTCCAGCCACCTGTTTTTCTGTCAATATCCCATCCTTAGATTGGCTCCCAGGGAAATGAAAGGAGCTGTCCCTGCAACCAGGCTTTGATGTGAACAAAATAAGACTTAAACATACCTGCTAGGATTATATTTCCTATTCTGAGACACAAGTTAGTTCTTTCCTCCCTAGCTTACTGACTCAATCCAGTTTGATATCTGTTTCTGTGCATTGCATTGTTTACACTATTTGCTGGCAGGTAATGGGATTATTTAGATAAAACAAGCAAATGTGCTTTATGCAAGTTTCCTGCCAGTATGGCCATGTACATATGACATGTACTAGACACATGATTTTCTTTGGTTGAGATGAAAAGAAAAGCTGTACAAATAGTTTCTCTCACTAAGCAAATGTGCAAAGCAAAATATTGCATTGCAGTATTTTAGAAACATGCGGGAAATGTACTTTCAGAATGTTGTGGATTTGTCAATTTTTGCTGGTGGTAACTGACTTTGCTTTTGCTGAAACACCACAGGAGCCAGAGATGAAAATCCAGTATTTTTTTCCATTTGCTCCTACATGTTTTCATAGACCAAATGTTAGATGGAAGGTCAAGCCTGGGAGGGAACAAGCAGATATCCAGAATTTAAAAAGAGAGAGATCCAGCTGGCAATTTAAGAGATGTTGTTTGAGAAAACAGTGACAAGGCTATCAGAGGCTGAGAATCCATTGTTGTCTTTACTTGCTAGAGACTTTGTTTCATCTGTTGCTTATTAAGATGGAAATATGGGAGAAAGAAATAAGGTAGGGAGTATTATGGGGGTTATACTACAAGATTTTTGAGAGGAAGGAGACACAGTGATGGTTTGGTTTACATGAGCTGCTTAAGAAAATGTGGCTCTGAAATATCTGTGATTGGTGAAATGAGGAAGGAGGGTTGAAAGATTAATTATGCTGGGGGTTTTATGTTCATTTTTTATTACTGAAAAAGTAATCTCAGGAAAGTTAATGATTCCATTGAAGAGGGAGAAAATAGGGGAAAAGCAATGTGATGGCAAAGCAGCATGCTTTTGCAGTGCCTGCTGCAGCTGAACTGCTGTGAGGGAAGCTCAGGCAGGACCTGAAGGCACTGAGAGCACAAGCAGCAGAGATTCAGAAGTGGCTATGAGTGTTCAGAGAGGTGGTGTCTAATTCTGATAGCATTCATGCCATTTAATGGCAGAAACTGCTCCACAGGGGTCAGAGGGATTTCACAGCTTGAAACTGGTGGGGGGTTTAGGACTTTTGACTTCTTGCTGAAAAGAAATGTCCTGCCTGAAATCTGAAACCCTGGAATTGAATTTAAAGAGGAATGATGGCTCACACTTGGAAATAGTGGATGCCTCAGGACTGGCTATACAATATTCTTTTCCTGAGTATTGTGATGATGACCTGAACCTGCAGAAAGCCATTATGGAGCATTGGTAATTAATGAGGTTATGCTTTAGGAGTTGAGCTGCTTTAACTGAGATGAGTTTGTGATATGTGACAAAGCAGCAGCTGGGTCAGGGAGCCTCTCTGTAGAGCTGGAGCTGCTGTTTTCTGATATTCTTGGGGCTGAAAGCATAGCTGCTAGGGCACTTGGATACAGCAAAAGAGGGAATTATCCCAGACAAATCAGTAGGTTACAGGACAACAGTCCAGCTGGGAATTGCAGGCATTAATGTTCTCTAATGCCATCATTATTACAGTGCTATCCTAGGTAATTTTTGTTGGAAGAAGTAGTAGCAATTCTTATTCTTAGGCTGTCTGCCACTTCATATTATAGAGGGTTCTTGTAACCTTTATCTGAATGTTTTCAGCACCTCACCTGCTTGCAAAAGATTTTTGAAATTCAGTAAAGTGGAAGCCTTCAGGGTAATAAATGTTCACAAGTAGAATCACCTGGGAATGCTCTGTAAAAGATTTAGAGGTTTTCTGTTTGAAAATTGCTGAATCTCCTAAACTGAATCTTTCCTGATCCCAGATTTTTGGACAGATGTGGAAAGGAAGACCTGGTCAAAATGAGAGATGGCCATAATCAACAAAGAAAAGGAGACAGAAAATTGTCTACCTGAAAACAGCCAGCACTCAGCACTTAAAATGCTTAGAACTCCTCATATGGGAGGCTCACATTTTAATTGCTGCTCCAGATTAATAGCCTGAACCTGTACTTTTAATGTGCAAGATGAATGCCATGCTGTCTGAGCTCTGGGGTTTGTAGTTATTCCTTCCCTCCTTCATTGGAAATGAGAATTTTATCTTTGACACATGATTTTGTTAACAGCATGGAAACCCCTAGGCATCTGCAGGTACAAATACACTGGCAGAACTGAAAGAGGAAGCTGGACCTCACCTGCATAAAAGTGGATTTTTGTCCTCACCAAAAATGCATTGAATTACGCAGACCTGAGCCATGTCATCTCAGCCAAAACAATTGAAAATCAGTGTGATTCTAGAGCTGGAGTTACTGCAGACTAGATGAGCCACAATTTGTAACATGCGTGGCACACTCAGCCCAGACTGGGTGGTCTATTTTCTGCACAGATAGAAAAGTTCTTTCTGTGACAAGATGTTTCCAAAACAATTCATCTGAAAGACGAAGCTATTCTGTAACTCAAATTACCAGTAGGGAAAAGTCAGTTCATGAAAGGTATAACTTCTAGACTCCAAATTATATGGCTCTTAAGGTGAGTCTACTCCTTATTGATTCCAAAATGTCCTCCTCTACAAATACTTGGATATTTACACTTTAGTGATGTATCTCAAATAAAAAAATGAGATGGACATTTCTGCGATTGCTCTTTGCAGCAGGTTGAGTCACTAATCACCTGCAGTATTCTCCCACTGCAGCATGCCTGGGGGTAATAAGCACCCATTAGAAACCAACAGCAGCAGACAATTCTCTTCTGAGCTGTGTGGGTGCCTGTAATGAAAATGTTAGTCAATAGGGGATATTTCACCCCAGTGAAATTCTTTTCTATTTGAGAAGTGAATGTAATGGCAATGGAAGGGGTTCAGGTGATGGCTCTATAAACTCTTGTGCTCTGTTATTTCACTGCAGTCACACAAAAGTGCTTTTGCTGCTTCTACTCTGTTGGACTAACTTCATAAGTAAATTTTTCTTGCAGCTCCCACAGCTTGTCTGTCCTCAGGAAAAGACAAAGGAATATTGCTGTGAGGAGAGGGGACTCTTGTCCATGGGGCAGAGAATTCAATCTTTCAAATTATTCACCAACCAGAAAGGAAATTAACCGTGATATTTATTTTTATAATTTAGTGTAATGTGGGAGTCACAGGTTCAAGTAAGTACTTCAGAGTGATGCTGATGCATCCAAGTAATCTTCCTGTGTTGTGGGTTTGTTTTCTCTCTATGAAAATGGCATTCCCTTACTTTAAAAAGACTGAAAAAGTAATTAAAACAGGAAAATACTTCAGGAATTTGAGGCTGAAGAGCAGCATATTTCTTCCATTAGGAAAACTACTTGCCCCAAGTGTATTCCATTTAATCTCACTCTTTGTTTATTAGATTTTATTATTATCATGACAGTTTGCACAAATTTACATGGAAGGCCCCCTTAAATCAGATCCTGCATCCTCTGAACTGTACTCAGCAAAACAAAGGTCCAAGAGCAAATTAAATGAGGAAAACCTTGGCAAAATGTGACCAGAAACATTTTCAGACCAACTGATGTCTGCAGTATGATGCTGATGGTTGCAGGGTAAGTGAAACAGACATTCACAGCAGTTAAAAAATGCTGGTTACCAACAGAGGGTTTGCAGTACCAGTGCCTGTGCCTGTGTTTAGCTCCAGTTCTGTGGGAAGGAAAACTCTTCAGAGAAATGTTAACACATTCTGCTTTACACCAGGGCATGGGGAGGCACAACCAAGTACACCTTTAAATTGTAAAGAGTTCCTCAACTTGTTTTTCCCTGTCTGTATCCTCCAAGGGTTGCTTGTTTTCTGGAAACCACAAAGCTACGAGGGAGAGTCTTCACCTATAAACACTCTTTGTACCAAAGTGATTTTCTCATGATCCTTTCAGTAAAGCCCCCTCTTGCTATTGTTATTTAAATGGTTCATTGCAGACACATTTTAATGTTTCAAATAATTTTCTTCTTTGTTTCTATTAGAGGGCACTGTTTTCCTGCTTTTCAGAAAATAATAACAATACAGCTTTGTTGACACATCAAGTTGCCTTTAAAGGCCAGAATTTTGGTTAAAGTTGAATTCCTTTTGCAGTAGGAGTAAGTGTACCTAAAGGAATTAAAAAAGAAAAAAGTCATAAAGACAGAAAATTAAAATTAATAAAATAATTATTATTAAAATACAGAAATTATACACTTTTCATGCTGTAATAATGGGATAATAAAGGCTAATTCCCTAAGTGAGCTTAGCTAACAAAAACTGGATCTGGACATCAGGCACCAAAGGAATTTTAGATGTTTGCAATTCTGGTGTTTGCTACTTAAACTTGGAGGCACTGGAAATTCCCAGCACCAGTGTTTGATGTGTGTGTGGATTCACTTTGGGACAGCAGTGTTGATCGTGGGGCACAGCACTGGGCCCTTTCTGTGTTTTTTAGGTCAGGAAAAGGTCTCAGAAACATGCTAAGTACCTTTCATTTCCTCCCCCCACCCCCAGATTTAAGAACGTGAATTTGCTCATTAAATCCTCTGTGTCTGTAATTTTGTAGTAGTAAATTCTACAGCCTTAAAATTGTATGTGAAAAGTTTATTTAGAGACATTTATCTTTGCAATTTGTTCACCTTTTTGTAGATTCACTGGCATAAATCAAGTGAACTATTTATTTGTAATTGCTGGTTGATTTAAAAAAAATCATAATAATGGTACTTTTGTTAAGAAATTCTGAAGGCCCAGGACTAAATTACAGTTTTCAATTCTCTTTACTTTGAAAAACTGATTCAGAGAGTACTTTGCAGTGGTCTGTGATTTGCTTTTCTTTTCATCTAATAATTTTTAACATACTTGCTCAGAAAATGGAAAACATTAGACATACAGCATCAAGATTGCATCTCAGGCAGAACTAATAACTTCTGTAATTTTTCATTTTGCTGTAGATATATTTCTTATGAAAATTATTACATTCTTCTACCAAAATTATATGTCCAGGTTCTCCACTTCTTCTATTTTCTTTTGGCCTTTCTCTTTCACCCAGGAACAAAATGAGATTCAGATTAAACCTATAGTGGAAAATAATCTTTTCTTCTGCCTCAAAATTCACTTAACTGTGGTGCAGATTAGCAAATTCCTTTCATTGCCTATATTTATCAGGCCAGACTGTATTGGTTAGAACCTTTATTTTTGTCAGATTTTATTTTCTTTTAAAGATGTTCTGTCTCTAGACAAAAACCCTCCAGAATAGCAAAGCATTGAATTTGTTTTGGGAGCTAAAATGTGGACTACAGGCAGATTTCAGCTGCTATAAATCTTTTTTAGCTGCACAAAAGTGAAAGGTTAGGTTATTTCAACGAGGTACCAGGCAAAGAACATTTTATATGATGAATTGTTGGCAGCACATAATTCTGTATGTATAAGTTATTTGTCTGGGAGCTGTCCATCCTAACCCATTAGTTCAGGAGAAGGTTACTCCGTTGAAGGATCAATAAGGTTTGCTAACAGTGTCAAGCTGTGCAGGGAATGTTCAGACAGGATCAGCAGGATCCAAGTGCCACTTTTTAAGCCCCTGCTTTTTAAGCACCTTTGGGAAGGTGCTGGCAGCTCCTTGAGCTCCTGGTGGCAGCAGCAGCTCTTGTTCCTCGTGGGGTGCAGACACCTGAGGAGCCCCTGATGCCACAGGACCAGGGTGTGTGTGCATGGAGCAGGGACATCCTCCAAGGCAGAACCCATCCTCACCCCCTGCCAAAGGCTCCTGCTGAGATGGAGCTGACACCACTTTCTGGGGCAGTGTCAGGAGGACAGAGGAGGCACAACCAACACCAGAGAAGGCTTCAAACATCTGCAGCCCTTTATTATCCTCAGTAAAACCTTTTACACTCTTCATCTTACATGCACTGCACCTGTGTGCCCTCTGTTCCCTTTGGTGGTTGCTCAGCACACCTGGGCACTCCATGGCTCAGTGCTGTCAGTGCTGCTCACCTGCTGCTCACAGCTGTGCCCACTGGGGATGAGGCTGGGCCAGCTCCATCCCAGTGACCCCAAACTGTGCCTACAGCACAGCCCCACCCCAGTGACCCAGTCTGTGCCTACAAGAGTGTAGGACACTGCTCTCTGCAGGACAGTGTTTTTCCAGGGCCCTGAGCACATTAACGAGCCTTGATTGTCTGGAGCAGCCTCACCTGGGATCACCACCCACTCCCCCTCTGCTTTTCTCCACTTCAGGAGCTGGAGCTGTGGTTCCTACTCCTTCCCTGAGCTGTCTGGTAGCTAGCGCTGTTTCCTCCAGTCCCAGCTTGCCAAAGGGGGTTTCAGAATTTACCTTGGCCTCGTCTTGTTATTGCATCTTGTCGGAGGCTCACTGGATGGCCACCTGAGCATGTACAGCCCAGCTCTGCCTGGATGCTATGGCACTGCACCTGACAGGTAAGACTGGCTTGGTCAGCCTCAGCTCCTGGTCTGTCCATCCTTGTGGAACAACTGTTTCTGCTGCTCCCTGATATGTCCATTAGCTGTTTCCCAATTGCATTTCCAGTGGGAAAAAGATAAAGTCTCACAATCCTTGCTGAGCATAAAGTGTTATCTTTGAACTGCAAAGTGCATATCAGGTACAAGTGGGTCTGTGACTCTTGTGTGAGGGCACCGGTTGAGTCTCTTTGCTGATTTATCACTTACAATGAGCTTTCCATTTGCTAGAGGATGCTTTGCTACTAAACTTTGGGTTATTGAGCAGTTAGGTTCCTTCTGGAAAGTACAGACTGCTCCATTGATTTTGTTTCTGTTTATTTGTTTGTTTGGAGTAAAACTAGATAGATCGTTTTCACCCACCCCATCTGAGTGGGAAGGATGGACCTTTGGGGAGCCCAGCAAAGGGTGATGCTGAGGAATTCTGTACAGGAGGCTGGGGAGCAGCTGCAGGTGAGCTCTGGCCTGAGACAGGAGCTGTGAATTGCTGACCCTCTGGATAACCAAGGGCACCTGTGGCTCAGCCAGGTGAAAGCACTCAGGGACAGGCAGGAGCTGAAACCTCAGCCTGTGAGGGGATAAGAGCCCAGGGCTTGCAGGGTTTGGGGTCCTCCTCAGAGGCACCAGGCTGGGTGCTCTCTGTGTCATTGCACCAGGAATGAATTGCTTCATGGAACAAGATAACTGAGAATCAGCTATGGGAAACCTGGGGTGAGTGTGGGATGTGGGGAGACACACAGGGACCTGTCAGGCCCCTCCAGGGGCTGCAGTCCCAGCAGTGACACTCTGGGGGTGTGTGAGTGTGGCTGCCAGTCTCGTGAATGGTCAGACTGGGAAGTTTCCTTAATGGGAATTTCCAAAATCTAATTACCAGAATAGAGAGGAGAAGAAGAATCTTTGTGTAAATATGTTGAAGTTGGGAGGGACTAAATGAGGGAGAGAGATGGAGAGCAAATCCTACAACTACAGTCCGGAAATCTCTGCAAAGAGAAGACTGAGCAGCAGGAGGAAAGCGTTGTTGAAATGGAAGTGTTGGGGTGAGGACAAACTGGGCTATCATGAGGGGATGTTGGACAATTGGTTAATGAAATGTGATAATTCCTTGAGCTGCAAACAGAGACTCAAGTGCCCTATTCTAGAATCTGTTGTACAAGCTTTGGCCATTTAAACTTAGTTTCACTAACTCAGAATCTTACACTAAATTCATATTTGCTCTGCTTCAACAGAAAGGGCGCAAATTCATCTAATTTAGTTTTTGATTGTAGGATATCTGGGAGAGTGGGAAATATGGACTTGAAGAAGCTTTAGAAAACATAAAATATATTTAGAAGGAGCCACCGGCACAAGTGAAAAGTTTACTGAGTTAAGAGTTCTCATGGAACTCTCAAGGAGCTTCAGTATTGTGTTCTGGCACACAGATACTAAACCTGCTGTATCACTTGGAGCAACTGGCCTGATAATCATTGACCTTTGTTCATCTGGAATTTAGAAAACTCTTAGACTTTTTTAGTACATGCCTCAATATTAAAATGCCTTAATTTACATTTTTCATTTCTATGTCTTGGCTGTGAAGCTGTTACATTTAATGAGCTAATGACAACCAGAGGAAAATTCAAATGCAGCCAAATCTGGCCTCAATTGTCAGTGAACCCATGGCTGTTTCTCTTCTTGGAGGATGATACAAACAGTAGGTGAAATTGTTATTGATAACAGATGTTTGCAAGACTGCAGGATAGGAGTTGGTTGCCTTGTTAGGTCCTGGCTGAGAAAATGTTGCTATTCATAAAATTGCTGGCTTTTAGTAGGAGCTAGAATTGTCAGTGATTGATCTTGAGATTGCTTTCATTATGAGGCTTCCACATAGAAAGAATACTGTGTTGGGTTTCATTTTTTTGCCTTTTTGCCAAGGAAAGGTCATTTATAACATTAGCTCATGAATAATGGCCAAAATAGATTGTGAAGCTCAGAGGGCTTCATCTCGGAGTGTTTTAAGCTCAGGGCACACTGAGGATTGACGTTAGGTAACTTTGCTATGCAATTCTTCTAGACTATTTACCTGTCTCTCTTGGGTTTTTTTTTCCCCCCAGCATTAAATATCTCTGTCAGGACCTCTCCCATAAAACAGTATCACTGAAGATGAGTTAGCTCTAGAGGAAAACACATTTATTATCTGGATAAATATTTAGCATATTTCAAAAGGGAGATAATCTTTCCTCTGTCTGCTGGGAAAATGACCATTTCTCTCTCTTTGGTCTCTTTTAACTGAACAATTCCTACATTCCTTCACAATTTCCTAAGTATTAATACTTAGTTTTCTGAGTAGGTTTCATGGTATTTCACTGAATTTTTAATGTTTAGTTGAAATACAGCTCTGTAAATTCTTCCTAGTCCACATATTTTATTACAGTATTTTTTTCTGTAGAAGATTTAGAGATAGTTCAATACAAATAATTGTGGTAGTATCCAGCTGAGTTAATTTCCCAGTGGATTTATCAAGAGGTGTAGATCATATCAAAATTAATTACAAAGTCTTCTATAACTTGTTTAGCAGAGTCTCTGCTTACTTGCAAATAACAATTGAGGTACTACCAATAATAGGAGTACCTGAAGTCGTTGAACAAAACTAATTAAAAATTTGTTTATATTTAGTAACAGCAGTTCATTTCAGAATTTCCTTCCCAAGTGATAATTCTCTGTCAGTTTTTTTCATTTATATGTCAGCTAAGGCATGCAATGAATGATTCAGGCTCATTCAAACTGCTTTTGAAATTCACCAGCAGCTGTAACCAGGGTAACCTATAATTCTAATCTTAGCTCACTTGAAAGTCTTAAGCTGTTTTTATCAGATCTTGTGGTGAGCTCTTCCTTTATGTATCAAACATTCATTTAATGTGAATCTTCTGTCCAAGGAACTGCCAGGTTACTGCAACACTCAGTGGGTGCTATCTCTAGGTTGTAATGGTTGAGGCTTTTGAAATGGGACTGTTGTTTCTAGTTAATTTTTCATTATGTGCAAGCAAAGAATTTCAATATATTAGTTTGGTAATTGACTGAAAAATATTTTTCCAATTGTCCAAATATGGGAAAATGATTGCCAGATTAGATATGAATATATTAGATATATAATATCTATAGATATTAGATTGGAAATTGAGGCACAATAACTGATACATTTAGAAATGTAAATTTTCCCCCTGGTCCTTTTCCTGGTGCTGTGCTGAGCCCTGTGGGTGATGGCTTGGGAAATGGCCTGGGTAAAGCCACGTGGGTGGTTCCTTGTGCCAGCTGGGCTGGGGGATGCTGTGGCACAGCAGGAGCACACCTTTGTGTGGGGCAGCCCCGAGAGCTGCAGCTGCTGGGGTGATCAGCAGGAAATGTTTCTCTGTGAGCAATCCTGCCCCGGGTGTTGCAGGCACAGGTGCTGGTGTGCGCAGGGACAGTGCCAGAACACAGCTAACATGGCCAGAGGGTAAGACTGGAACTGACAGGAGTTATTTCCATCAGGAAAGCTCTCACAGACACAGAGAACCTCTCAAAAAGACCCTTTCCTATAATGACTTGGTCATTTGGAGCAGCAGCTGTCTTCTACTTCCATCCTCACTGGGGAGACTTGCCCATGAGCATCTTGATAGTTAGGTGAATGTCAGTATGATTTAAGATGGAAATAATATATATTTTTTTTCTTAGTATAGTTGATTAACTTCTGTTTTTAATATTTATTTTTAGCTAAGTGAAAAAAAGCAGTGGTGATTATCCCAAGTTGTTACACTGCTCGTGCATGATGGATATGCTATCTAGAACACAGTTAATTTTCCTTCTAACTGCATATTGCACTTCCCGGAGTGTCAGTTATATTGAATGATAAAGTTAAAACCACTCTGGGATTTAATCTTTTTTATTAAAATTGTCAGCCATATGAAAAGGGAACCATCAGCATCAATGGAACCTGTACTGGCCCCAGCTGCTTGTTATTTATGTGCTCTGGTGTATCACACATATTGCTGAGCAGGCTCTGCAGAAAGTCACACATTCCTGAAACACAAAGAGAGACTCCTCCTGCCAGGGCCATAATTGAGTTTTACATAGTAGTCACCTAAACAGAATAGGAAGAGACAGTTTTATTCTAACATTTACATGGAATACATACTGTGTTATTATCTCTTTCCTTATTTCTAATCAGGTGTTCTGGTTTGTTTTAACTCATAGTAAATTTTTTTTTTTTTGTGGTGAAATAGAGCAACTGCTTTCTCTTCAGATGTAGCCTGCAGTATAGGTAAGATTTGGTAAAGCAGATTTTAGTCTATGCATTTGAAAGATTTCACTGTTGATAGGGCTGAAAAAGGGAAGGATGCAGCCCTCTGTGGGCTAATGTGCAAGACTGGGATAACTGAGTGTTTTGTTTCTGTAAGTTCAGGGTCTGCAATGTCCAGTTATGACCTTTCTAGGAAGACTGAAATGCTGATTCAGAGTCAGTCTTATTATTCTGGAGCAAAATGGAAACTGGAGACCAACACTCAGCCAAGAGTGGCTTCTCTGCAGGGACAATTAAATATATGCACAGCCAAATGATGGCCTCACTTGTGGGTGGTGATTGCTTAATCTCTTTTTTAGCTGGGGAACTTTCATGCTGTTCACAAACATCTGAATCCCTTCCTGCAGAAGAATCCATCTACCATTGTGCAAATATTCTGTATTAATTCTAGACCACACACAGATCTGAGTGACATCAGAGTAAGACTGCAGTAACCCCAATTAATTTTGGGAGGCTTATTCCAGGTTTATCCTACTCAGAGATAAAAATATGTGTATTTATCTTTGAATTGCATGGCACAGACTATTATAATGAGGTGCACTGAGCTCCATTCTCAGCATAAATTAATTTGGGGTAGTCAGTTAAAAAATATTGTTGCATACCAGATTGACAAGCTAGATGGTCCCTTATCACTTCAGTTAGGGAAAATATGAATGTTAACGAGTCCATTCTGTTCTATCACTGCTTCTGAAAAGAAAATTCTAACACCTATGGGGTTTTGGTGGTTTTTTGGTGTTTTTTTCCTAATTGATTAGTGAGCACTGCGGATACTGGCATTAAGAGTTGGGTCCTTTCAATAGAACAATTTGACATTCCTTAAAAAAAATTAAGTCCTTTAAAATATTCATTTTATTGGTCTTCTATAAATTTTTGGCAAGTAAAGGTGAAGTCTGGTTCATCGTCCTGCATTCAGATGTGAGGCAGATCCTTCACCTGTGCCCTGTAAGGCTTCATCTCTGCAATGACATCCAGCTTTGGTGGGAGACGTGCTTCTCTAGGAAGCCCTGTTCTGACACACAATGACATAACTTCTGAAATAAAACCACATTTGATGGAGGAAATAGTCAGTTTAGGGGCAAACTCAGTAATTTCCTTTTCCTTGTAGCTCTGTGTTCTCATGGCAATTGAGAGGGGCCTGGACAATTTCTTTATCCATGGTGTTCCCCATGCCCTTCTTGTGTCATGGGAGCAGCCTGGCAGCCTCACCTAGGGGACAAATCTCATTGCATGGAAAGGATTCACTGTGCACACCACGGAGAGGAGAACCCAGATCTCTGCATGCACAGCTCTGCCTACTGGGCATGTCCTGCTTGGCCCTGTCTTTTCTATTTAGCCAGGAAAACATATTTTATAATGAAGCAAACAACAAAAAACTACCTACTTGCAGTTTATGAATGCAAATATCACAGCCTCATTTACTGTGCTGCGAGGCTTTTATAGAACTGTGATTTCAGTCATTCATTTTATTATTTTTTCCTTGTTTTTTATATTTTCACCTATCTTTTACGTTGAATTTCATCATGTTTCATTACTTGAATTTAGGTTGTGGAATGGGTGCCTATTCTGTTTTAGGCTTTTTTACTTTAGGTAAAGTACTGCACAAAATTATGGAAGCTATTAGAACTGTGTATTGTCTCATTTTAATAACAATATAGCCTTTGGTTCAGATAATTTTATTATTTCAATAAATGCATTACATCGAATTGGTGCCTTTTTGTCTGTGGATGCTATTTTATGACCACTGAATAACCATGAGTTACAGGAAAAGGAATGAAAGCTGCAATGCAGTACAGTATTCCTCTTCAGCCCTTTTTCATCAATTTGCTTATTTGATGATTGGAAATCCAATTGATGGTCAGGTATTTCTTCTAAAACCTTCTTTGTTGTTCAGAGAAATTTAGGAAAGAATAGCATTTGACATTTTAATAAAGAAATTTGGCTTTATGCTGCTGTCAGTGTGTTTGTCTAGAAAACAACCAGCCATAAAGGGAAAATAATCAAGATTATATTTTTCATGTCTTTTACCTTTAATCCAGTAATCTGAAGAATGATGTAGTTCAAAAGACCTAATTTGAATATAAATTTATAATTATGTTTCTGAAAGCTTTAGTAGTTTTCTATTTAAATCCCTAGGGCCCAGTCTGCACTCAAAATTATATCATTTCTCTGCTATGCCTGAGTGTTTCCAGTGCTGGAACAAATTTTGACTTATGGCCATTGAAGGAGGAAAATACAAAACTCAGAGCACCACCTTGTTGCATTTATTGTAGTCTGACCATCTCCATTACTCCAGATATTTTAATTTTTCAATTACAGAAGGAGATAGGCTTTAAAAACTGGGACACATTCAACAAAGAGGTTTTTCTCAGGGAACTGAGACTCTGGATCACCAGAAGAAAACTCAGCTTTAAGACAAACTCGGTGACATTTAGTAAAGTTGACAAATTATGAAACAAAGCTCTTAACATCTGTTCCACCAAAAAGCATATTCCCATACATCAGAACATCAATTAGTCCTTTTAATTATGTAGATGATTTGCATAGGCTCTGAAAGCTTCATGAGAACATTCAAAATTTACAGTAAGAGAGTCCTTTTAATGTGTTTTCTTCTGATTTTTTTTTTCTTTTTAAAGAGTAGCTGTTTAGAGAGTTTTACTTCAACATCTGTGTGGCTCACACTGGTAATCTTTTAGGTGTTGAACATGTGTAGGTCCTAAAACTTAGATGATGTAAATCTCAAGGGAGGTCAGAGGGAGCCTGCTGCACTCAACAATTGCAGGTGTTTTGTAAATCATCACTTTAGAATGTGGGAATATGTTCAGCAAGCTTGAGATTTTGTGGGTTTTGTCTGGTACTGTAGAAAGACTGGAAAAAGAGGGTGGCTGTTTTGTGTCTAAACTAATTGGTCTGATTTTAACAGATACTTGGATGATCTTAATAGTTACGTAGAGATCTTATCTTTTGGCCTCAATGAGTTCAATATTTTCATAAGTTCCATAAATTTTCAGCTGGGATTTTTGAGTTGGCTTGTTTATTACACAGAAGCCCAGCATTTTTTTTTGCTGCAGATTGGTTTTAATGCATTTTCTTTGCAGGCAGGGGGAATTACTGTAATTTTCACTGCCAGTCCCTAAAAGCCTTACTGATGCTTGGTGTGCCTTGACAATCAGCTCCAGCTCTGTGCTAGCAAGAGCCCTTGCCTAGATTAGAGTTTGGGGAATTGAAAAAAAATAATTTCTTGAATTTATGCTTAAAAATGAAGCAAAGGCTATGCATTCCATGAGTGTCAGACCAATCCACTTCACAAAGCAGTTTCTTCTGCACCCAGTAGCACACTGCAACAACCCTGAGGCTGTTCTTCATTGCATCTTTGGAAACGGTGCCAGTGAGCGTATGCTTGTGTCAGACTTGTGAGAAAGGCAGCAGAACACAGTGAATTACGTTTGGCAAGCAATTCTTAACTTTGAATGCTCTTCAAGTTGCAGTTTTATTGCCTTTTTTTTTTTTTTTTTTTTT
>LTAT01000007.1:15255646-15293320 GCA_003286495.1 Chlorodrepanis virens | reverse complement strand
TTTTTTTTTTTTTTGATTTGGTGAAGTATAGCAAAAGTACTGCTCTTGAGGTTTTTTTTTTTGTTTCTTTGGGTTTTTTCCCCCTACATGAGATCTGTGAGCTTTATATGATACATTTTTTCGAAACAGGAGTTTTGTCACACAGTTTTTGGGGTTTTTTTTGGAAGAACAGAAGGTGATGCTTGAATTAAGTCCTTTTCAATAATCTTCCAAATTAATGAGAAAATGTTTCCAATTAAAATCAGCGTTTGATTAATTAGTAGTTGACTTATTTGGAAGGAGACAAGAAAGTCAGGAGCATCAGGATGCATTCAATGCAAAACAGGGAAGGAGAGTGTTACAGGAAAGAAAGCATCAGTGTCTCAAAGGATGCTGGTTGTTTTTCTCTAGGATATCCTTCCACAGCCTTTTCAAGTGGATTTGAACAAACTAATAAAAAAACCAGCTATAATTCGGAAGCACTTTGAGACTAATCGGAGCACCCATCCTTCAGCCTGAGCACTGTGTGTGACTGAGTATAATATCGTGCAAATGGCAGATTATCACACCAAAATAAATGTCAAGGGCATGTGCACATCCTTATACAATGTCTGAATAATAAATATATTTGTTCAGTTTTATTATTTTAAAAGATATATTTTCATATTCTGTTTTGGTACAGCAGGAACACCAAACATAACAGCTGTGAAAGTGGCATAGAGAAAAAAGTAGCACTTAGTTATAGAAATTGTGTCCTGGAGACACTCTATAAATGGGTACAGTATTGCTTTTCTCTTTTGGTCTTCATGTGGAAGTCACAGCATTCAAAAGAGGGTACAATACTCAGCAGAGTAAAAGCCATCTTTCACAACATTTATGTAAAATTGGCCCAGCAGTATATTCATTCTTGCAAATTAATTGCACTTTTTGGTACCTCATTTCTAGATCTAGAATCATAGAATATCCTGAATTGGAAAGGATGCATGGGGATCGTTGAAGTTCAGCTCCAGGCCCTGCACAGGACACCCCACAGTCCCACCCTGTGCCCAGAGCATTGTCCAAAGGCTCCGTGAGCTCTGTCAGGATGTGAGCACTGCCCTGGGGAGCCTGTTCCAGCGGTCCAGCACCCTCTGGGGGAAGAACCTGTCCCTAATACACAACTAAACCTCCCCTGACACAACTTCAGCCATTCCCTGGGGCCCTGTGATGGGTCAGCAGAGAGAGGGATCAGGGTCTGCCCCTCCTCTGCCCCTCATGAGGAAGCTGCAGACCCCAATGAGGTCTCCTCTCTGTCTCCTCTTCAGCTGCAGAAGCCAAGTGACCCCAGCTGCTGCTCATCTGGAGGAGCAAAATGGAGGCTTTCAAACAGCTTCATATCCTTCTGATACTGTGGTGCCCAAAGCTGTTGGGCAGCAGCAGAACCCTTCACAAACCTTCCATGGTTCCATTTCCATGGTATCTTTTGCCTGTTTACATTTACTGTATCATCACCGTCTAAATGTTATTAATGGCATGCATAACACAATGCAGCTTTATGGTTTCTATTCCATCTGGAATATCAATGCAAAATGGCCTCAGCTCTAAGGGAAGCCAGTGATTGACTGCTTGGTTCCTGTTATTTAAATTAAAAATTTGAAGTAGAAGTAGCAAAGATTGTTGATATATTATCCAGAATTCAGAGGAAATCAATACAAGCCTTAATGGTCTTCCCCCACTGCTCTGTAGCTGCATTAGTCACATCTTGAGAGAGCACTTTGGACATCAATCAAAGAAAAAAATCACTTCATTTTCATATTGTGAACTTCATGGCAGCTTGTGTGTGATCTTGGCAAGCTATTTCTGAAATTCTGTAAGAAAAATGCAAGAGGAAAAAGTTTCTGAAAGGATGGTAGGCTTTCAAGCATATACAAGCAGCAAGTCAGACACAAGATAAACTTTAGATAACCACCTTTTACTCTTTTTGATAGTGGAATGATCTGGAAAAGTAACCATGCATGCTTTTGTGTTGAACCAGGGCACCAGAGAAGAGCTGTGCAAGAACAGCCATACAAGAGAGAGTAGCTGCCCAACCTCAGAGATCCCTGTAGAATGCCATATAAATAAAATACTTCTAATAATAAAGAGGATTGGTTTTAAATCAAACCTCTGGTCTAATTCTAGTCCTCTCTGGGGTAAAGACTCTGATGTATCTATCTATGGATTGGACAAGAAATATCTACCACAACCTTGTTTCATTTCTCAAAATGAGAGGAGCCTGTGCCGGGGAGTGAGGTGGGACAGGAAATTCCTGGAACACCAGCATCTGGTGCACGAACTCTTGCACTGTGCTCTCAAGTGGGCAGTATTTTCCCTAGTCCAGCAGAGATGGAAAACCAAATAAGCTGTGACCCAGTGAGGGGAACTGACTTTCACATCAGTTTCTTTCCAAAATTACCCAGGAAAGCTTGGCAACACGTGATAACTTTTATTCTAAAGATTTGTAAGAAAACCACACTTAAAAGCTCTTCTGATCTGTGCCTGTTCCTGTGAGCTAATTGTGGACTAAGGTTTTCACAGAGAAAAGCACCTGAAATAATTATATCTGTTTGCCAAGAAACAAGTGTTTTCAGAAGGCTGAGGGATTAGGCTTAGGTAGAGAATACTTGGTGATTTAAATACAGCTTGAAAGCAGTTCAGTAGAATTAAGCTACTGTGATGTACAAAAGCATTTTGGTCTCATGTCCATCAAACAAAAGAGGAAATTATTTGGCCTGAGTGGCACTTTCAAATATGGAACAAGGAGAAAAGTGTTTTTCAATGCCCTCTTAGCAATCCCACCATGCCCAGACAGGTCTAGCAAGGATAACAATTGCTTCAAGAAGTACTTAACAGATTAATGTGGGTCTTGCAGATTGTTCCTCATGCCTGCAAGATGGTAGAGATACTGAAAAGGTTAAGAGGATACAAACTGTATTTAGACTGTAAATTCCACTTTGAGGATGGATTTCTTTCTGTGCAGCTTCTCTGTAATCCTTGGTATAGTGGATAAATCTTGATATTTATCTTGGATATTAATGTAAGAAAAATAAGCATGAATAATAGAAGCCAAAGCTGGGTCTCCCATTATTCCTCTCAGTCCCTCACAGTGGGAAAATGATTGTAAACTGCTTACTCTAAAAATGAGTCTGACCATCAGAAATTGAGCCATGTCCTAAACATAACGTGAAAAGAGGTGCAGTTGCACAAATGCCTTCTAAACACCACCTGGAATATAAATACAGAGCAGTTCATGTGTTAATCATTTGTCCTGCAGTTTAGCACAGTACTATTTAGTATTTTTTGCACTAAAACCTAAACGTGCAGCAAATAGAACTGTTAATAAATTAAAGTCAGCATAATTTAATAATAATAATAATAATACCACACCTCAAAACACAACAAAGCAGTGATTTTTGCAACCTAAGTATCCTCTCAACATTGCATTATGGCAGTGATACTAATCTGGCCTGCAACTGGAGAGGAATGAACTAAATTTAATTATCTCTTTAAATACAGCATTTGGTTTGGCCATAATAGAAAGCTGAGGTTAGTGCCAAAATAACAAAATTGCATTTATTTTGTTTGCTGCCCAGCCAAATAAACACTGCATAGCTGGGTTCCTCTGCCCCTTTCACTGCAGTGAACAAATTAGTCTTTTTCCTCTCTGATGGAAGGGTGACAAACCAGCAGGTTACTCTGGGGTCAAATTAGAGTCTTATCTCTTCCTGAGGGACAAATGACCTAAATTTGACAGCACAAAATCTTCAGTTCCTAATAAGAGTGATGCTTTACAGTCCCATTCCAGACTCTGGATTTGACTGGGTGACTGTTTTTATCTTTTTACTGATGCAGGTCCCTTCTGTGACTGCAATGATGCTTTTCATGGCTGCTTTAACAAAAGAAGAAAAGATATGTTAGAGTAGCATTTTTACCCTTTGAGATTTCTCCTGTGTCCTAGTCTGTCTCTGGTGTTCAATTTTTTCATCCTGTTTTGTTGTCAGAGCTGTTAGGAGTCTAAAGCATCACTTATGGTCAAACCCCAAAAAGTTGTTAGGGACAATATCTCACTGTGGTCATCAGTGCTCCAGATCCCACAACAACGGGTACCCCACCTTCCCTGCCCCTTTTCTGACTAGTATTAAATTCTTTAGCCTGTCTTAGGCAACTCTCACAACTGAACTCATGAATTACCATAATGTGTCTGTACCACAGTCCTTGCCTTTCATAGCATTTAGTGAACTCAGCATAAATTCTTTGGAGTCTTTTTTGTGGTGTCTGAAGAGTATTTCCTGCTGTGTTCTCCTGATACTGCTGCAAAAGAAATAATGGTATTATCTATTTTTTTTGGAATAATGAAAGCTTCATTTGGCTCAGCTTATTATGTCCCATATTGCAATTAAAGATCTATATAATTTATTTTTTTCTTCAACTTTGTTCCAGCACAGGCTTTTAAGGTGGTGTAGGAAAGGAAGGTTTCCCTATCTTATCCAGACATACAGTTGAAATTCATAGCTTCCAAAGAAATTTTGTACTGGTGCAATGATTAATGGCTACACATTTGCGGTTCCTATTTGCTCCACTGACCTTCACACATGATCTCTTTAACTTGAAGTGCATAATACCATCCTCTCACTTCTCCATTTTTAAAACATGTTAAAATGCTTCCATTTTTGGGATGTATATTTAAATTCAACAGATGGAAAAAAAATTACAAAAGCTGTGCCTCTGCTATCATTGCAATGGGGATGGGTAAAGAAGGTAAACCTTCTTAGTATGTAGTGAACCTACACTCTACATCCTCTTTTGAAAATTTTGTGTATTTTCACTGTAGACTCTAGTTGGATTATTTTGTGGTTGTGGAGTTTAATTTTGAAAGAGCTGAAGTGTGGCTATTTAGAAGCTTTCCTTTTGTTTTGACATTCTTTACCTTGTCATTTCACCTGCAGGAAGACTGCATTGGAAAGGCAATTATTTCTGTTGTGATTTCTTAAACTCATGAATTGGCTCAAAAAGCACAAAGCAGTTCAATTATAATCACTTATGCATGTCTTCCATGCCTGAGAGTTGTATCCCCTGTATGTGGTAGCTTAGCACAAATAGTCCAAAGAAAACAATCTCATGTGATCTTACCTTCAGCTTCAGAAATGCCACTTCTCTGCATTCCTTTTGCCACTTGTTATAGTTAAACTATGTCCTCCTGAGTGGTGCAAGTAAAATTTTTATTGATTAGTACCAGTAAAATTTATGTAGGGCAACAAAAACAACCCTATTTCATTCCCTTCCCTCTCACCCAGCAGATGCCAGTGAAAGTTTATTTGCTCAGTGTTGAGAGATAAGTAAAATCCCAATGGAAATCTCTAAATAAGTCAAAAGATCTAATAAATGAGCAGTCAGTAGAGCTGAGAAAAATCAGGGGAGGCATGAAGAATGTACACTGCCAAATTTAATGTCTGACAGGATGAGACAGATCTCCCTAGAGTTATGACAGACCCAAAATGTGGGTGAACCAGAGAGATTCTCTCTCAAGGCAGCTCAAAGCAGGGCCTGACTGAAAGGTGGTAGCAAATGATGATAAAAATATTCATGGATTTTAGTCCCAGTGACCTGGCCTGTATGATTTCCTTCATACAAATTCTTCTGGCTTCCTAGGAGAGCCTGACAGCTTGTACACCTGTAAAAGCCTGTGGTTCTGACCAGCTGGGCTCCTTGAACACTTTACTATGGAGGGTGGATTTCATTTATTGCTGAGAAGTCATGATCAAGTTGATACTGTAATAGACATGGGTGGGGGGGGAAGTGTGATCACTGTTTTCTCATCCTTGGTGTGATGTTTCAAGGAGATGAGTGTTTCACAAGAATCTGAGTAAAACATTAGTCATTTTTCTCATTTGCATGGTGGTCTATAATTTGGAAGTGGAAGCTTTCCAAGCTACATGCTGTAGCTGTGTAGGGTTCTGTGAACTAGGTAGAATTTTTCCAACTAAATTAACTCAAAAAAAATGGAAATAATTTGGAAGTTAGATCATAAAAGTTCTGTTGACAGAAAAGAGAGTGAGGTTTTTCTGTGTTTGGCCTTGTAAAGCAGAGATGACAGAGGATCCATTTGTGCTCAGCCTGCGTGTCATATTTCAGGATTAAGCAAAAAATAATGTGAAGCCAAACTTAATTGATTATGATTTAATGTCCGTGGTGTGATGTGATATTTTTGCATTTAATTCACTGCCCCCTGACTCATGAGTCAGATTTGACAGTGTTCTTCTGGAAGTGCTTGCAGTCCTCAGCAGCAGCCAGAATGATGGCTGCAAACAGCTGGGGAAGAGGTGAGGTCTTTGGGGCCAGAGGAATGCTGCTGTGTACTGCAGAGTGTTTGGTGCTGCTTGCCTCCTCAGGGATTCTGGTCCAAATGTCCAGAAGCCCTGATGTCCTTTACTGGTGAAGTGAAGCATTTCTGATAGAGAGCTTTCAGCAAGCCTCAGTTTGTGTTCCTGGCCATCTCTTCTGCCTGCTGTGGACAATGCTTCTTGTTCTTTTGCACGCTATTAAAAGACTGACCTCTTCATGACTCTCACTGAGGGGAAAAAAACAAAACAATTCAGAAAACAGCTTCAGTCATTTCTTAATATCTCTGCATCCTGGAGGAACATCCTCCCTGCTCACAACACTGCAGAACAGATTTATTTAGCCTGACTGTAGTGCTTTGACCTGACAGATAACAATTTATAAATATATTACAAATGAAAAGTATTTGCACTCTCTTTTTGAGCATCATTTGGTGTACCAGTATAAGAAACACCTAGAGAAACAGATCATTAAGCTCAGTTTCCTGTGTGCAGACATTGAGTTAGCTGAGTGAGGGCCAAAGTAGCATGTGAGCTTCTCAATGACCTTAATTTGAACTCTAAATGCATGGCAGGTTCAGAACATTTCAGGGTAAGCCAGTCGACCAGGACTGTTCCTCTCCGGTGCAAGGGAATAGTCTGCAGATATTAAGAGTATATCAAGCAGTCCGCTACTAATTCAGGAAGTCAAGTTGAGAGCAGTTCTACTTTTGAACTGGCTGAGGCAGGAGATAAGCATTTTGTACAGCTGTAATTGAAATACCAAACTTTCAGAGGTCAGTTACTGAGAGCTTCTACCATGAATCAAGATTATTTCATGGACTTAAATCCTCTTTGTGTTTTTACCATAAATGAATTTTGTGAGTTCATCTTCACATCAACGTGTTCCATTCTTGTTCAGAAGAGTCCCTGTAAGTTACAGAGCAAATTCAGGGACCTAAACAAAGTCTCATTGGAAGTGCCCAGCTCCAGTGGAAGTGTGAGTTTGATTGTTGGTTCCTCTGTGAGCTGGCTCAGGCTCTGTCATGTGCTGGTATGACATTAATTGTCAGCTTTGACAGCTGTTCTACACAGAACAGCTGTGCACACCTCCCGTGAACCTATCATGGAGAAGGGGCAAGCAGGGGCACTGTGGTTCCTTCCAGAACCACAGCTTTCTCTGAATGCTGGAAAATTCACCAAGACTTCTCCCATTGACCCCAAATGACTCTGAATTAATGCAGACAGTTATGGCACATATAAAGACATGCAGTGGTCTGCTTATGAGTCCCTGTAGTGACACCCTGATAGTGATTCTCTTCCATTCAGTATTTAAATCCTTTCCTTCCCACCTAGCTTAGTCATTCTAGAAGAAAAGAATTTTCTCCTGGACTCTGTAACCGTCTTTCTCCTTTCTCATTGTTCTTTTCTGGGGTGACAAACAGCAAAAATGTAAGTCACCTTTACTATCAAAGAATTAAGTGTCTTTTCATGGTTACCTGGGCCATGTATTTCTGTAATGTGAGTGCAGGCATTTGATATTCACACAAAAAAAAAGCACATTTATGTACTAGGGGGGCGATGAAGTGTTGTCTCATTAGCATTAAACAGCTATAATGGGAGAAAGATGAAAATAACTACAGAAACATGAGGAACAACAAAGATGAAAAGGAAGATTGAGAATGGTACAAAAACATGGCTCATTATTTGTAGGGTAAACTTGAAAGGTACCCTCCTCAACCTGCCTGCCTTATAATGCATTCAGAAATGGAAATTAATCAGCAGTTGTTTATAGCTGTGCAAATCTGGCTCAGGGATTGGATATTATAGTTAGCAAGCAACCTGCAGATTTTAAGACTAAGCTGCAGATCTTCCACAGAGCTGCCTTTTCCCATTAATTCTTCTCTATAGCCTCAGTATCTGAGCTTTTTCCCCCTTGACTTTGATGTATGAACATTCCTCACTCTGGCTGCTCAGAGTCTAAGATATTATTCCTTTATATTTGGATCTGTTAAAATTTTTTACACTTTATATGAACTTCTCTGTTGCAAAATTGTATTGATAATTTCAGATATTTTCTGAAACATAATAATCTAAGTTTAAAACCAGAAAGATTCAAAGGAAAAATGGTCTAATAAAAGTCCAATTCGGTCAATTAGATGTGGTTTGTTGCAATTGTTTTTCAGTCCGTTTGTGGGTATCTTTAACTTGTTTCACCTTCAGTTTGGTCCTGTTTTGAACCAGAAACTTTCTAAATATTGGTACCAGTCAATGTGATCTCATGTTCTCAAACATCCTAACAGCCAGGCTAAAATCCACAGGTTCTTTACCACTTTCAAAGTTTTGTAGATGGAAATGAGTTATGATATCTCTTCTAGACTGGAGTTAATCTAAAAGATGTGAAAATTGAGGATTGGTGGTTGTTGTTCCATCCACTTATAGCAATACCATTTGAGCTTTTTCAGTGGAGGCATTTGTCCCTTCAGATTAGCTTTATATTAATTTTTTAAAAAATCCTTAATTCTGAAGAGTCAGTGCAAGCCGATCTCCTGCTGATTCCTAGTGGTTATTAATTTGCAGAATGGTGTCAGAGAAATAATCCAGTGGGATTATTCCGAAATTTCCTCTGGAGCTGTTGCCATTTTGCTTTGACTCTGCCCAGTCTCAGCCAAATTCTGAGGTGCAGCCTCCCCGAGATGGGAGCAAAGACAAGGAACATAAATCAAGGGGACACTGCCCAGCTGCTGTGCCATTGGGATGTCACCAAGCAGAGATGTGCTTTCTCTAACACCAGGCATGTATGGCAGGGTATTTTCTTTGTTAGCCTCTGCCAGTCTGATCCAGCTGTAAAAACTCTGACATTTAGAAGTTTTGGGCCAGAACTCAGAGTATCTTCATAATTCCTCTGCATTTGAGCACATTATTTTTATGACAACTAAATGTTGTTTACACTGGTGCATGTGTTATCTTAGGTAAGGATTGTTGTGTACTCCACTGTAAGGACTGTTCAGTTCTAACTCCTCCAGTTCAGTTAATTGGAGGGGACTACCAGAGTGGTAGAAAATGCATTTCTAATTGCTGCATTGAGTGGTTCAGTAAATGACATTTTTGGCAAAAGTTCTTAAGCCCTCAACACTTTGATAACTAATGATCTGTTTTTGAAGCATGGAAATTCTGCTCTGGTGATGTTATAAACACAAAAATTTGTGTCATGATCTCCAAGCCATTACTTTGTTTTACTTAGTTTGTATAAATGCCATTTTCAGCTGTTCATGAAATTTTCCTCAGACAATATTGAGCGATTAAACAAATTTCAGGATTGTAAAGAAACATTGTCAAAGAAAAATATTTCACAGACAAATTTATTTGTTCAGAATTACATCTGACTGTTCATGCTTATTTTCTTGAACTCATTTACTGTAATTCTGGTGGGTGTTTTAATCAGTCATGTTTCACATATGATTTTCCTCTTAATGGAAGAACATTACTGATTTACATGCATGCTTGACATGCAGAGCTGAGTGGAGCAGTGTGCTTGTTTACCTGGAGGGGACTCATCAACCACAGTGCTCTTGATCAGTGTCATGTTCTCTCCCAAGAACACAAGTTTTGGACCTGCAGAACAGACCTCAGCCAAGGATTTATTTTCCTCCCTGATTGTTCTGTCTCATTACTCTTTCCTTCATTCAGCTAAAAAAATACTTCAAACACGTGTCTGGTGTATGTGGTGGCTCATGCTGGTCTCAGAGTGTTCAGCTTTAATATTGTGCACTTGAAGGATAACTGCAATGCCAGGAATTGGGGGTTATTTAAAATGTGAATGGGTAATGATGAAATAGCTTAGAAAAGCATCTCAAATTCATAATGGTCATTCACATAAATAATACTTTACCATTTCCTCTCTGTCATTCACAGTGAAGATTTGTGGCACCCTTTGATCAGATGCCTTGTCCTTGAAGTACAGTTAGAATTCCAGTGAGAAATACCAACTGCTCTGCTGACAGAATGAGTTCAGCCAGCAAGCATCAAACACTCACCACGGAAACCCAGGACAAAAGAGTTTCAGCCCTCGGGCACAGCAACCTGCAGCCTGGGTTGTGTGAGGGTCCTCAAAGATTCTAGTGTTTAACAATTAATTCTTGTGGGGCTAATGTTAGTTAGGCACTAATATTATTTATTTATGAAGCAATACAGTGGCCTGTGCTTATCTGATAGCCTTGCCAAAGTTGTCATCTCATTCTTTAGGAAGCTCCTTTATTCCCCCACCATTTTATTTTTATTGAAGTATTTTTTGCAAGTAACTTCTGATCTTAGTTCTAAATGTATTGTTCTCCCAAAGTTTACATTTTTATATAGATGGGCCTGTGTTATAAAAGGAAGAGCTGACTAATAGTGCTTTTTGTTAGTGTGGGAAGTAACTTGAAATGAAACAAAAATAAGGTAACAATTATATCCCAATTGATAGAATATATTAATTAGTCAGGTGATATATGTTCAGCTTTTAGAATTATGATCTTTTATTACCTAATAGTTGAAGGAAATTAATATCTATCCCTCAGTCATCAGTCAGGGTATATGCCAATAGGAATTATTTAGCCATACCATCTGTGTTTAAATTTGTTTGAATTTACTGGTTTTTGTGTTGAATCGTTGTCATCCATACTCATGCAGGCCCTAGGAGCAGCTGAACTCTGCAAATTACTTCATAACTTTCTTGCTTTTCTCATCCACAAGTTCCCTCTGGCTCAGATATCTGAGTTACTCCTGATTTTTGCTTCCCACATGGAAACAAAAGTAAACTTTTGTTTACTTCAGCAAACATTTGGATCTAGGAACATTTGGATCTACAGTGCAGCCTGATCCTTACAGTTTGTTCTGTCACTTCAATTTTTCTGAAAGAGAAAGGTTTTAGACGTGACAAAGGTGATCAAGGGGCTGACCTTGAGGACACTCATGCTGCTGCTTATATGGAACAGGGAATGCTTGGAACATAAAGAATTTGAGTGTTTGAATTCAAAGTAAGGATGACTGTAGTTTAAGTGGAGAATGCTAGATCCATAATGGAGTCAGAACACTTTTATGTATACCCTTTCCACAGTTATTTAAAAATGGAAATTTCTTGACCACATGAAGTGGATGAAGATCTCATGTCAAAGCACAAACTTCAGCCAGGGCTGTGCTGTGTTTTAGACTGAATGCAAGCTTCAGATTTTATTCTTCCATCACTGTTCAATCAAACATGAAATGAGAAACAATCATCATTATATACTAGCACTAAAACAATTATTCTTTTACATGCAGTGCACTTTGGTTCTGATATTAGCTCCAGATTTGCTTTTGCGTGGTGAAGAAATAAAAATTGATAATGACTTTATGAGTAAGCTCTCATAAATTAAAAAAATAACAAATGCATGTAGATCAAATACATCCTTCATTTTACTCATTCAATAAAGTTAGTATGCTGATACAGATGCATGCTCTGCAGGGTCTAAATATCTTAGGATATCCTGCTTTTCTATCAAGTATGACATAGATTTAGGTATTGTGACTATGTTAAATCCCTCAGCCTTATGTTCAGGTAGTGAATAGGTCATGGAGTCATGGATGGGCTTCATGATCTATTTTGCCACAAGCAAACAGATCCCCTTAGCAGAAAAGGTTTTTTCTAAATAATCAATTTTTATGATAGACTCATAAACTTCCTTGAATAAAATAACATAGTAATATATTGATTTTATGCATTATAAGTCTAGTCTTTTCATAGGCTTAGGAAAGTGCTCCTGCTCAGAGGGCTGGAGCTCTTCTCCTACACAGATGACTGAAAGAGTTGTTTAGTCTGGAGAAGAGAAAGCTCTGAGGAGACCTTGCAGGACCTTCCAGCACATAAAGGGTTCATAAAAAAACCAGAGAGTGACCTTTCACACAGGCAGGTAGTGACAGGGCAAGGAGGAGTGGTTTTAAACCAAAACCAGGAGATTTATATTAGATGTTAGAAATTGTTCCCTGTGAGGGTGTAAGGCCCTGGCAGTGCCCAAGGCCAGGCTGTACAGGGCTTGGAGCAACCTGGGACAGTGGAAGGTGTCCCTGCCATGGCAGGGGTGGAGCAGGATGAGCTTCAAGGTCCTTTCCAACCCAAACCAGACAGAGATCAGACAGTTTCCCACAGTTCAGTGACTCCTTTGATAACAGGTCCTGCCCCAAAGGGATGCACTGACTGTGCTCACCCCTGTGATGCTGATCAGGGCTATAATCACCTCTTGGAAAGGAGGGAGAGGGCTGAAAGCCTGTGCCAATCCCCACTCAGGTATAATAGCTGCAAAATTAACAATGGATAGAAATTATTTTCTTGAATCATAACATTTATTATTCATGTTAGTCTTCAGAGTGACTTGGACTCAAGGCACAATCCATCAGAACAATTTTCTGTGAAGAGGAGATGTAATTTTGGCCATGTTTTATATGACAATTTCTTTCTTTAGTAATCATTGACAGTTGAATTGCTGAAACTTCAGTTCTTAGCAGTCTGAAACAGCCTACATCTGGGAAAATTTTCAGGGTAAAAGCAAGACTTCTGTTTGATAGGTAATTTTCCGCATGACTAAGGGACAACAAAAGGTTGTTTTTTCTCTCTTTTTAGGGGCTTGCTCCATTACATTAATCTGATTATCCTGATACTGTTAATAGTTAATAACTGTTAAGTGTTCTAGGAATTTAGAGCCTTCTTTTAGCTAGGTTTCATAGACATAGGCCAGTCTTACTACCACAATTAAAATAACATATGGGTCTGATCCTGCATTCATGCAGCCTAAGATCCTACTGCCTTAGTGGTATGAGTTCAGACTCTTCGTATGGGGTGTGTCTAAGGTGAATACCTGCCTAGTTTTCCAGTCAAAAGCTACATTAGATTTTCCTGGTGTGACTCAAGCTCACAAAAGGATGGAAATTCTCAGCATTAAGCTTCTAAGACTTCTCTGCAAAAGTGTGACTTGAAGTTGGGTTACAGTGGTTCCCTGTCATGCCTTGATCCTGCTCACAAACGTCTGGTTTTCTGTTGGTGCAGACAAAAGTTAGAGTGAAGTATTTTTAAAAGTTAGGAGGGATAAAAGAATCCCCAAGCTCTTCTGGAGATATTAAAGCAGAAAGGTCTGCAGCGACTGAAGTTTTGAGAATCAGAAAATTTCCTTTGTGTGTCAGTGTGGAAGTGGTAAATGGAGCTGAACAAGGGCAGCTCTGTCTGGAGGACACAAGAGCATTATGAAATATCAGTGTTGTCACCCCATGAAGAGCCACATACCCTGAGTGTCTGTGGTGCTTTTTATAACAGCTCAGAGAGCCTCCATGGCAAAATGATCATTCTACACCATCTTATTCTTTCACTAGGCCTAATAATATACAGAACCCAATTTGACTCCACAGAAGGTTTTCTATTACCTTAAAATTATGCCTTTTCAAACACACTTTTCTTAGGGAGGGGTGGAGAAATATTTATCCTGTGAGGCAATGAGTCAGGGCAGTGTGTCAGTCTGCTGTGCAAATTAGGAGATAGATGGATCAAGGCAAGTGAAAATGTAAGAATTCGTGTTTCACAGGCTTGGTAGCTGGAATATTAGTGTGATGGAAAGAGGAAGTTCCTCTTTTTGCATAAAGCACAACTGTTGCTGTGTGTTTGTGAACTTTGCAATGCTTTGCTTGAAGGCCTCTGTGCAATCCTGGGTAGTAGATCAGGCAGGTGATGCAGATAAATTGCAGGACTGTTCCCCTCAGGGATGGAATAAGTTCAGCAGTCACTTAAGCACTGAGGCAGCAGCATCTTGTTCCTAGGGTCATCCTATAAATATTTATAATTTTGTAATTAGTTCAGAGGCAGTTGCTGTGGAGCCAATCAGTAGAAACTGATAAAGAGAAGAATTTTTAATATGACCCATTTAAGTGCAGCTCCTCCACCCCTACCACACTTAGGGGAGAGAATTTCTAATTCTATTTCAGCAGTTTGAAATAGTTCTGCTGCTAAGGCCATATTAGGAGTTCAGTGTGGCATCTAACCCAACAGAAAATGATTCAGTACATGTAGACTATATTAGATATTAGAACACAGTAGAAAATAATGTAATAGGTAAGATACCTCGCAGGTGCTGATTCAAAGTCATCCTAACATTCAAAGTTAGAACTTTATTTTTACCTTTTCTTCCCATTTTTCTTTTGAGAACATATACTGTGAGCTTACAGTTGAGTAAATGAAATGCACATTGACAACCCATGAGTCAAACTAAAGGGATGCTTATTACACTGCACATGAAAAAACATTCTTAATAGATTGTTCATCAAGAAAGCAAAGTGACAACTGTGACTCAATCTTAAAACCAGAAACAGGTAATAAAAGGGAACAACAACTAATGACAAGTGCAAGATGCTCTTTCATGCTGCTGGAAATTCCACTTACTCCTTTTTAAACCAGCCTGTCTGTTGGAAAGAGAATTTTGACTATTCAACTTTTAAGCTGATGCTTCTTTTCATATAGAAACAATCCATGTACTGGCTTAATTTAATTTAGGTTAGATTAATTAATTGTTTTGATATAGATTATTTTCACATTCTAGAAGGGATTTCCATTGGCTTCTTTGTCTAGAAGAATTTGTTTCAGTGTCATTTCATCCAGTTGACTTAAATTGCCTAAGGTGACTTGATGTATGACCTTGTAAGATTATTTTAGTTATCTGATTAAACTATTTTCTAATTTATAGTTGGGGAAAAATTAGAGAATGGATTCTGATATCTGGGAAATGCTTTGGAGTCCCAGTGTGCTCAGCCTGTTGCATGGAAATTGCAGAAAATTACAAGTGACCTTGACTGTGCCTTTCAAACTGCAAAATGTGACCAATCAGATGCCCCATATTTTTTTTTCCCTTTTTAACAAAATCCAAGGAATGAATTATTAACTTTGTTGTTCATTAGCTTATTGAATATGACACTAAAATCACTGTTTGTATGCAAAGCCAACCACAGTGAACCTTCTGCTCTCTCCAGTAAAAGAAGGAGGAGCCTGGGTTCAGCTCTGGTGCATCAGGAACCTCAACCATCATGAGATCCTTTTGTGCACACCACAGAAATCTCTCTAGCTCAGCTGGAAAATAGCTGCTGTGGTGTTCATTGTTGCTGCTGTTCAAATCTGATGGAGTCTTCCAAATCCTAGGAGTATAAACCATGTGCATTACTGGAGTTAGAGAATCCATCATTTTTCCATGGTTACACTCCTAGTATTGAGCTACAGCCAAAGTAAGCTCTCAGTTTATATATAATAACAAGTAATGCTGTTTCATATTTCAAACTATATAAATGCATTCAAACAAAATTTAAGATAATCATACCATGCCTTTATTTACCACTGTGATTGCTTCAAAATAAAGATGAAAATATAATCCTAAAAGATTGAATTGGCCAATACTTGTAAACATTAGGATAATGCATCAGTTTTAATGGACCTTTAAAAATGGAAATAAAATATAGTTTTCCTTTTGAATATTTTTCCTTTGGTGGAAACTAAACCTTCTTGAAGTACATAATGAATTTACTTTATGTGTTTGAAGAGAAATACAGTTTTTAGAGGCTCTGTCCAAGGTACTTTCCTAATCCACGAGTTTCACTTGAAAAATCCTGAGGACTCAGACATATTAATTGAAGTTCTTCAGAATGAAACAGCATGGTTGAATGCTTTAATAAAAAGATTGCTAAATTATAAGAAAAATACTGTCAGTTTGTCCTTTTTATAAAAGAACTTTTTAGAGTGAGGCAAAGCTCACCTGCTGGCAATGTCTGGAAGTCCTGTACAGGATCAGAGAAGAAGAAATAAATGTGACTTGTCTATTCATTTTTCCACCTTCTTGTGGCAGGTTCTTATATAAAGTCCAAGGGACAGATCTTGCATGTCCTTACGCAAGTAGTTTTCATTCATAGAAGAATTCCTTTGCGAGCCATTGGAGTTACTAATTTCAAGAGAGGCTATTTTGTCTTTAATATCAAAGGTTTTTCATAGCTGAAATATATTTGGAAGCAGGACAGGTTGAAAAATACTTTTACCTCATGGCAAAAATGGAGAGACAAAATGAAAGGTTCTGGCCTGGTGGCTGAGGACAGGAATAATGGCATTAAGAGGGCCAGGCATAAAGTGTCCTACCTGGACATACTCCTGGGAATGATGAAATTGAAAGTCAGAGTCTGCACAGTTTAATGTGCATAACCTGTGATTTGGCTACAGAGAACTAGATAAACAAAGTTTGTGAAATGATTTAGTTAATTTATAAATTGACAAGTTAAAAAAAATACCTTGATGACTTTGTAAGCCCTCTGTTTGTTGTGTATTAAGGTTAATTTAATTGTATTGGCATCAACAATGAAAAGAAGATTGGCAAATGTAAATATTACATGCCTAATGAGACCCTCACAAATATTTCATTGTCTTATAACCAGCCCAGAGAGAGATATTTAAGTAGGGGTCACAGCAAAAATTGTGGCCAGATCTCTTAGCTGTTCATTGACAATTCTCTGTTAGGAAATAATTACATTATGTAAGCATGGAATGCAATACAAACACAGCTCAGTGTATTTGTAGCTGTACCTTTATCCTTAACATAACAGGAGGAACAGAAATTAATGTGTCCTGTCTCTAAAGCTCCTGATAAATGTCTACAAAACCTGGAATTAAAAGAATTTTAAAGAAATGCATGTGGTAGGGGAAGATGAAGGCAAGAGAAGACAGAAAGGAAAAAAGAAAGAAACCTGTATGGATGCAAACTTTGCTGTAATAAGGGTCTGAACTATGATATATTGAAATGTTTTTGGTTTATATTTCTGTAGACACTTCAGAAGTCAAGTTCCACTGCTTCCATTTCAAACAGCCTGAATTAAAGACCTGGATTAGAGACAATATTTTGAGATCCAGTTATGATCAAAGTATATAATCCTGAATCAGTAAAGACAAATTTGGTTTTTCCTACAATTGTAGTTTTTAGCTCTGATGCTTTTCTTGGTCTCCTCAGATAAAACAGAGGGAACTTTTAATTTTCTTTAAACCAAGCTTGAAAATTGGCTGCCAATGTCCTTCTCTGTCTGGCAAAACGAGGTGTCCTTGAATGCACTTTCACTGGTGCTTTAACTTCTTTCTCCTTCAGGCACTTGAACCAGCTAACACCTTACCAAGTTCTGCTCCCAGCAGGGATTAGAGTGGCTCCCAGACCCCAAATCTTCACTGCAGCCCTCCTGCAGCTGTAATATTTGCTGCACATTTCCCAGACACCAGGGGAAAACCACAGCCCATAATCAGCTGTCAGTGACACAGGAAAGTGAAGAGTGAGCCAGATTCAGACAGTTTTGCTGCACTCAGCTTCCCACAGATGCTTTTGGAAAAGGCTTTGTGATGTGGTCAGATGCTCGCATTCCTCTTCCCAGCTCCTTTAGTCTTTCTGAGCAGCAGTGAGCAAGTGCTCATGGAGAAATGGCATCTTAAAATTTTGTCTTGGCTTTTTAAAAGCCATTCTCCTCATGTCTGCCATTGACTTGATTCATCCACCATTGCTATTTCCGAATTTGCACAATTTGGCATCTAAATAAAAATACTTTTCAATATTCCTTTCTTCATTAATCAGCAGATTAAAGAGTTTCCTCTCCTTAGTAGAACACAGGAGCACTGAGCTCTCTGCCTGTGTTGGGAGCTGCCCCAGATACGTACATTATGCTTTATCTGGAACAGCTGATAGTGCAATCAGACATTGCTACATTTTGCTTCATTAGCACACTAATCTGGCAGTTCCCAAGCATGATTCACACCATTTCCCCTGGCTGCTTGGTAGATGTGTGTAGCAACATGGCTTCATTTGCTTTTCTCAGATCTGCCACATCACATTTACACTATGGAGCTAGCTACCCAACTAACTCAAGGTTTGTGCCTTATCCCTCTGAATTCGTATTAAACATTGGAGTTTCCTTCTAGGCTTCTCTGGGCTTAACTTTGTATTTTATCTGTCTAGTAACAGGATTCCATGAGTGTCCTTAGGGCAGTGAAATGCCTCAGAAGAGGGATCTCACTGAGGATGGGTTGGGTCTGGCAACCTGCAGCCAGACCAGCAGCACAAAAACTCATGATATTTGTTCAGCTCTGTTAACAAGGATCCTGACCTCCAGTGTCCCTTTCTTGCTCTTGGGACATATAATCTCTTTCTAACTCAGTTAATTGAAGACAAGGAGGAATTAGGATGAAAATTGGCGGTGGCCAAGGGTATCTGGTGATCCTGTCACAAAGAGAGTCACAAAGTAAGAATTCTTTCTTACTTCTCTGTAATAATGATGATAATAGAGCTGCTCTCTTCTATGATTTTAGGTCTCTTATCTAAGAAATCTATCTGTGAAATAGTCTGTTCTTTACCAGACAGAAATCTCTTTTGATCAATTTATTTTTATCAAAGATAGTTATTCTGGGGCAGGCTGTCTGTCTTTTAATTAGCTGAAGAAACATCAAAGGTTTTGGATTCCATCCAGCACAGAACAAGGACATTCTGAAATCCCAGAGATTTTAGCAAGAGAACTGCCTCAGTCTGAAGTGAAATTCATGGCCAAGTGAACGTGCTGAGTGAGGAGGTGCACAAGCTCCCCAGGAGACCTGGAGAGGAGAGGAAGACTTCTGAGGAGGAAGGGTGATGTGAGTTAGAGCTCATCTCCCTCCCATAGCCAAAGCCTTGCCTAAGGAGCTGAGCTTCAAAGACTTTCCTGCAGATAACCTTCTTCTGCAGGCAGTGGCTGTGGAAAAATCCTGGGAGGAAGTTGAAAGAAAATAATCTTTTTCAGGGGTAGGAGAGTCAATGGCAGCTCTGACTCAACTGAGTTTGTGTTTTTATTTGTTTGTCAAAAATAGGCTCGCATAATGATGACATTGATTTTGTGTCACTTTTTTTGTTTGTTTGTTTGTGGGGTTTTTTTGGTTTTTGGGGTTCTTTTTTGTGTCTCCTGGAACTTTGGGCAATAGGTCTCCAGACTGCAACAAAATCCTTTATATTTTTCCAGGAATTACTAACTAGAGTTGTCTAAGTGATGGTGAGGATGGATGCTGGTTTGGAACATCTTAATTATTCTGAGAAAAATGTCATGGTCATAATTTAAATTATGTGCAAATAAAAAATCCTGTGAAAGGTGCAGGGAATATTGAATGAGCATCTCAGTTTAATAATGGACAGAGTGATTTAGGTAAAAGTTTGAAAGCTGAGCAGGCACAGCTAATGGAATCAGTAAGCTGTGAGAAGGAAGCAAGGATCTTGTGGGAAATGTATACAAATTTCATTTCACTTATTTTAGATAGAAATTGGCCTAGAAATGTGATACCTATTGATTTAGCACTAATGATGATCAGAGACTGATGGAAGCAACAGAAAGCAAACACAAATCCCAGAGAACATTTATGAATTTACTGAGGAATGAAAGTCCATCGGTAGGAATTCCTGAAGGAGAACAGTTTTTCTGGGATTCATCAGGACCCTTAGAACAGATGAGTTCAGACAGAGGCTTGGGGACATGCCTGTGTAGGCAGCATTTACAACTCAATTGATAAGGCTGGGGCTTTTATTTGTTTTAACGATCTTGTCACACAAAGGGAACAAAGGAAAAAGATCTGAGAGAAAAGGGCTTTTTTTGCTGGGGAATAAGAAGACCTCCACAAGTTTCTCTGATTTAGTCCCTCATTCGAGTCAGATTTGATGTCCCTGTCCTGGCTGGTGTGAGGATTGGAAAGAGATCCGGTCTGATCTGTGTAGGGGGATACAGTGTGGGTAAATGAAGGTGGTGTAGAAGGTAATCTTATCCCCCAGTGATTTGCAGCTGGACCAATTACTAAAGATTAGAAGCAGGTCTGATCTTAACGGGCCCCACCTGTAGCCAATAAGAACAAGTGCTATAAAAGAGTGGATTGGTGGGCTCAGGAGTCAGATGGCTGCTGCAAGGACCAGGAACAGTCAGTGCTTAGAGGAGCTGCCTGTGAGAAACAGTGAGGAGGTATGGTGCTCTGGTGATATGAAATCCTTGCACTGTAATGATATTAGAACTCGTGCTAACTAAGACAACAGATCTGAGCCTGCAAGCAGTTTGTGGAATATGGGCCTACAAAGTCTGATCCAAAAGTTAGCAGAACAAACAGGAGCTAATGAGGTGTCTTAGCACATACCCACCCTCCTGCACCCACAGGCACTGTGGAATAAAGCACTGGATTACTGAGTGATTTTATTCTTTAGCATCTATTACTCTAAACAGTCATGAAGGGATATCAATACCATTTTCCTGAGGAGGAGAATTCAGAAGCCTTTTATTTGTGCACGGAAGATTTGGCATTTAATGACTTGGAACGTTCTTGCTTGGAGCAGAACATATTTTATAACACACCAGCACCACCCCAAGCCCTGTAGGCTTGTGGGAAGTGCACAGGAGCTCACAGGGACCTGCACTGTGGTTCTTGTGCTACTCCAGTTGCTTATTAACAGTTTGAGAAATGCAGTTTTGGTGTAGTTTCTGTGGATTCAAAAAAAATTTAATGAGCTATGGCACTGCACAGAGTAGGCTGATAAGAAACAACAACAAATAGTGTCATGTTAGGAATTTAAAAGGAACTTGCTCTATCCTCCCTTATTTCACTCTGTTAAATACATATATTTCATTTTAGAGACTTTGATCTCTCATGTGTTGCTAAATTGTACAGGAGTATGCAATACCATGTTAGGATTGCAAATTGCAACCACAATCAAATATGTACATGGAATATTTGTTTCAAGGCAAATGCCTTTTATATGCCTCAATCCTTTGCTGTGTGTGCTTTTTATTTCTCTGTCATTATACCTTCTTTCTGTCTTCATGAAGAAATGACAGTTTGCTTTGAGAAGCCAAAATGAAGGAAAAAAGTTTGATTCAAGTGGGTTTGTTTTTATTGGCTAACCAGGGTGAAAAGAAGAAGGTATAAAGCAGCCCTTGATATCTGGAAACTCATGTATCACTCATGTCAGTATGAAGAAAATCTGTCAGGAGAAAGTAAGAATAAAACTTTTAAGTTTTTTTACTATCTCTCTTTGCTACCGGGAGCCACAAGAACCTGTGTTTTGTTTGGGCTTTTAGAAAGAATAGTCCCTCTTTGCTGGTACATTTTTTTGCCACAAGCTTGCTGGGCTTCTGTTCTTGTCTCACCATTCTTTTCCAGTACCACTTAAGTACAGCCTCAGGCCTGGAGCTTTATAAAGACATGAATCACATGTTCTCTGGGGTTGGCCTTTGCTGTTTAGGAGCATGGGGTGGTGGTGCTAAGGAAACAGTGAGATTTGCTCAGCTCATATCCACCAGCCTCTGAGGGAAGCTTCTCCTAAGCCAACCAATCCAAAACAGTTAACAGTTTTTAGTTAAATAAAATAAACAGTTTTTATTTTATTTAACTTATAAGTGACAAATTCATCTTTGAAATGAATTTGTCGTTTATTAGTGAAATGAAATGTCCTGAGTAGAGCTGTTACTGAGCTGTAAAAGCCAGCAGGAGGCTGTGGTGGGGCAGGTTTTGTGTGACTGAGGATGGCAAGAATGTGCACTCAGAGCTGCCTGTGGGCACTCAGCTCCAGCCAGCAGAGGAAGGGGTTTCTGTCATGCAAACCATCTCAGCTGAAGGTGCTCACTGGAAAAGGGACACTCGCTCAGGCTGCAGCACTGCCTGTTTCCTGTGCTGGCTGTGAAGTCTGGATTCCTAGATCACATGTAGATATTTCCACCATAGGTGTTCAAAACCATTCCTGCCCATGTCTGCAGGAATAACAGGAAGCAGATCAGGCTTGCCCAGATACCATTTTAATTCTGTACTTATGGAAATGTTTTAGCTGGTAATTAGAGCTGACCTGGTTCACCTGGGAATGCTGGGAACAAAAAAGCTGCTCGTGTACATTATTGTGCTCAATTAGCCAAGCAAAGCCTTGTTGAGAATCAGGCTATTGTTTAAATATTTTTAGAGCCAAAAAGTACAGAAAGGGAGAGTTGACAGCTGAAGAACAGCAGGGGGATTTTAGCCCTCAGAGTTTTTATTTGTATAGGAAAACACACAGAACTCTGCTAGGAGAGCAGCTGAGGAATTTACATTGTAGTTGGTTAAGGATGTAAGGGAAACCCAAAGATCTTTCCCAATTATCAATAGAATTCTAACCTGTTTCTCTTCTGTCTCCCCTGCTCTAAGCTGTAAAGCAAAACCTTGTAGAACCTACCCTTGCATTTTTATATGCACACTGTAGATGCAAACTGTTACCACCTCTAATTTAGGGTGGTTTTGGGTTTGGTTGTCTTCAGTCTGCAGTTGTTTTCTTAGGAGGATTGTTCTTCTAGCTTAACAATATTCTCATTTTGTGGGAGGACACAAGCCAAGGCTGGATCAGGACTGCTGTACCGAGCTAAGCCCCCTCTTCCTGGCAGTGCCATATTTTGTTGAATGTAAAGCTTGAGACCTGAGGCCTTTATTGATGGAACAGTGACTCTGTCCCTGTTCCAAGGGGAAAAAAAAACACTAATAAAGAAAGGCACAGGTGCCTTCCAGAACTCAAAATCAGCACTGTAGAAGAGTTTGGGTTGGAAGGGACCTTAAAGCTCCTCTGGTTCCACCCCCCCTGCAATGGGCAGGGCACCTCCCACTGGACCAGGTTGCTCAAGGATGGAACAAATCACCCAGGCAGACCAGACTTGTGTATTTAAATGAGATATTTGAATCAATTACTGCAATCAACAGCACAGGGCAGACAGCTTTTGCAAGCAGTAAAAGAATTCAAACCTGAAAGCTGGACACAGCAAATGACAACATGTTTTCTGTCTTGATATCAAGAGATTAACAATCTGTGGCTGCGGAATAGGCTGTGGGGTGAAGTGGGTAATGCTGGCAGATTTAAGAGCTCCCAGTGTGAGGAGATGTGATTCACAGCTGGTCAGGACTGAGGGGAATCAGGGAGTAGATCTTATGGCCAGCTGTGGGTCCCTGAGGGCACACATGAAACAGTGTGAGTCATGGAAAAATTATGGACTGACAGCGGAAAGAGATTGTCTGATCCCATAAAATTCTTTCCTAAGTCTGAGTACAATCTTTTTCCTCTTTGTTCTCATTTAATGATGAGGTCTGTGCTTTGGAATGTTTTTGCTTTTCCTGTTTCTGTTGTCTTGTCACTCAGACGAGTGCTATGATTAGAAAACTAAAGGTGTGTGTTGCAGTATGAAAAGTAGCTGATGCCATGTAGACAATCAGCTGGAGTTTGCTGGAGAATTCAAGGATTCAGCACCTGAGAGGAGGGGAGGTGACCTCCTCTGAGTACTCACAAAGTGATGGGAAGGGTGATTGTCAGCAAAATGATCAGACAGCTGATGGAAACAGCAAAATAGAAAATAAGGCCTCCTGCCCTGTTGTTTTGGGATTTTAAATTAACTCTGTTTTTGCCTCTGGCCTGTGTTTGTGCATTTTTGCTGTGTGTTTACAGAGCAAAAATATATCTGATAGTACTCTGAAGTATTAATTTGTACTTTGTACACTATTTTCTGCATGTTTAAATGTGCACATGGTGTAATTTACAAATTCTAATCAAGAATGTAAATCCCAGGGGAGTGTTGAAGTCAGATGTCATCTGCATGTTCAGTGTGATTTCTACTTATGGCATTGAACTAATACAGCTGGGGAGAACAATTTTTGTTCTTGTAAAGAATAAAAAGATTTGTAAACAGTGATGGAAACACAAGAAGACTTCACAGTTTTTTGTGTACGCACTTGTGTGTGTATAGATGTCATTTACATTGAATTGCTCTGGAGATATTGCCTCAGAATTAAAAGGTTAAGGTCAGGTCTGATGCCAATACTTCTCAGATAGCACCACTAATGGATTGTTATAATGGAAATATAGTGGATAAGAGTACGAGTGCATAAGAGTACAATGGTTGTTTTTCCTTCTGAATTTATTCCCTCTCTTTTATTTCTGCAGCATCAAGAGAGCACTTGTGGCACAAATCCAGGGGAGAGGAGGTCTGGTAAGGTGATGGTTGTTTCTTCTTTCAGTGTTTCACAGGCATGTGTGCCAGTGTTGTGCACACTTACATAACGACACTAAGTTTATAAACGGTGTTAGAAATTGGTTTCTGAATTCTTGACTGAGGATGAATTGGTAAAAATCCAGTTAAGACATTCTGAGCAGTGTAAATGAGAATACAGTGTTACACAGCTGAGTGTCCGTTCATTCTGCTTTTTAATGTCATGCTGAATCTAGTTTTGAAAAAACAGAATCCCTTAATAAAGGGTATTCTTTCTACTTGATCTGGTAATGTAGTTTACATACTGGAAATGTAACCAATTTGCCACTAAACTATTCTTCCAGTGTTCAGTCTAGAATAGAAATGATTGCTGCAATAAGCAGAGCCAAAGTGGTTGTTAAGTTCTCCCTTTCTAGGCCTGGTGAACTATTGTTTCACTTTTAGAATAAAGGCATGTTTATGTTCTACAGTAGTGTTGGATTCATTGCATGAATAGATAGATTTCAACATGATTTAGAGTTGTCATAAGGCTCATCAGTGCTACAAACATTTTAGTCTCGATAGAGGAGGAAATATATTTAATAAAAGAATGTCTATGTTTCTTGCCAAATTATTTGGAAAAGGTGAAAACTGTTTCTAAGTTGTCATGCAGATGGCAGTTTCAAGAAATAAAATGCATTTGTAAGTTTTGGAGATCTATTTAAAGGAGAGTCATAAACTATTTTTTTTTTGTTTTATAAAAGATCAAATTTAAATAACTGAGTTGAGAGGTCTTGTTTTGCAACAGCTTTCAGATATTTCTGTGTAAAAGAATGGATTTGGTTTATGTAAAGTATTATTTACATCATTACATACATTACATGTAATTATTAACATAATTGCACACATTATTTCCATGTATTTTTACAGACTGAGATTGAACACCATCTTGTTCTTTAAATGGTTACATCATCAGACCTCTTTTTGGAAGAGTCCTAATTTGGCTGATTTGGTGCCCCTTAAGCCAAATATGAGTTAATTTCATTATTTTTGTCCCTTAATGGAACATAGCTAAAAATTATATTTTTTTTTATATGTGTCAAAGCCAAATCTGGACATCTCTTATCATGGAGAGGCTGAAGACCTCTTGAACAGGAACTTAAGCAAGCACAATAAAAAAAAAAAACCTTGGAGGAAGGCTCTGGGTCTTGCACTGAGTCAAGGGCTTTCAATTCTCTTGCAAATCCCAGCTGTGTCCTGTACCAGCCCTGCATCACTGACTGCAACAGGAGACTTTTGGTGCTGCACAGAGGTTCTGTGCCTGATGATTCATTTTTAAGCTTTAAACAAATCAATGAAATGTAAAATTCTTAAGACCTGTTCGGTCCCATGGAGAGAAACGAAATGATGTTTCTGCCCTGACTGCATGACTATATTATCTCCTGATAATTGGCTTTTGGGCTCAGTAATAAAATAATTTTTTTTTCTGCTCTGTGCACAATCTGACTCTTTATAAGGGAGTGACAGCAGTGCAGAACATAAAATGCAGTGAAGAAAAGAGCTGTGGAAGGCAGTGCATTAACTGTGGTGTGCTAGTAAAGGCAGCTGGGAAGAAGTACCATGGGAAGCAATGTCAGCCCAAGGAGATGCATGCTGGCTCCTGGTCCCTGTCACATCCCTCCTGTGGGGAGATTCACGTGGTGGCAAAGCTGGATAGTACTCCAGGTTTGAGAGGTGCTGGTGCCACCTTCATATCACTGTGCACTCTGAGATTTCTGCAGGCAAGTTCTTCGGGATGCACTTAATGAGAAAGAAAGTGTTCTTTTATTTCTGTTAAGTGCATAATGGTATTTCAACAGCTAAGCAAGAAGTGCTCATCCAGTGAAAAGTTAGATTTTGCACATTAACCCCTCTGTAAAGAGATACAGCCAGAGAAAGAGACCTTCTCTTGCATTTTAGTAGCATATAAAGGACTCTGCCGTGGGGTTCCTTGCCCATTCTTTTATACCAATGAAGACATCTAAGATTTTCTTGATTTACATTTGACTCTGAGGAAAAAAACTGAAGGAAAAAAAGTAGTTTATATATTGGTGTTCAAAAATAAAATGCTCACATGCAACTCTGAAAATCCAGTCATCTGCAGTAACTGTTTTATTCCTTTTTCTCTTTAGAAATGGATTAGTTACTACAGATTTTTCCTACTTAGCTGCTTATGCCATTCCCTGTTAAAAATGTTATGTTCTGTTATGCATTTACTGTGCTTTTGTGATGGATTTTTCAGATGTATTAAATGCCTTTACATCACACAGATGTCATAAATACTGTGCCTTGTAATCTATTGTACCAGGAAATAACAGATTATTTATCAGTTGAAGGATCAGCTGTGCTCTGTATTAATACAAGACTTTCCTAGGGTTCAGAAGGTAACTAACAACAGTTGGGAACCATTTCTGACAAGCTGACAAGAATTTAATAATTTTTCCTCTCTCCCATCCCATGTCCATTGCAGAGCACATGTAGAATCCAGAATGGTGATTCTTTCAATACAACATTATAAACAAAGGTAGATATACAGAAACACAAATTTCAAGCAGTGCAGTCACCACCTAACATATATTTTATTTCCCTCTTTATTCATTGGTGAAAATGGTTTGGGTATCTTGCTGAAACCTGCAACTTTTATTGCTAGTGTCCCTCCACCCTGGTGTGTTACCTGTCGGGGATTTTGGATCTTCTTGTCATGCTTCAGAGCTCTCCTCAGCAGGAAGATTTAGATTGGTACAAATGATGAAACCCAGCTATTTAGGTGCTTTGAGAATATTCTTTAAGCACATTGTAGTATTTAATCCTCTAGCCTTGAGACTTTAAGGGAGTATTTCCAAAGCTTGCAGATACATTTTGTTCTTTTATTTTTTTCCCATATAAGAACATTATTTGACAAAAATACTCTGGAAACAATGTAGAATGAATCTGGTGTGTTGCTTTTATGCCATATGGCTTTTAGAAATGTGAAGGGAACCTGAAATCAAGGGACTTATTTTTCAGTTGTCATGTCATTCTTGAAATCACCTGTTTGGGAGGTAAGTCAGTGCTGATTCTGTGGTTGTCTCTGTCTTGTGTGATTTATAGTAAAAGGACATAATGAATCTCAAGTGAAGTCACTGGCAACCCCTTCCATCTCTCATGCAGGTTAAGCCCTACATCAGCATGGTTTGATTTTTAAAGCATAAATTATTTCAGACTATGTGTTTGTTCCTGCATCCTAGAGTTGCCTAAGAATGGATTTACTTCAGTGCCATTTACTAAGACCAAAATAATATGTTTATTTTTTTTCTGAAATTAAGTAACAGTGCTTATAGTTGTTGCTGGAATGGGCAGGTGAGGAATGTTTTAACTTAATAATGTCCTATATTGAAGTGTTATTTCATCATGAAGACTTTGTATCCTTTCTGGCTTGTCTTACACATTGATAGGTGACGTTATTTTCCTGAAAAAAAAAAAAAAACTGATCTCTTTAGAGAGAGTTAACCTAGAAGTATATTATGTTCAAATCCATCAGGAAGACTCAGGTGAACACACACACAAAAAAGATACATTTCCAGGACATAAGTATTTGCTGCTTACCACTAAGTGTGTCAGAAATTAGAAGAAAAACACAGCTGAAAAGCTGCCAGGCTTTGTCATGGTTCTCTGATAATTCTCACTTTAATTTCTGTGGTCAACAGGGTTCATGAGAACCTTGGCTTTTGTTTTAAGTGGAATTGTTTCTGACCATTGTTTGTAAAAAGCCTTGAAAATCTGAAGCAAGGACACCTAAGAGCATCAGAAAAATAGGAGGCAGGGAAGAAACTTTACAGCTTTTCTTCAAACAAAGTTTCATGGCTTTTAAGGCAGTTACTATGATTTTTGCAGGGCACTGAAGTAGTTTTTTTTTTTTTTTAAGCTTTGTGCTTTGCAGTGCTAAAAATAAAATGTTGGGACGTGTTTAAACACATTCTGGGAATAAATCACAAGGAGATTTGAAGCTGCAACAACCAGTGGGCAACGTTATTTGGGCTTTCTTTGTCTCCTGTGAGAACCCCACCTTATAAAAAGCAATGGAAATTTTGTATATCATGCAAAAAACCAGCCATGATTTTAAGATTGAGTGTGCATGCAGAATTCTGCTGCTGCTCAATAACAGTGTGTCTGTGCCACAGATCCAGGTGATATTAGAGTTAATGTTTTCATATGTAAGAGGTGTGACCTCGACCAACATGGCCTGCATGTTGAGATTTAAGTGCCCTGAAGTAATCAACTTCCAGCAGAAACTTTGGCCTTAGGTTGATTCTGTTGTTTTATAGTTTGTAGTCCTAGAAGGAGCTGCTGGGATCCTTGTGATATCTTTGTTTTGGTAATTGTTACAGGGAGTTTTCTTTCCCTCATTGAGGTTATCATGATTTATCTCACTAGGAACTAGCAGACTTGTACTAGCTGCAGTACAAATGAATGGAAAACCCAACATGTTCTTCTTTGTAATTCATTAGAATTTATCTTTGTGTGGAATTTTAGTGAATTCACATTGGAACTACCATTAATAAAACATTAATTCCCAGCTGTATGTGAGCCAAGTGGTTATTGCAAGGTAAGCACACAGCACAAAGAATATTGGAATAGCTGCAGAAGCCCTTTCTGCTGAGGGATGGTTGACTATAAATACACCATTTTCTGCAGATTTCAAGCATTCCATTCACAGGTGTTCAGAGTTATTTGGTGTCAAATAATATATTTAAGCATGAGATTGTGGGGGAAAGAAAACAGAGAGAGAAAGGAATTGGTGTGGTCTTGCAGTTTTACAGTAATAACGTGCTTGCAGCATCTCTGTAACTGGGATCAAGTGAATCTTAGCTGTACTTCTAAACAATTCTTCAGTAATTCTTCAGAGGGAATAGGTTTGGAATTTTCAAGATCAGCATGAAATTATTAAGGTGTTGTTGTAATGCCTGACTAGTGAAAGCTTTATCCCAAGGCATAAAATAAAATCTTCTCCAGTGTTTCACGTTGAAATGGCTTAGAAAAAGTGTTTTTAATGACTGAGGAAAGTTATTCATTGTGAATAAGAGCTGGAAAGCTTCACATTGTAATTCTAAAGGAAGCCAGATTTGTAGCAGGATAGAGATACTTGAGATTGATCCTAGTTATGTTTTTGCCAAGTAGACTAAGGCTTTTACTAAATGGAACGTCATCTGCTGGCAGAAGGTGTCAGAACAGAATGGAAAAATGCTTGTATTGGTTCAATGCACTCCAGTAATTTGGGATAAATGAATTTAGAGACAATAAGCTCAGTTTTCTTAGACAACTTCAGTGTCTCATAAGATCTGTATAAATTTGCAAGGTTTGTTTTTTTTTTTTTTTGGAAGTACCTGCTGGTAAAGTGGAGGTCCTTGATATAAAACTCTTTAAATGCAAAAAGCCAGCTCTCTGTTTTGTCCCATAGCTCATTTTGGATCCCTTGTTCATAATCAGCACTCTGATTTCTCCACAGATTATTTTACTCTAATATAGGGAGATTACCAATACAAATGCATTTAATAGGATGTTGTTTGTTTCACAGACTGAATCTTCCAAAGGCCTGAGGCTCTTTAGCACAATGCATTAAGTGCTCCTCACTGTATTAAACCCCAGAAGAGCACACACAGCACCTCTGTGCAGGGCATTAATGAGTTCCCTTGTTTTCCTTTCCCTCTCTTGGATCACCTAATCCATTCTATGGATGAGTTTCATCCATTTCCTCAGAAGTTCAGAGCTCCTCTGTAAGTGGCAGTTGGCATTGAGGGGTCACTCAGGGCATCCCAGGGAGCCCTGGGGGTGAGGGAACACAGTGCAGTGCCCAAGGAAGCCAGGGCTCTGCCACTTGTGGTTCCCATAAGCTGCTGTGGTGCTGAATTGTATATTTTTATGGAAAAACTAATGTTTAAAGTCTTGAGACCAAAATCACTAGTTACACCAATTGTGGATATGCTAATTTAATTATTAATTAGTAGAGATATATTTTAGAGCCATATATAAATACATATATATAGTACAGAAAGGTATGGATACAAGATAGGAATGTTCATTTTACAAACTCTATCCCTTGTATTACTGAACAAGAGGTGCTTTAGTGTTTTGTTACTCTAATGAAATATTTACTGCAGCTAGAGCTGCTAAATGCAGTAGCATTTTCATTCTGAATCGTAGCATTTGGTTCTGGTTTGTCAACTACCAAAAAATGTGGAGAGGTGCATCTGGGCATATAAATAGCATGTGTAGAGTTTGATAAAATGTTTTTAAATTACAGTAACAAGAAAAAAAATCAATAAAAAACAAGTAATTGTCATCTTTGATACTGTGAGAACCCTTCAATAATAAGGAAAGGGTCAATTAAAATACTCCAAGAAACTTGTTACTACTCTACAGCGTAAGCACAGAGCAGAGTGTGAGTGTAGGAAATTCAGGCAGCACCCATGCCTATCCACGCCTAGCAGCAAAGGCATGCCTGCTGTCATCTGTGAAATCCCTGCTTTGCCAAGCAGTTCTGGAATTGACATGGTCCTAACTCTGCTGAGCTGCTGAGTGCTCTGCTGGGTGCAGAACACACTGAGATAAAGAATGTGGGTGGGTTTGCAGCGAGAGCTGATCTAGAGTTTTGGGGATGCCATTACTGTCTGGAGCTCGAAGGTTTAGAGTTAAAATCAGCCAGTGTCAATCTGACTTTAATGGACTGGTCAAATCATGAGGAGGGATGATGGGGTTTGTTGAAAACCCAGCTTTTTAAGGGGAAAAGATATCACTCTTTTCACATGGAAATTTTGCAGGTATTTTCAGGGAGAAGACTTTGAGTCTATGTACTGTTTGCACTGGGAGATGAGGAAAGACTTGGGAAAGGAAGTTAGGAACAAAAATATGAGAAAAATCAGTATTCAGAGGAACTGTGAATCCAGTCCTAAGGCGAAATCAAAAGCAGGGACCCACCTGGCTCTGGAGAATGCAATAATGTTTATATATTACCTGATTAAATACAGTAAAGGAAAGGAGCGAAAGGGTGGAATTGAGGTCTTCCTGAATTGATGTGTTTCAGTTGCTGAAAATAAACATTTATTAAATTTCCTGCCAGTGGGAAAGACTAAAGGAGCAGACCATTTAAATACATTTGTGCATTATTGTGTTTCTAGTTTTCTTCCTAGAAGCTGTTTTGCTTTTAGGACCCTCAGGAGGTCAAAACTCACTACTTACTTCTCCAGCTCATGAGGTTGGCTTAAAACATAATGAGATTTTTAAAAAAACAAAGAATTTTTACTGCTTTTTTATTTGCCTTCTTATTTTTGAGCCTTAGGTCTAACTATATGTTGAGGAACACTCATTAAATAAAAGCTGTGAAAACATCTTGGGCTTATGATATCAGGAATCAGAGAGGCAGCTGCATGGCTTGGAATGTGACTCTAGTTAGCATAATGATTTCCTGAAGTTGATCACTTGTATACTCATGGGAGTCCCAATGAACTTTGAAGAGCTGTGTCTCTTAGTTTTGATTTATATTTTATGTATATTCTGTTCATACAAAACATCCAGCAGTTCCTTGAAATGGTATTGCTCCAAGAGGCCTGAATGGTCATTCACAGCTAGCTAGAACCACCAGTTCCCCTAAAAAATAGGCCATTTTACTCCAGGAAATGAAGCAATTTTGAAATCTGCTCTTTATCTGAAGCCCTAGTTGTGATGTGAAGTGCTAAGATGAGCTCTCACATTATCCTCTTCTTACAAGGAGCCTGCACTATTAATTTAGTGAAAGATTCTATTTATAGTTCTGATTCCAAAAATTAAGAAGCAAAGAGTTCCTTTCAAAATTTAATGAAGTCTTTTGAATATAATTAGATGTGTTCCCTCAGATAAGGACTGGTTGACCAGTTGGTTCGTTCCTTTAATCTTGTCCTGTTACCCTTATTTTAACTCCAATGTGTGACATATCTTTGCTGAAAGGCTGGATGACCATTCCAAAGAGTGTCACCACCTCCTTCTCATAGGGGAAAAGATCAAGCAGGGATGCAGCATCACAAATACTTGATTGCAGTAACTCTGACGAAATCTTCAGTTTAGTTACACCACAACTCTCTTGAGTCTCTCGTGAGTCAGGGGAGCAGCAAAGAGCTCTGTGTCACTTCCTATGCTTTAATTCTGTTTGGAGAAATCTGGAATGTGGTTGGTGCTGTGGTGCTGGTGTGCACTGATGAGCTAAAACATTGGGTGGGAGAGACCCACTGCTGTTGGAGCACTTCAGAAGATATGTATGAAGATTTAACACAAAGTTATCAAATAGGTCAATGTGTAAAAGTAACCTGATTTTGGATGTTGTGCCATAGTGCTTGGGCCATGCTGTCACTAACTATGGAATGAGCAAGTGGGGCAGACAGCTGGAGAAATGTTTGGAGCCAGGGTGCTTGTCACAGGGTAAATCCTGCCTCAAAGTGTGCAACATCAGCACAGGGCTCATTTATTCTCTTGGCAATCTAATCTTCTATAAATGTTCTGCCTCTTCAGGGTGGGTGCTTTTGGGTTACTAAATATTTATCACTGCTAAAGTCTTTTGAAAAGTGTATTCTTATCTTTATTGTATGAATAAAGATAAGAATATCTTATCTAGCCTGGGGGAGAGGGACATGAGGGAATGATTATGTTGATTATTGTTCTTTTATTTCTCCCAAGACTCAAGCAGAAATTGTTTAAAATGTATTCCCATCTCTTGCTGTTGCAGCGAGAACTTTTGGCCTCTTAAAAATGATATTTGGATGTATAATTAAATTTGGTATAGATAGAATATTTTCCTGAAGTTTGCAAATTGTTCTTCCAGAACCTTGAAGCAGATTACATGATATAGCTATTAAACATGGCTTATCTTTTGAATGGAAAGCAAAGATTAATGACTCAAACTAAAATGATGCATTAGATGTATGTGATGAGATGCAGTCTTGCAGTGATGTAGGAATTGGATCCAGAGAAGATGAAAATGTTAAAATGAGATTAATAGAGCCACATGCTGAAGTAGAAAAAAAAAAAAAAGCTACTTGTTCTGTGCAAGGGAAAGAATATAAATGCTTGAAATAAATGTTTATCTTGTACATATTAAATACACATGTAACTCTTCATAACTGTCTCTCAATTGTGGTCTTACTTTGGGGTAAGCCTGCTGTGATTTTGACAAAACAAAAACTAAATATATGATTGAACATTCTGGCAGGCTTATTTTGAATGGAAAAGCTGGATTAATTTCTAAATTGGTTGAAAATGACTTAAACTAAAACTAAATTGGACTAATGAAGTAAATTCATACTGTAGGTACAAATTAGGATACTTTAATCCCTAGGTAAATCAGGTCACAGGACTTCTGTCTCCCAGGGAGAAGTTACCCTGATCTGTCATCACCTCTCTGTGGGTGCTTGCTAAAGGAGCTGTTCACATGAATATTCTCTAAAACTCCTTAAATGTGAAGGTTTAACTGTTGAAATTGGTGGGCTGATTTAGCTCATTAGTTTCTTGCCTGCATTAGGTGAATCTGAGAGCACTTTCAGCAGCAGAATCTGCCGGGTTAGCTGAGTGTCCTGTCCACTGGAAATATTGTCAAGTAGATGACTGTTACAACTTCCACCAAATTACCTAGATCTGGAAGAGGGTATCCATCTGCCAACTTGCCTTTAGTTCCCACTTCTATTGGTAATTTTTATCTTTTATATATTTTAGTATATTTTTCTTCAAAATGGGAGTCTTTAATAAGCATTTCCTTGAGTTGTCTTGAACGTAGTTACTTATGGAGGGCTTAATTCATAAGTAATATATAATGGGATGTGATATAACTGAGGGAACACCAAAAAAAAAGCTGTAATGGTAGTAGAGGTGGCAAGTTTTGAAATATTTTTAAGTTGTTGGCACAGAGGTAAGTGGTATGGGATAGTACTGGCATGTTAGGGGACTGCATGGTTTAATAAATATATTTTTTTCACCTGAAGATTGAGACCCATTTTAGGGTTGTGGAGAGATCAGCAATTTGGTTCCATTTAGATGTGAGAGTGAGTAAATGCTTGCAGACAGTAATTACAGTCTGCTTTTGTTCCCCTGTGGAGGAGAAATGGAAGAGTTGATGCCAGGAGAGGAGGACAGCTGGAGGGAATGGAAGGGTGGCAGGAAGACAGATGAGGCAAAAGGGGCTGCATTTCAAAAATGTTTGAAAAACTGTCATAAGTGGTTAGACAAAGTTTAATGTTAGATTGCAGTAGAGGAAAAACCAGCACAGAATAGCTGAGTGATTGATGACTCACTCAAGATTCAGTTAGGAAAAAAAATCATCTTTAAATAAACTGTATAGCACTTGAGAGCCTCTGATCCTGTACTCCTTCAGGTACAGGCAACCCTGTGCAGGGCTCCAGTTTGGGATGAGACTGCTCTGAAAACTTGGTGACTGCTGGCAGCTCATTTCTGGTCAAACCCTACTGGCCCAAATCATCATGATGTTGGTGTATTCCTGTTCCAGAAAGCTAGGTGCCTTGGCTATCTGCACACTGCCCTGAATGCAGCTTTTGCCTGATGGTTTCTTCTCAAGAAGAATTTAATAAAACCTGCAGTAGATGAACTGGTGACTCACAGCTCAGCACATGCTGTGCCTGTCTCACAAACAATAGGGTTCCTGGGTCTGGGTCAGCTTTTAGGTCAATATCATTCACTACTCTTAATAAAGAGCCTGCAGTGAGATTTCTCCTGGCAGGGTGATGATAGAACATGTGTAATACTCTGAAACATTCTTAAAAATACCTGCATACCAAGTGTGAGGGCATTGGACAAAGAATGAGAAAAAATACCTGTTAAAAAGGATTACAAACAAAGCAGAAAGAATGGGTAAAATGTTGAGGGTGTCTCCATTTTACAGATGAACTTACAAAGCTTGCAGAGCTTGTTTAGAAATACACAGAATGCTGAGAGTCCTGTTGAGAACCAAATCAAGCTTGAGATCCAGCTTCTTTATCCCAGGTATTGTGGAACCAGGCCATGATATATTTCCAGATTCCATCAGAAAGCCACACCCAAGCTTTTTTCTACAGCATGTAACCTGTTTCCTGTCTGGTGTAGTGGTGGTATTAAAGATCATTAGAATTAATCATAAGTTTAAATGCTTCACCACTTAATCCCAGTGAGTGTCACCTCCAGGACATGGGGTTTTGAATGTCACATTTTCTTGCAGTGACTTTCAGAGAGCTGCACTCAAGGTTTGTCAGAAAGGCTGAAGGATTCCTGTGGTGCATCGTGGAATCAAATGTGCAGACTGCTAAACTTTCTGTGGATGCTTTTTTCAGAAATTCTTCACAAAACCTCCCTGAGGGTATCCCAGCTCCAGGAATGTGTAGCAGGGAAGGCACAGGTGGCAGTTTGCCATGGCAGTTCTGTGACAGGAGAGAAGGGGGACTCCAGTGAGGAGGAGGAGGCTGACTCACAAGCTGATGGCATCCCTGAAACATGTGAAATTCTGCTGCACACTTTTGGAGTTTGGGATGTCTCTGCCTTTGCTGAGTTCTACCAGAGATTGCTGCTGACTCTTTCCTTTCAGTGGAGAGATGGCTTTTATCTGCCTTGGGCAAGGCAGGAGTTCACTCTTCCTGCATAAATCACGTGGGGGTTTTTTTGGGTTTTTGTCAGTGGACAGATTTCCTATTTGGTTATCTTTAATTCTTAAAAAAAAATTAAAAGTCTTTTTGCACAGTGTGCATGTATGCAGGTATTTTACAGAATGGATTGACTTGTAAGGGGATATTCTCATTTGGACTAATTTAAATCTAACTTAGGCTTCCAGGGTCTACACGTGTTACTGCCTCTTGTGAGTAAATGCTCTAGGACTTTAACTGATTTGTGCAAGATCAAGTCTGTTACATTTCTCATTTCAGGCTCAATAAAGAGTTTCTTTAAACACCTTTTATAAATGTGGGATAGTTTCACTGTGTAATGTGTTATACTTTGTGCTCTGGCACAGGCAATGCAAAATCCTGGGTCTGTTTCTTCCACAGGTTATGTAGAATTCATGAATACATGACAGTTTGTGTAAAAGAGTAATGTGTGACCTAAATCTAAAAAGACCACCCAAACACAAGGAAACCCCAACAAGAGCTGTTTATTTCAAAGCTGCAGGAAGTAGAAACAGTATCTTACTGCTTGTACTCTCCTCCAGTGCCTTTTAAAAAATATTAATGGATTCTAGAAGTAAAAGACATAATTTTACTGCATAATAAATAACTTAATTATGCTTCTTCATATAAACATCCTAAGAGATTTGTTTACTCTGGCTTAATTTACCAAAATAACAATATGTGTGGTCAAACATATTTCTTTAACAGAATGATTGTTCTCATTTGTGTTTCAAGACAATTTTTGTTGTCACACCCCCATCCCTGAAACCCTGAAGATGTTATAATTCTGAGAGGTGTTGCCAGTAATCTGCAGCCTCCCCACACCACTAATTCAGATAAAGAATTTGTGGATGCTGTAAGATCACACTGACTTTAATGAAAATTTAAGTGTGGGCTCATGCTGTATTTTTGGTTCAGAACAACAACAGTCTATAAAGAAGCTATGGGACAATCCTTAAATCTTTTTAGCTTCTTAATGGCAGAATAATTTCCCATATCTTCAGGCGTGCACCTGTCTGGAGAAGCACTTAAACTGGTTTTAACTTCAAGCAGTCAACCTGGAGCGGTTTTTCATGCTCTTAATTTCATGTGTAATTAAGATGAAATTACCCTTAGGTTGGGTTCTTCGAAAATGCCCTTTAAGGAGAACAATAACCTGAGTCAAAAGTAACATAATCAACCTTGTTATGACAATAAGTCAGCATGTACCTGCTGTGATGCGGGATGCGTTCGGGTGTCGCAGTGATTCCGCAGCGGGAGGGGTTCGTCTCCAGGGCAGTGGCCCAGGGAACTAACGCCCTGCCACTTCCGGCACGCACACCTGCTCCTGGATGGTGCTAAGGAATCCAACCAGTAAAGGAAGGAGGGCTCCACACGCGCTGTAGGGATCCAGCGAGGTTTATTAGATGGACGAAGGACGGGTCGAGGCAGGGTAAACCAGGAGTAGAGCAGGGACACAACCACGCCGAAGGGTGTACAGGCGGAGGAGCCCCGAGCAGGGCGGGGACGGGGTTTTTAACAATGTAACGGGTAGGTGTGGCAAGGGAACAGCTAACCAATGGGGTAGGGGACCAGGGGAGGAGCAGGAGTGGGGTGATCAGGGGAGAACAAATGAGGGAAAAGGAGGAAGGCGGTGCTGGCACGCAGGC
>LTAT01000007.1:15170286-15186626 GCA_003286495.1 Chlorodrepanis virens | reverse complement strand
CATAAGTTCTATAATTTTAGGCATGACCACTAAATAAGGAGAAGTTGACCAAAGGACACCTGAGGAAGACTAATGGCCTTCATCTGACGACCACCAGAAGGCAGAGGATGAACCCTTAGCAACAGGAGGACACATGCACAGAGTACTTTCTGGACACGTCACCAACGAGAAGAGATACAAAAAGATAAAAGTATAAAAGCTGGACTGTAACGGGTAGTGGGTGCGGCAGTCAGTTGGCCAGCGAAGGCTCCCGTCGCCCAGCGCTGATTTGCTTATGCCTTGCTTGCTGTAATTAATAAATTCCAATTGGACTAAGCTAATTGGAGTCTGCTTCAATTTATCACAGCTTCACAAGTAGGAGTACTGAAAATATGTTAGTGTGGGTAGAAGTGATGTACCTGTTAACCACCTGCATTCATGTAATAATTCTTTCATTGGAAACTGCTGTGAATCCAGTGAAACAAGACCTGATAAGGAGAGGTAATATCTTGCTTGTTCAGTTGGAGGGGAAAGATATCCCTCTAAATATTTCTGAATGTTGCTGGAGAAAAGAAGTGGGTCAGTAGCATCTCATCCCATATAATTGCCTTTTACACATTTTGAAAAATCAGCTGAGCCCTGGCATGAACTGCAGGATAAACCCAAAAGATTGGCTCACCATTGTGGTCTTGCAGATATTTCTTCTTTGCTGAGTCATATTCAGCCATGGAATAACCAGAAAATATTGCTGGACGTTGACCAGCCATCGTTAGGGAATGTTCCTAGCATTCATTACTAAATCTTTAATTATAAAGTAGTTATTGAACTGCACTCACCTCTAATATAGTATAAAATAGAGCATTTTTTTCCAGTTTACTTTCACTTTAAAGTTGACATCTGGATTTCTCAGGGATAGGGAACTCATGCATTTTGAAGTACTGATGAAGCACTTGCTGAGGATCTTTACATTATTGGCAAATACCTGAATGCACAGGACAAGGCATCTGCTTACAGAACCAAAATTGGGTCTGCCAGACTTCAAGGCAAGAAACAAACACATTAATGCATAATATTGCCTGACCAATCTCAGTCTTGTTGTCAATCTTTAGCAGGATAAGAATTATGGATCTTTTCAGTTTTTGTTGAGCTATTCCTAAAAGTATTTTCTACTAAAAATTTACCTTCCTAAGACAGATTCTCTGGCACTCCCTGAGTTTCTCATTCTAGTGCCTTCTGAGGCTTGTATTTCTAGAAGTTCAAATGTGTGGAGCTGGATCAGAAAGAGCAAGATGCAAAAATAGTGAGATTCAGTGTAATAAATAGAAAATCATAAAGACCCTCTGCTTATTATTCTGTTTTGAAGAGAAAAAAAGAGAAGAAGCTCCTTCTAGATGCCACAGAACTTGGTTTCCCAGCTTTTTTTTTCCTTTTTTTCCCTAATTTTCCTCTTTTTGAATACAGAGAAATCTGGGTTCTTACTACAGAAACATAAAAATGCCTTTTAGGTTAAATTTAGTGCCACATGCAGCTTTTTATTCGTTTTCAAGCAACATGCAGAACTAAACGTATTGAAAGTGGGCAGAGGTAGCTGTGCAGAGACTGGCCCAATGTGTTACACTTTGCTTGCTCTCATATCTTCTTCTGCTTCACAACAAGATTTTGAACAACACAAGTTATTTTTTTAAATGGCAACAGGAAGAAAGGAATAAAAAAAAGTTCCTGAGAAAGACTGGAATTTACGACAGAGTTTAAGAGGTTCAGCTAGCATTACTACAATTAGAGTGTAAGGCAAGTGTGCATGATTTTTGCTTCCTGTGCTATGCTTCCATCATGGCGCACAGAAATTGAACTGGGACACAAGCACTCAAGTAACAGCATGTCTGGCCTGTGAACGATTGCCCATCTAGGAAAATCCGACTGCAAAGAAAGATGAATTATTCCTGGTAAGATGGGAAACTCAGTAATTCACAGAATAACCCAGTCAGCATAACTAAAAAGCTGAAAACCCTAAGGCAAAGCAAAACCCCAAAAGATAACCAACAAAGAAGTTTAGAGTAGGAAACATGAAAAGAATGGCTTTAATTTTGATTATTCATCTTCAGTACCAGATATGATTTATTAATGCATTCTGCACTAGGTGGAGAATAAATCAAGAGGAGAGAAGATACCCAATGAGGATTAGTCTCAATCATGTTTTCAAGACAATCTGGACCCAACAGGTCCTCCAAGTGGAGCATGTAGTGCAGCCAGCTCCAAAGAAGAAATCTGCTTGAATGCCAAGCAAAAGATACTCCAATAATTTCTGAGCAGATGATATTTCTTTATAAGATTGCATTGTAGGGCCATTACTTCAAAAACCTCTGGGGTTGTGCTGGTGTGTGTGTGCTATCTCCTCTGGTCCAAACAAATGGAATTATCTTTGTCTACCTAAGCAGACTTCTGCAGTTTGTGCAGTGATTGTGCAGGAATGAGGAAATAGCCATCAGTTATTTACACAGAACCACACCACCTTTTCTAGCTCTCTGCAAATTGGAAGGAAGAGCTCTAAAGAAAATTATCATAGCTTAATTTTTGGAAGTTTTTTTAAGTGCTATCCTATAGATGGCAATGTAGTGTAAAGCTTAATTAAAAATCTTACTACAGGAGATTGAGTGGCTTTTAAAAAGGAGAAATATTTTTGCCTTTACGTGTTCTCCTTGTTTATAATATTTGAGCAGAGTTGATTATTTGAAATAGGATGGTCTTGATATATTAAATGAGATAGTTATGAAATAAAATATTTTTTAAAAACGATCTATAAAATATATTTCTTTCTGTGAAAACAAGAAAACATTTTTTCCCCACTAGACCAATATGCCCTCTAACAATAAATATTCAGGACAAAAATCACAAGAAAGATGATCATATCTGATATCTAGTTCTGATAAACCTGATGACTTCCACAGTAGGTTCCTGATAGAAATCAGTGCGGAAGTGATAACTGTTGTGAGTAAAGAAAGCCTTTTCTGAGCACCCTGAAAGCTCAGTTTTGGTGTTGAGTGGGTAGGAGAGAGGCTCTGGGGATCCATTTGATCCATGCCAGGAGCTTCGTGTACACTGCCAGAAGTCTGAAAAGCTGAAGAACTTAAAATGAAATATTTATGGAGGAATTTCTTGCCACCTGTTGATTGCAGAAAGCTGAAAGACTGGATAAAAGGTATCTGAAATGTGAATAAAACTAGCTGTAACTTATTTGAGGCTTTTGATTCTAAATACTTACCTTACAGGATTTGCTCTTTAAGGCACAATGGGCCTGGAGCAAATGTTCATGAAGTCCTGTGGTATTTGTACTAGCTCTGTTTCCTTCCCTAATTATTTTAAAATGTTTTTGTCTGTACTTTTAATGTTTGGGCAAATAGTACCAATTCAAGTTTCATTCTTGACATATCTTAGAGAGAATTTAAGTACCTTTCTATAATACTCGCCATAAAAAGCACCAAAGTGTTTGTCTTGCCGTTTGTTAATCCCAGCTTAAAAGAACGAAACCAAGCCAAGACAAAAAAACTTCACCAAAACCAAAAACCAACAGCAAAAATCAAAAAAATATTTTGTATTCTGCTTACATTTTTTTAGAAGGCATATTATACATCAGGAGAGAACATGTCATTTAAGAAATATTGGAACTAAATGTCTATATATTTTTCTGATTTTATATGATGTTGTTTACATGTTTGGAAATAATTTTATCAACTACTGAAATACTTGATGATTCACTGATATACTCAGAGTAAGTCATATCCTGTCCTGTCACTTTGTTCTCCTACAGACAGGAAAAACTTATTTCAACAGCTGATCTTGAGCACCAAATATTTGAAGAGTTAAATGTATTCATTTCCTGTTGTCAAATCACCTGAGGTATAATTGAATTTCAAGGATAAGTCGAGACTTCATTAGGAAAGCTTGCTGGGAAGTTTTCTATATGGGCAATGTAAAATTGGTGATTTTTATGACAGTGTCCTCTTTTCCGCCCATGTTTCTGTTGTATACTTAGATATTCCTTGGCTGTGAGCGCTGGCAGCTGTCATGGTTCAAAGCCAGGTGACAACTCAGTGCCACCAAGCAGCTCCTGAAACATGGGGGCACATGGAGGAGAACTGGGAAAATGGGTAAAGTCCTTCGGTTGAGATAAGAACAGTTTAATAGCTGAAATAGACCAAATAATAGTATTAGTTTTGGTGAAAAGGGAGACAACAAAAAGAGAGGAAAAGCTAAAGCCTAAGAAAGGCAAGGGATGCCCAACTGCTCAGCATCCACTGACCAGAGCCCAGCCTGTCCCTGGCCAGTTCATAGACTGGACACTGTGCCATGGTGGGCAAAATCCCTCTGGCCAGCCCAGTGCAGCTGTCCTGGCCGTGCTCCCTCCTGGTTTGTGGGGCACCTGCTCCCTGCCAGAGCCGGGAACCCAAAAGTCCTCGATTGATAGCAAGAACTGCTGAACAACAATTAAACATCAGCACGTTCTCAACATTATTCTCATCCTGGAACCACAACACAGCACTCTACCAACAAATAGGATGGAAATTAGTTCAATCTCAGCTGAAACCTGGAAAATATTAAAATTTCCCTTATTTTTCTTGCAAGAGGTACCAGGTATTAGTTATATAACAAGTGCTGGTTTTTCATGGTGAACCACTGGAGCTGGACAGGCCAGGCTACCCCCTGCTGCATTTAAAAGCAAATTTCCTTCAGAACTTCAAAAGCATCTGAGCTCAATGTATTCTTTTAGGGAGAAGTAGGATTTCTCGTATGTGAAAACATAAAGTCAGAAAGCATGTTACTATTTTGCAGAGACTAGCATTAGTTGAAGTTAACAATGCAGGCTGGGAGTTTTGGAGAAAAAACCAAACAGGGTAAAAGGGCTGACTTTTCTGCCCTGACTGAAATATTTGAGAGAAGGAAGGGCTTTGTTAGGGTTTAGGAAATCCTTCCCCCTTGAGCTAGATGAACAAGAGAAAGACTCCTGGTTTTTCCTTCTCACCCGTGCTGAGCACAAATCATCAGTCTTTTCCTAAAGAGATCTTTTTGTTTTCTGGGTATCTGTATGTATGTTTTCTTTCTCCCTTCTTCGTAGGTGTCACTGTCTGTTAGAAAACAAAGGGAGTAGCTCCCTTTCTCTTTTCTTATTTGATTAGCACAGCTATCTTCTGTAGTGAAATACTGTGGAAATATCTATATCTGGAAATGCTAAAAATACCCAAACAAAGAAATCCCAAAATAATTTTTAATGATGCACTAACACTGCCTTACAATGTTAACCTTGTTATTTAATTGAAAAATATTGAGAAAAGGAAGATGTGAAAGGAACAGTTCTATTTATTTGTGTTGACTTTCAGTCAGGGACTGTTTACCCATGCAGGTGCATTAAAATACAATGAGTATTTCACTTAGAGGTAAGCCAATTATGCAGAGGTTTATCATGGTACCAAAAGGCACACTGAGTATGGTTGCACACTGAGATGAAAGTACAAAAGGCACTAAATACATGTTAAAATCTTCTGGAAACAACTATTTTTTATTGGATTGCAGGAATCCTGGAAGGTTTTTATTACAGAGACTATGAATTACAGCAGCATCAGGACTAAATATGTTCCTTGATATTTTAAGCAACAACCGTTCTAGGATTGGACATAAAATGTTTGGTTTTTACATTAAACATTATCCGTCTTGTTTGATCATCTTTGCTTTTTTTATTTTTTCCCTGATACTTCTCAAATTACTCTTCCTTTATCCTCTGTCGCCTTCATGGTTCCATTCTGGCCCCAGGCCTTTTATCACTTTGTTCCACTTCTGTGTCCATGAGTTCTCTTTTGCTTGTTCAAAGGCCGCTCATTTTGATCCAGAGGGGATGGAGGAGAATAAATAGAGGCTTCCTTTCAATTTTAAAAACTTATTGATAGGAGATCTGAGAGCTTCAAACAAGCATCTTTTGCTGTTCTTTGCATTTCGTTTTCTTCTGATCTCACATTGCAATGATCTTTGTTTCCCTCCTCCTTTTTTCGTCTCTGCCAAATGGATGAAGAATCTCTTACCCCTTATGTGTTTTTCCTCATTTATTGTTCTGAGGATGTGGTGTGGTTAGAGCAAGCACTTTACTTTCGGTCACACAAAGTTTCCCAAGGACTGCAGGAAGAAATAAGAATCATCTCTGTACACTTTTTACTCTGTAGTCCCAGTTTTTCTTCCTCCATCCCAATGATGTGTTTGGTACTTCTCTTTCTGAGGAAACTCTTCTTATTCCTCAGAAAATCTTTCATCCTTGACACAATTTCAGAAATATTAACAAAGGGATGTGAGGTAATGGCAGGGTTGCATTACCTTCTCTTTTCTGCTCCTACTCCGCAGTTCTGTTTTCATTTAGTTCAAGGTAAAGTGGAAGAAAAAGTTTGAGGGCATGTGTGTATACAAATATGTATCTGTGAATATCAGTTTCTGTGTGAAAATCTGTTAAATAAATTTGGTGGGCAGAGAAGCAATCATCAAGCTTAGAAAAATTAAATAGAGGCAGCATACAGTTTCATCATTTCAGGAATTCAGATGCCACAGATGATAAAATGTTCAATATTTTAAATCTCAAACTGACAACAAACCTCCTGTGATTTAACAAATGAGCCAGCCATGTTTGGGGTTAGTGCAGTATATCTTTAAGACATAAATACTGAGGAGGGGAAAAAAAGAATTTTTTCTTTTCCCTTTAGAAGTCATTACAGATAATTATCAGCAAGGATTAGCTTTTTCAATACGTTATTCTTACAGTGTGTCATTTTGAGCTAAACTCTGAACAAATGCAATCATCTAAAAGAGAAAACAGAGATTAATCAGCTCATAGTGAAAGAAACTTGATTACACAAAATTGGCAAAGCATAAAACGCCTTGAATTTGCAACCCATAAAATATTAATTAAAATAATTAAGATTAGGCACCAGTGCCTGTAAAGATCTTTGTTTCCTACTCCACTTTTATTTTAGAAGTCTCTTGATTTACTTCACTTTAAGAGACACTCGAGATGTGTCAGTCAGACCCTGAACCAGTCTGAGATAATCTGAGTTTTGCTCTTCTCAGCTCCTGGGAGTAATGCCTTGGAAGATAGGATCTGGGAGTTGCTTGCTTTCATTTTTGATTGTGAAGGGATTTTTGTGTTAATACTGTGAAGAGATGAGAACAGCACCAGGTGAGAAAAGAGATTTCCTGTGGATGAGGACAGGGAGACAATTAAATCCAATTATTAAAAAAAAAACCTCCAAAAACAAACCTACAAAAAGACCCACGAACAAATGAAAACCAACCGAAATCTCCCACTTCAATGAAAACCCCAAACCCTCACCACTCCTGCACTGTGACTCTCCCCCATGCCATGGAAGAAACAAAAGGCAGATTTCCTGTAGAACAGAAAAAGAACCCAAGCTGAGGGAAGAAATACCCATTAAAAAAATGAGACCTGTGAAGCAGAAGGCAGAGAGAAGAGAAAGCCATTGGTAAAGAAGGGAACAGGATCAGTGCGACAGATGGACAGATGTGGGAATTTGGGAATTTTCCTAGTTTGCAGTTTGAATTTTGTGATGGTGTTTTAGTGCCTGGAGTGGAGAGCAAGCCCCACCTCAGGCAGGGGCCACCACCTCAGGAGGTCTGGGCAGCTGAGCAGGAAATATCCGTGCAGAATACATCCATGGCAAGGTCAGAGTGGCAAAAAGGAGATCTTACTCCTTTCTTTACACGTATGTTTTCTGAATTAATGTCTTTTTTCTTGGGAAGAATTCTCGTCAGCAGTTTTAAGGATCACTCTGGAGAGATTAACACGGGTTTCAACTAAATGCACAGCCACAAAAATGCTGTACTCCCAAAAGAAACAATGTTTTCTTCATTAGCCTCTTCTAATACCTTACTGACTGCTGGAGTGCTTTCCCAGACAGTGCCCAGGGAAATGAAACCTCACAGGCTTGGTGCAGGAAATGATTAGGGATTTGTTCATGGAGGTTTTACTTAATGAAGTCTGGTTGTTTCACCCAGGAATTAGAGGTGAAATTAAATTGGTTTTGAAGAGAGTTATGGTCATGATAACCACACCTAAAAAAGCCCTTCATGGCAGAAGGAGTGAGTGAGTGGGCGTGCTTTCAGTGACTAACCAGGTAGCAAGAAGAAAGCCATTTGTTTTGCCAATTTGGAGGGTGCTGTAGGGAGGATAATTTGAGATTTCACTGTTTAAATTATGCTACGAGGACAAAAAAGATATAAAGTACATCTGTAGACTATGCTAACTTCAGATTTTTGTATAGAGATTTTCCTCTTCATGGAAACTGGTTGTTCACTTGAGTTTCCATAAGCTGCACATAAACACCTTAGATTATGGTTCTGTTCAAATCTTCCTAACGGGATGGACAGGTGGAAGGGGCAAAGCCAGGAATGCAGAAAAAAGCCCTAACAGACTCTCCATGTATGTTCTAAACCTAAACATGTTTAAACACATAATCATGGCTTGCTGAGGAGCCTGGAGCCCTGGCCTGCGGAGAATGCAGTGCCCATGGAGTTGGACTGATGGTTGAGATATTCTTGGGTCACCCACAGGCCCCTTTCAGTTGATTTTTTTCCTAAATCCCTGCTGCTGTCAGTCATGCACGCCCTTGGAGAACAGAATTTTTTAGCGTTACTGGTACTGATTCTCTTTGCACAAGTTGTAAAAAGGATGAATCAAAAATCCACAAAATCTCTTTAGATATTCTGTTTATTATTAACAAATACCTTAAAACAAGTATACTTAAAGTGCTAAAAAAGACAACAAGCACTAGCATTTTATTGATTGCAGAATGAAAAAAACACCTTTGGCAGTGCTAAACAGGAAGTTTTCACTAATGGTTAAAAAACTAATTTGCTGTAGTGCAATGCAGTCTCCAAATCCCTATTCTCCTCTGGTGCTTGATCATTCTTCATCCCATGGATGGCTTAACAATTACTGATCAGCAGGATGCTTCCTTGCTGCATCTGGGGCTGTAGCAGTGCACATTACCATGCCTCTGTATATCAAACTCTCTGTTATCTTGCTCCCTGAACACAGGAGATCCGGGTTTATAAGTGCCTTTACAGAAAAAGACAATCCATGACAGCAAACATGGGGAGGGCATATGTAATTTACCTGTCATAATTCACCCTCCAGTGCACTCCAGTAACAGACTTTTGGCACAGCATTTTAGTGGAAAGGGATTTTAAAGTTGCTCCCAAATCTGTAGCATTTTCCACTTTCAGAAACATTTGATGTTTAATTTGATTTTATCTCTCTCCCTTCATTCTGTTCATTATGGCGGTGAAAAGTGAAGAATGGCCAAGGCAGTGACCTGAAAACCTCACAAAGAGTGACGTCAGAGGCAGAAATAAGGTGTTTATTTTACCCTTGAATTGTGCTGCATGGCATTCTGCTCTAAGGTTTCATACTTTGTGCACTCCTCATGGCCTGTGCAGCAGCTCTGAAGTAACCTCTGCTGCTCAGCAAATTCTGATCTTTTTTACAAACTAGTGTATTTAGGGATTTCCTATTTCACTGAGTGGCTGAGATCACTCTGAACACTTGAGCTAAATTTTGATCTTTTTCCAGATGAGCTGCTTTGCCTTGGAGGTGTGCTTGTGTTGCTCACGGGGTCGTGCCTTCTTTTCCTCTCTGCCCTGACAATCTGTCAGCTCTGGGCTGATATTTCTCTTCCCCTATTTAGAGCCCTCGCTGGTTTCCTGTTTTAGGACTTAATTCAGCTTCTCCTTTCCCTGTTCCATCTCATTTGAAGCCAACTATTATCTTGTTTGCTGCAGAGCCTCAATATTATAGAATATATACAGTGGTATTCTTTTCTGTATCTTAAACAGCCTGGGTTATGCTAATAGAAATATTGAAAACACTTATACAATTTGAAATAATTACACAGAGATTAACTAATTATTCAGCACAGGGAGTAAATTAAGGAAGAATTATCATTTGTTTTTTAAATAGAGTAAATGAAGTGACTTGCTCAAGTTCTGCAGTGAGTTGGTGTAACAGTAGGTAAAAGTCTTGCCATTGTTTTTATTTTTTGAGCAATCAGCTTACAATGCTTTTCAAGACTCAGTGTGTTTTAGCAGTTTACTATATCAAGGTAGTCTTGATCAGTGTATTTCTCATGACAGTATCAGTGCTGTTTTAGCTGCGCACCTATGAAGCATGAATGTTTTCTATTATCACACCTGTGAACAACTCATGCAAAAAAGGCTGGATAGGCTGGATTCACTTTGATATGAAGGAAGTTTCGGTTATGCCAAATACAGGCTGATTGTATAATTGGATAATTAACAACATACAAATTGATTGAGTCTAGTTTTTGCTTTGGCTGGGTTGAAGATTATCATCATTTTGATTCAATATGACACACCCACTAGTTTAAAAAAAATAATACAGTTCAGAAGATTCTAAATATATTTCAAGATAGGGCATTGCTGAAAGAAACAATGAAGAAAAAGGAACTTATTACAAACTGTTCTAAAATAAAGCAAGTCGTTTTCCCACTCTGTTTCTTTCGCTTCTCTTTCAGGACAGTAAAACATTTAATGAACTTTAAACAAAAATTATTAATTTTACAGGAATGTGTAAGAAAAAAATACAAGGTTTTATGCAGAATATTGCCTGAAGGCATGAAGCAGTACCTGGGATCCCCAGAGCAGAACTGCACCATTCAGAGGTTGTGGGAAATTATTCTACACTACTGTTTTCTGTAAAATAATGTTCTGGGCATCTTTCTAAACGTAGTGGTTTGTGAAATTACTAAAACAGATTTTTGATTTATTTTTTTAATGCACTTTGGATTTTATCCACCTAATCCATTAGATATATGCTCTCGGTTTGTGAGAGAGAATTGTATTTGCTCCAGCCTACCAAGGAAATTGCAAATCTGTGCAAAAGTGGCCCAGGACAGACTCACCTAGAATTCTGCTTAAAATGCTTTTCTGCTTGACAACAAACTACTGCAGATCTATGGGGTTTGTGCCCATCTTTTGTCTCATCTCCCCCAAATTTCCCAGTTTACTCATGAGAGTGTCTTGAGGGAAGGCAGCAAGTGCAGAGCTGAAGTCCAGAGAGATTGTCCCTAATGCCTCCCCCTTATCTGCCAGACCCATTATCCTGTCATGAAAAGAAATTGGATGGTTTTGATGAGATTTGCTCTTGGCAGATCCATGTTAGCTGCTTTTTATCACATTTACTATCCTGTAGGTGCTCTTAAATTGACTCTTAAATTACTTGTTCTGCTATCTCTCTGAGCATTGGAGTTTGACTGGTTGATCTATAATTTTCTAGGCCCTTTCCCTCTTTTTGGAAATACCCATGAAGTTTGTCCTTCACCAGTCCTTTAGAAACTTCCCTTTATACCTTTACAAAAAAAATCTTGAAAATAAGTTTAATGACTCACAGATTGTATTGGCTGGTTTCCTATGTATGCTTAGGTGAACTGAATCTTGTCAACTTGGATCCATTTAATTTATCCAAATAATTTTCACAGATTCATGTGGCCTATTCATCATCAATTCTGCTCAAATGTACAGAATTTTTTAAACTAATATGTGATATACTCCTTTAGAGGTTTACATGCATATGTTATAAATATCCCACTGTACACGTCCAACCCCTTTTATTCATTTTAATATTCATCCCATTTAAACCCCCAAGGTGAGCTTTGCAAGGCATCTGAATTATAGTCAAATCGTACAGTTACACGCAGGAACAAGAAAATTGCATTACTGGGGAAATCACAGCTACTGAAATTTGTCTGTGATTTAATAGCAGGTGACAATATATTTTGAGAAGGGGTACAAGTGAAGGGAGGATAAATCCTCCATCCCCAAAACCCTTCAAGGAGTAACTGAAAATAAGTTTAATTCTTAGCATGTGTTTTTTCTCATTAAAGCCCAATTTATTTTCAACGTCTTATTCTGTCACTTTTAATATGGATTCCCTTGAAGTTGAACAAAATGTTGACTGCTTTAATTTAAACTTTAGCTGCACCTTTACTGTGTGTATTTCTGGGGGAAAAAAACATTCCAAGCAGTATTTACCGTTATTTTAAAATGTTGGGATTATTTTTCTATTAAAGAGCAAATACTGGAAAGAATTTTGTAAAGTGCTGTCTTGTGGGATTTTTTTTTCATTTGTTTTCTCTATGCAGAAGGGATTTTTTATCTCTGTGTGGGTCTCCAATTCAGATGCATTCTCTGTTGCTCAATTTAGGTAAAACGTTTGTTAGAGTGGATTTTCATAGTTGCTCAGTTTTCCAGGCTTGTGCAGGGATCCCCCTTTCCGACCCAAGTTTTTCAGCACCTCTCATGCAGTGTGCAATGAATCATTTCTCCAAATGTTTTAAAGGAGGTTGTGCAGCTTTCCTAAGATTTATGGAACAACCAAAATCCTCCAGGGTATTTGTGTGTGGCCAGTTTTGACTAAGCAGAGTTCAAGGCATCTCATAAAATTCTCCCAAACATCTTGAAGGGCTCTTTAGTAGTTAGCATCAATTTGGATTAAAATAGAGAGGTGAGCGTGTGTAAAGTACTTATAGTTTTCTGGCGTAATACCTGACTGTGAACATTTTGCCGCTCTCTCCACATGCTTTCTGTGCTGTAAATTGACTCTGCAAAGGCTTTGCTTAAACTGAGCGCTCTGTGCCAGGAAACAGCTCTGCTCAGCGGGTACATCTCTTCAGCTTTTGTGTTTCTAGATGATTATATCAGGATGGGGCCTTCTTGAGAAAGCTGGGCTGTTCTGCTCTGCACCATAGTCTGGAATTTTTGGTTCTGTTTTCATTAGATTAAACTAGAAAAAACGGAATGTTTTGGTCTGCAAGTGGTGACTGCCTGGAGAAAGCTGTGGGTCCTGATTGCTTGTGAGAGATGTAGATTTTTCTTGACCCAGAAAGACCTGGAATGTGAAATTCTGGCTGAGATACAGCAGAGTATTTCATCCACTTGACTCCAAATCATCCTCCGTGAACCTCAGCCTGAACCTGGCTTTCACCTAATTCAGGATCTGCTGTGCCTTTTATATTGTCTTTCACACATTTTTTTCTGGCAATAAAAAGTGCTGCTGAAACAGAAACATTGCAGCTCTTGTGAGCTCTCCTCGTGGCAGAAATGGTTCTGTCAGTATTTCTCCTTATCTGGCAGCAGTCCTTCCTTCTGTTGGAGATCCCAGATGTAGAAGCGCTGAACAGCTGATGACATCCTGCATCCTGTGTCAGGCTATGACTGCAGCCTGCTTTACAAATTCACAAGTCTCACAGTCAGTTTTCCATGCTTAAGGAGTGCGATAGAGACCTCCAAAATATTAAGAATCCCCAAGTTTAGGGATGTGTTTGCTAAGAGAGGGGGAGAATGAGTATCTGAATTCTTGTTGAAATAATAGTATGGTAGGTTACAAGGTTTTTCATGTAAATGCTACTATTTAAATATTTTATTTCATATTTTACTTAAAAGGAAAACCGTACTTGCAAGCTGGAAAGTTTTGCAGGTGCCTAAAGTGACATATCACTCAGGGTATTTTAAATTTCACATGCAGTTGTTTCCTTGCCTTTCCTAAATGGGGAAAGTTCTGTCCATGGAAAAATATTCTGGCATTCCTTTCAATGCCTGTGTACTTCTAAAGTTCAATTCACTTCTGTTCTGTATAGTAGGAATGCAGCTCCAATGTACAGCATGGCAGGTCGCAGTATAGGATATTTTCACCTTGCTTTTGGTTCAATGTGCTTTGGAAAATTGTAACCTTGGTTCTCGTCTGCTTGCAGTTGTTTGAGGTAGAGCCCTTCCCATTCACCCACATATGAAGAATCAGCAGTAAGTTTTTTCAATACCTGGCTATGGCCCTTTAGTGCATTTAAATATCCACTTTCCACAGAATTGCTGTATTGTTCATTTCCAGTGTAGCAGTGGCCAAAATTACAGGTTTACCTTGCCTTTTATTTTATGCAAATTATAAGTTGTGTGTCAAATCCACATTAACTATCATGGATATCATGAGTGTTAAGAGGAGTATTCAGGAGCCAGAAAATGCGAGGGGATTAGTTACTCAGGATATAAAGAATAATAGAATGAAGTTAGGATACGGGTAGACACAGAATTGCCTAATAATTTTTTTGGTTTTGAAGGATCTCCTCTATTTTTTAGTACTTAATTTTCGATTCTTGAAACTGGGAGGAGCCGTTTTGTCTTATCATTGCGTCATGTGCAAGGTTGAGAATTTTGTTTAACATTGCATACTTGGAAAAAACAATTAATTTAAATTCTTGTTGACATAAGCTCCTTGTCAATTCTGCTTTCATCTTTTTCTTCTGCAAATCAGATGGAGTAGAAATAAATATTGCCACAGGGAGAGCAATGGCAGGCACTGGGTGTTTGTACAAACAACGAGCCCGTCCATTACATTTAAGAAGGTTTTCCCTGAAAAATATGGGTGGCTGCTATAAACACAGAGTATAGGAACACATGGGAAAAGAAAATAGAACCCGTCTCATAAGTCCATCAATCAAGACTGACCAGTTCCTTTGTTTTCGTTTTTAATGTTTTCTTTGTTAAAACAGGACAACAGCTTTTACTGCAATATGACAATTTGTTCTATTAGATCAAATTCCATATTTCTCTCTCTTTCCCTTAGTTTTGTCTTTTATAAAATTAGAGTGATTTCTTAAAAAAAAAAAAGGAAGAGAAAAAATAAATTTCAATTTATGAAAATTTTGATAAGATAAAGAGACATGTTCAGCTTTCTCTACTAATTAAAATTTGTTCTTGAATATGGTACATGAGTGACTGTGTGTTTTGGACTCATTCTGCCACGCTGATTATGTGGAATATTGTTGGATGAGATGTCAGATGACAGGGCTGCTGTGCGTTTTTGTAAGGGATAATGGAGCGGAAAAACTATTATAAGGTAGCTTTTTACAGAATATCGATCCAAATTTAGATATTGTAGCTATGCTATATTTTAAAAATATTTTTTTATATTTAAAAAGTTTTTTTTTAATTAGAGATGCCTATAATTATCCCTCCTTTTTATTCACAAAATATCCAAAATGGATTAGGGTGTGATAACCTGAAGGAGCTCTCTGTTTACACACCTCACTGCAATGCACTACAGTGTTGTAGAGAAAAACAGGGCTTAGAACAATCGACGGGTGTCATAAAAATGTGGAAATGACTATCATCTCTTTATATACAACTTGTGATAGATATTAGCCTATGGAATAAAAAAGAAGTTTTTCTTTCTCCATAAGCAACAAAAAATTTAATATCTTCAAAATACCTAATATATCAATTATATCCCATAAAAGGTATATTTAATAGTCTTGAATTCCCCTAGACCAAAGTTTAAAGGACATGCATCTGTGGAAAGCTCCCAGCCCTTCCTGAAAGTTAGAAAATTATTTTCATCTGGTCAGGAAGCAAAATTGAGCAGCTTTTGAGGTTCCATGACATTTCTAGCTCATCTTTTCCATGTAAATAGCTTGGAAGAGTTATATACATGAAGAGAAAGAAAAAGAATTATTGCCCAGACTCCGCTGTGGATGTTCAAGTGTTATCAAACCGATCGAATAGTGTTTTTCTGAGAGACGAAGAGGCTCAAACACATGAAATTGTGTTCACAAGAAGTGTACTTTTCTGTCTTTTCCATCACCTCCATCCATTTCCTTGAGTGCTTTTAGAAAGATCCTTAACTAAGAAATTTTCTTTTTGCGAAGAAACAAATTAATAAATAATAACAAAGTGTCATTAACTTCTCTGTCTCTAATTGCAATTCTATATCCATCAACAGCTTCAAAATCTTTAAGAAGCAATTTGAATTCTTTTCAACACTTCCACATTTCAAAATTGACTTAAGAGCCCCAAAACAAGAATTTCCCTGTTTTGATTCCAAAGACAGACAAATCTCTGGGCTTTATGAAATTCTTGGTATATCTTCAGGTGAAAAAGAACTTGGGAAATATTAATTTAAGTCCATTTCAAAATCTAAGTCGGAGATCCAAAATCACTTGTTACTTTTCTAAAATGAAGCATAACTATCATCTAATTACCTCTTTTTTGTTTATTAAGTATTTTCTCTTGTTTTATATAAAATATTTCAACAGAGTTCCCAATGAAGTTCTTTAAAAAATAGACTAAATATTATGAATGATACTTAAGGAAGACTGCTATTTCAAATAGGGCACAGTTAGTGAAATGTTGTTTAAAGTTAACTATAAAGTTAACTGGCCTGGATCCCAGTGCCCAAGCAAAATTGCTCCATCCTTTGAACTTTGAGCCTTTGCCTGGGGTGATTATTGCCTGTTCAGGAAAAGTGA
>LTAT01000007.1:15132383-15170276 GCA_003286495.1 Chlorodrepanis virens | reverse complement strand
ATGAATGATACTTAAGGAAGACTGCTATTTCAAATAGGGCACAGTTAGTGAAATGTTGTTGAAACTTAACTATAAACAGTGAAGGATCTCACAGAAATAATAACAGGACAAATTTTTGTCAGGTAACAGAAGCCCAGGGGCAGAAACTGATATATTATAAAAGACAGAATTTATGGCTTGTTAGATAAAGTCAAAATCAACCTACTGTTCAAACACATGATGCTGGTGGGGGAAAAGGCTTGTAATTAATCAGGCAGACAATTAAAACAAAAGCCAGATCTGAAGCTGACTGGGTAAGTGTTTGGCACTGGAAGCAGTGGCTCCTTCCTTTTTCAGCTGGATGGAGTGGGGTGTGTGAAAACCACAGGATGCACCAGCAATTTATTTCAGACCAGCTCCCCAGAGCAGTGGCAGAGAAACAGTCTGACAAAGGGTTGATGACTTTGCATTTTTTTCTATTTTCGGTATTTTTTCCATTTTTCTGCATTTTCTGCCTCGAGATCCATAGCTTGTTATCGGCTGGGTACTTTATTGTTGCACACTTTTAAAACAGCTACAAAAGAAAGTATTGTATATACAGATCAAGGTGTTGAAGGTGCATAAGGGGCCAGGGAATGCAATAGAGCAGAGTTACAAATGTGGGGCTGCAGAGAATCTCCTGTCACTGTACCACCAAGGGGCATGAAGAGAATTCTTCCCTCACTCGATCCTCCAGCACTGGCCTGGATCCCAGTGCCCAAGCAAAATTGCTCCATCCTTTGAACTTTGAGCCTTTGCCTGGGGTGATTATTGCCTGTTCAGGAAAAGTGAGGAAAAATGCATTGTTCCATATTGGAAATCCTGGGGCACAGAGCTGCTTCCGGCCTGCTGCTCTTGGTATCAACTATTCATTAATGCTGCAGCCTTACACTTTTTCAGAACTGTCATGTTAGTGCTTATTGCTGAGGTTATTTTTGAACATTACTTGGCCGTTTAAGTAACCTTGTCCAATGCTCTTTTGCTGCTTATTTTCCCTCGGTTGCTTTTCTCTTCTCATTCTCTACACTTCAAATACATATTTCAAATTCACTTGTTGCTTTTTATTGTGCTTTGGACACAGCAGACAGAGAGCTTGTCTTAATCAGCACTCTGGAATGTAGCTAAGGCAGAAAAAAAGAGGGAGCAGAGCATTCCTGGGTCAATGATTTTGGGAATAATGACATAAATACAATACTGCCAAGAATCTTCTATAACTAACTTCAGTCAGTCTGCAATGGTGCATTATGATTTCTTTGGCAATATATGATTTTTTTAAAAAGGCAATGGAATTATCGGGGGGGGTTGTGATGCTCTGGAAAAAAGACTAAAATGAGGATTACATCCCCTTTTTACATAATTTTATGGTTTGTTTATTATTTTTAAGTCATTTTTGGCCTTTTAATTATTAGAGTGTTATAAAATTAAAAAGTAAACCTCAAAAAGTATTTCGTATTTTACAAAAGGACAGGAATGCATGCGGGGGGGGATGGGTAAATTCTGCGTGCATTGCTCCGGGATTCAGAAGCAGGTGGTACAGGGATACAATGCTGGCTGCAATGTGTTGCTGCTGCAGCAGAGTTACTGGTCTGCCATAAGTGCTGAGCAAAATTGAAACACCCTTATCCCATACCCTTTTAATTTCCTTTTCCCATTACTGAGTAAATATGTCTGCATTCTCCATCACAACCACTCTTTTCAGCGAATATACTTAATTAACTAATACAATTTAGTATATTTTCCTTTACCCCTCAATTCACACTATTTTTCCTCAGATATATTTTTACCTGAGGAGCATCAAGCAAACATTATATCCTCACACTCTTTACTTCAATGGTCAATCCTTACTTTTATTCATTATTGACTTCTGCTTTCTCAGATTTGTATTTTTTTCATGTGTTTTTGGATTAGTGGAATATTTGCAATTTAATATTTGCATAAATGATGTCACTTTTAATTGCAGTCTTTATGCCGGATAACTTTTAGAAAGACAGAAATGACTTGGATGTAATTGTCAAATTAAGTGTTATTTGAAAAGCACAAGAGAGTGGAAAGGAGCATGATACAACAAATCACCAAGCAGTAATTCTGGATGTATTTAGTGAGATGATATTCTCATTATCATCTCCTTTGTTGCATCTCAATGTAAAACATACACAAAAGAGTTCTGTCCCAGGCAGAAACTGTGACTGGGTTTGGTTCTGGTGTAAGGGAAGTACAAGTTCCTTGTGTTTGAAATATTCTGAAATATGTTAATAAGCTAATCCATTAAGAAGTCAGAAATGGTAATAAGACATGTATATATGCAAAATTATAATAATAATAATCAAAAGATAATTGCTGGTTCGGTGTTCAGGAGGTAAGATTTTCAATATGCTTACAGTGACACAGTGGATTTTTTTAGAAGTTCTGTTTCTTGTTCACTCTGGTACTGGCATTTCAAGGCTTCAAAGGATCAGGTAATTTTAAAATGCCATTGTGTTTAAATGCTCCTGATGCTATTGTCTTGATGCACTCTTCCATGGATGATTGCAGTGGTGTTGTTAATCAGACTGCTTGGGTGAGGCAGGTGCTGAGGAGGTTGCTGATCGCTCATGATATGATCATCCAAGCTCCCTTACATTCACAAAATTTAAAAATTCTCTGTGACCCTGAATCCTGTCCAGAAGGAGTAGACGTAGTGGGAGAGATCACTCCTGGGAAGATCTATAAAACAATTGAGTTGAACATAAATTTTTAAAAGTTTCTATCCTACGATGTACTGTGCCTCAATGACCTTGATCTGCAAACTCAGGGCTGGGCTTCTCCTCTTGCCTTTTCCAGTTCAAAACCTTTGCTGCCTGCCTTTCCTGCACAGCCCTTACAGCCCTTACAGCCAACAGAGCACTTGATCTCTTCTGATGTGGAAGTGCTCCTCCATTCAAGCTTCCAGTTCTCCCAAAAGCAGTTTTGTGAGGCAGGTCTCAACACACTATTAGGGGAACTGAATGAATAGAGCAAAAAGAGAAAAGAGCCCCTCAGTGGAGTCAGTGGTCTGGCGGCAGATGTAGGGCTCTCACATCCCTGGGTTATAATGCAGGTCATTTCCTGGATGTTGTCTGATATCTGTCATGTTCACATTCCAGAATTATCAATTATGTGTCAGCTACAAGCCTCTCATTGGTGATAAGTGGCATAGACAGGATTTCCTGTCATGCTTTTGTGAGAAGAGGAATCTTATCTGTGAGGCAGAAACATTGATTCTACCCTGAATGATCCCAGTAAGCTGCACAAAGGAAGTTTGTGCCCTGAAATAGAGGGGAAACTCTCTGGGTATCATCATTATCAGCTGAATGCGCTTGTGCTGAGCTCAATGCTGTAGGTAAATGGAAAGCCTGGTGTGGTACAATTGTTTCCCCTAATTCAGTTTGCTGTGACGTGAATGACTGCGCCGTGTCAGAGCTGTAACAGGGGAAATGAGGAGGCTGCTTTGCCACTGTGAACAGACACTGGCAAAGGACATGAAAATTAAGGCAAAGGCTCCAGGTGCGAAAAGAGAAAATAGCTTAAGCGCAGGAGTAAAAAATAGCAAGACAGAGTGAAAACAATTTTACTGCACAGGAATCATTTCAAAAATAATTGTTGCACTTCAGCATGATTAATGAAACACCAAAATTCTGCAGAATAAGAAGTGCTGCTGGAATAACAAGAGCTTATTTGACATATCTTAGATATACAAAAATGCCTTGAGTCTAGTTGCATTAATTATAGGTCTACGTAGCTCCTATAGAGATAGTTCTTCCCTTAAGCCTTTAATCTAGCTGGAAAAAAATTTTACTTTAAGAGCATTTATCACATTTCCCAAGAAAAAATATATAATGGTTTTAAGAGAAAGCCTTTTTTATTATCTAGAATACAAAATTTATGACTTTTTTTTGATTTGCTGTTGTTTCGTTGGTTTTTGTAGGGAATATTCTCTTTTATTTAGGGGGAGGTTGCTTTCATTTTGGTTAGTTAGGGATTTTTTTGGTGGGGAGGGGAGATTTATTTTGCTTAAAGATGAATCGGAAAAGTTTTTAAAAATGGGTTTCTACTTTTCTATGCCTTCTGTTTTATAATGTGTCAACATTGTAAGGGATAAAAATAAACATCTTTAGAGGTGTAACCAAAACTGTAAAAAGTTTGGAATGAAATATGAGGTATTCGGGAATGTGTTAGGATGAGTTTTTGATCAGCCTCACACACAGAAAGACGGTTCTACTCCTTCTATCTCTATTGTTCTTCTGATCTTCGATTAATTGCGGTTAAGTTCCAATATTCTGGTAAATAAATTATTATTCAGACTTGGAATTCTCCTTTGCTGCCTTTTTAGGCACAACAAGTTTTTATCCCGAATCACTTAATTTTGCTTGGGATTTATTCCAGTTCAGTTTTGGAGAAGGTTGTTCATTATTCCAAAGGCTCTGGAAGTAAAGGATGGTGCCTTGTTCTGCAGGATCTACCCCTGAGTGTGCAGCTGCTTTGCTAAATCATGTTAATGTGGCCAGAGAGCACAAAGACTTTGTCAAACACTTCACAAATTATTCCTGTTTGTTTCAAATTGCAGGTCTGCCAGGTTTTCCTCTTCATTTTCATTCTGATCTTAGTGATTTCTCAGGTTTAATATGTCACTGTCGCCAGCAGTAGCAAGAATTCCTAGGCAGAAATGCAAAATGTGGCAGAGATATTGCTGCAAAATGTCTTTTGAAAATATTGTGTGCAGGAAAACCAAACTATTTTTATTTCACAGTTTCTTTGCTGATAGCTGCAATACTTTAATAACATAATTGAGGAAGAAAGAATCAGCTTGAAATAATATGAAACTCCTGTAGCTCCTGCTGAAAGAGAAAAGAACAGTGGCATGCTATGAAAAACCAAGAAATCCATAAGCACCGTTATGTCTTCCAAGAGGAAAAATTCACTGAAATTTTAAGGCAGCGTGGGGTCTCGTCTGCTAAATTCCTGAACTGAGAGGTCAAGAGGAGCAGAACACATTGTTCACCTGTTTCTGGAAAAGATCCTCTCTATTCTCTGTTCCTTAACTACAGAGATTTTGAGGACTGAACAGGTACTTGCAGAAAGCTGGTTCCACACCAAACTCTGGAATTCACATCATCACTTTGGTAGGCATATCGTTTAAAAATGGGGTCAGGTGTAATTTCTTGTTCCTTTTCTAGATGTACAGATTTTAAGCCCTTTCTGCTCATATTTAGCCATCCCACATTTCCCTGTGGAACATCGCTACTTCCAATGGCAGATATGGCTCACTAGGACAGCATGTCCTACAGGTATATATCACTGCTGAAAATGATTTGACATAATTTAATCAAAATAAGCAACTCAAGTTGCTTTACCGTGCTGCTCCAATGTGAATGTTTTCACACACAGTTTGATTTTTTCTTGTTTTCTTGCTTGATATGATCAGACATATTGCAGGTGGCAGTTTTCTGACAGCCTTTGTTTCTCGAGCAGAGGGAAAATCTTTCTATAGAAAGCTCTAACAAACTTTAAAATATCATCTTTTAACTAATGTTTATTCAGATCTAGAAAAGTCTATTATAGGAAGCAATTTTTTTTTCTGTAGAACCGCCATAAATCCCATCTAGTATTTCTCTCTATTGTATGATTCCCTGGTCTCTTAAGACCATGGTACTAAATTTAAAAACTGCTCAAGTCCATATTATCCCCTTTCTTCATTTTTTGATCCAGGCATTAATTTGAAGGGCGCTGAAAATACTTAACTGAGTGAATAAAACCAGTAGTTGAATACAATTTTACAGTTATTATGCTCCAATAATTTCTTTCTTAAGAAACAAGGGATGAATAATAAAGTAAAAATTTATATCTAACATGATTGAATCATTAGGACAAAAGCCGAGTGTCATTGACCGTGCCATTGATGAATTATTGCATCGTTATCCAAACCCTGAAGCTGTTTTGTGATCATAGTCTGATTATTAAAAAGAATGAAAAGCATACTCATCAATGTACTTTGTTTCTTTTTAAAGCATAAGCTCATGGAAATAAGGATTCCATCACACCATATTGCCATATGGAAATAAAGGTAATTTTATTCTGAAGATTAAATGACACAGTGGTTGGGGAATTTCTGGAAGCTATTATCTCATGTGGTTGATTTCTATTTAGACAAGGTTTGTCCAGCTATTTCTAACAGAATGAAAGAGATAGAGAAAGATACAGAATTTGACCAAAAATTAGAATTTCTGAGACTAAATTTTATTAGAGTCTCATTAGTAGATAGGCCCAAGGACAATAAAACAAATGGTTCCTTCTTGCTTCTTTCTGCATCCTGATCTTGATACTTTTCCCCTAAAGATGAATGAAAATTCAACAATACTCCCTCTGCTTTAAGTAGCAGTGTGTCTACTGTGCATCTGTTTTGTTCAAAGGTTCAGAATATTTTCCAAATGCTTCCAAGAAAGCTAAAATTCCTCCTGTTTGAAATAGATATTCACTCAGTCCTACATCAGGAAAAACGGGGAAAAAATTGTGGGAAATTTCTGTGACTTCTTTTTCTCTACTTTGTCCAGTAACTCTCAGGTGTTCAAGCTGACCTGTGTTAAAATGTGGGTATGTCCAGCACAGATACTGAAAGCCGCTAAAAGAAGATTTACTGCTGAGCCGGGGAAATGTCAAAGAATAGAATGTATGTACCAAATAATGGCGTTTTGATGATGGTCACTGATCCATAGGATTTTGCACTTCTTCAAGAGAGGAATAAAGAGCTTAATTAGAAAGTTTTCTTCTTGAAATTGGATTTGAGTAATAACTATAGAGATGACAGAGGAAGCACATGGTGTAAAAAAAGCAAAACAAAAAAAAAAGGCACAAGAAAAGAAAGAAGAAATTGGAACAAAAGTATGTGATGTAAACCAAATAGAACCAATTAAGAACAGCACTTCAGCTAGTACTATCTAATCAGATTATCTTTTTATTTCTTACGTTATTTTTGGCACTGCGAGTGTCAGTAGCTGGATATACAGTTAAACATTCAACACTTTATTTTCTTCTTTGTTTTATATGTAGCAACTGGACACACAACCCCAAAGTGTTCCTTTCTATTATAAATTATTCCCAGTGAACACCCTGGTTGTAAGCACTTTTTGACAGCAAGGTTATGGTAAAATGGCTTTTTTTCCTGTTTGAAGTAGAACTCTAATACTGAGAATAGCTTTTATGAGGCCTTGTGGGAACCTTGTTCTTTATGAAACTCAGAGATTATGTTCAGAGACTGGAATAAATTTTCCGATGAACTTTTAAAAAATAAAATAATGAGGGAAAAGGGAGGAGAGCATTTGCAGCTCTAACGGTCAGGTACCCTATTAGATGCAGTTTATCAGATTCTTTGGCCCAGCTCTCACCCTGAAGTGAGGTTGGACATGCCCAGGGGCTGCTGTGAAGAGGAGAGAGTCCAGAGGGCAGGCAGTGTTTCCATCAGTCCATCCAGGCAGAGTGAAGAGGCTTGAAAGGGCTCATCCATTCTTCTGAATAAGCAAATTATAGGACTGGTGCCACAACAAGGGGTTCAGCAACACGGACAGTGGGACCAGGCTGTTCTGCTTGCAAAGACAAGAAACAGAAATCCCAAGGAATTCTGCTTCTTCCGAATATGGCATGAAGTAGCTTCAGGAAGACCTGTCGTCCCAGGTATTTGAATGTGTGAGGATATCCAAATTCTCAGCCGGGAGCAGTCATGAACTGGGGTTAAACGTGGTCCCTCCATTAATTATCCAACCTTTTTCTCAGACCCATCCAGCTCCTTCCAGAATGCTCATTCACAGTGACATGAACTGGGGTTCTGTTTCCCTCTTCTCTCACACAACTGAGTTCTGAACATAGCCTTTTTGACAATAATGGAAAATTTTCTCCCATGGTAGGGTAAACAAATCAGAATTGGAGTCCCTACTGCCCTCCCACCCCTGTGGTTCACCAGAAGTAGAACCCCGTAAAATACTTCAGGAAAGAAAGACATGGCTAATATAGGAGCAATGCAAGTAGAGCCTCTGAGAGGTGTGCAGGGAGGGAACAGCAATTTCATGCAGCTCATCAGCACCTGCCTGAATGGACTTTTATCCTTGTAGCCCCTCTCTATTCTGTGTGAATGCATGGCAGCCCTCAGGAAGTGAAGGACAGGGATGAAAAGAAATCAAACATCTCAAACCCAAGTTTCATTTCCCTGGTGTTCACAAAGATTAATTGAAATGCAGTTAAAGAAAAACCAATGTGAGACCCTGAAGAGCACATTAAGAAAATAAATGCAGAAATGTTTATTTAAACGAGCAATGACTTTGTCTCCTGATCACAGAACACCTGTAAAGGAGTACAAGGAAAGAGGTGTGAGATAAAAGGCCACTTTTACTGAAAATATTTTAAATTTATTGTTATGCTCAACTATTTCCTGGCACTGGAGAAAAATAAAATATTTGATGAACTGAAGAACATCACTGAGTTCAGTTCTGAAAGAATTTGCTGATGAGTCACAGAATTTCAGAGTTGGAAAGGCAGGGTGTTTAAACACCCAGTGGAGCATATGTTCACAATGCACTGTTATACATACATATGCATTTTCATGGGAGATTTTAAAGAGGAGGGAATGCAGGCGAAAGAGAGAAGGTTGACATTATTGACCAGAAAATTTCGTGAGTTTTATTTTTTTTTAGTTTTAAGTGAAGAATTTATTTGTTTCTTTTACAATATAACAAAAACAGCAGAGTAATATCTCTCTGTGAAGGGCACTGACAATAGAGTCTGGCCGGGCCACCATTAACTCATTTACCTGCTGAGAATCTGTCATGAAAGAACTAAAACCTGTTTTTCTCCATGCAGAAATTCTGATGTACAAATTTTTTCAAGGATAACGTAACTTGTCTTTTGTCTTTTTTAAACAAGTCAGATAGCAAAGGAGTTACTAGCTATAGAGTGCAGACGGAAATGCAGTTTTTGTTGTGCCCACGCTGGTAAATGTTGTTGCACTAAATTTTCCAGGACTGACTCTCCCTGCTCACTGAGACACTTTTTGCTGCCTGCAGCCTCAGTTATGTCCCATCGAAGTCGAAGTATTTTAGTGCAACACCGGAATATAAACATCTGCTTAAAAGTCTGAGGATCAATGTGTTTCAAGCCATCAATTCAGAGAGAGTGAAACCCTTAAATCAGAGAAAACTCCTTTGTCAGCTTGTTCCCTTAACATAAGAGCAGGAATATGGATTCCATATGTTATTTGCAACATATGCTGCTAAGCAGCTGGTGTTTGTGCCACGCATTAGTTGGGTAAGGGCATATCTCCTCTGGAAGTTGCTCTAACATGAGGTTTTGGAAGGGAAAATGTGCTTTGCATTATTTTCATTGGCAGATAAGAGAGAAATGTTGGCTCTGAAGCTTTGCAAGTGAGACACACAAATCTAATCCTGTAGATGTCTTTACTGCTGGAAAAAGGGAGAATTGTTCTTCACATCAGCTGCTGCAGGCCTTGGGTGATGCATCACTGGTCACCGTTTGCATCTTCATATTTATGAGCTGATGATATCCTAGTTTAATGAGTCCACAGGAGAGGGAGCCAGTGGTGAAAAAGTGACTAAATTCTGCTGCTTTCTGACAGCACAAGTCTCCTTAGCCTCTTCTGATGTTGCAGGAAGTGAAAAGAATAAGAGAAACATTGAAAGAAGACAATAAACTACAAATTATTCTTGTGCTAAAAATAAAACTGGTGTTTTAAAACATGTGGCATGTTTTTTGCACTTTTTCTAACAAAGGTGGATATTCGAAGTGATGTATCTGCTTTCTTAATACGACTTGCACTTTGCAAGAATGAATCAGTCATGTGCATGTATTTCCTCAACAGCTAGGTCAGTGTGTGAGACAGATTTTAGGTTCGTGCTATTTTAAATGCAGCCCATGAGACAGGTGAGTTTCTGTGGATTTCTATAGAGACTCCGAAGAGAATCTTTCCATATTTGTTTGTTGCTCATATTTTTCTTTTTATTATGCCAGTTTCTTTGTACATTTTTGAAAGCTTATTTTTTTAATGTAAATGTTCTTGGTACTATTTAGTAATAGGGAAGTACCTATACGTTATTCTACACAATGTTGTATTTTTGCGATATGTGTCTCCCAGTATATTTGGAAAGAAAAGTGAGCTTGGTATTCAAAGAGTGAACATGAACTTGCTCTCAATAATAACAACAACAACACATCTCTGTTCTACAATGCTTAAAACTTTCCTGAAAACTCTTTGTCTCTATTCTCTTTGTTTCTTTCAACATCTTTGGGGCAACAAATATTTGTAGAAACTGCCATTCCAACTAAAGCTAATATATAGTGAAATTACACTCCCTGCTTAGAGCAGATATGAGATGTATAGCTATAAGTTATGTTAAAATCATATGAATAGAAATATTTGGTATTAGTGGGAATGTTGTTGGCTTTTGACCTCAATTTTGTGTTTGGAAATCACTTCCCTGTGAAGCATTGCAATTATTGCAGTTCTTTGGGATTTCATTGAAACGCTTTTAACAGTAAAAATATTATCAGAATGTTAAAATGTGTGCTTTATTAGCAATTCCATCCAGAGATCATGGCAGTTTGTGTTATATATGTGTTTTAATAATCTCTTCACCACAAGAAGGAGTCTCTTTCATAGGCTGTCAACAGAAAAAATTGCCTTTTTTCCTCTCAGCTTTTAGCTGCTGTGTGAGATAAATTTTTTGCTCATTTCCATTAGGAGCAAACAGAATATTTTGGCCAACTATTCTTACAATGGAAAAAATTTTTGGTTTTTTTTAATCAGTTGGCACATTTGATTTGCCAAAGGTTTTGTGCTTAGAATGACTTTACATTTTAATTAGAGCTGCAGCAATCTGTTAGCTCACTCTGAACCCTTGATGAACACGAGTCTCTAGGCATGTTTGGGAAAGCTTATGAATTCCCCTAATGAGCTGTCCGAAGGGTCCAATAAATTGTGTCAAAAACTTGTTGAAGGACCCTCCAGATGTATTCAAGAAACTTGAACGTGAAAGGGCTATTACAAAATGAGTGCCACTGGGTTAATATTTCTGGAAAGTTTTTTTACTCCTGATATAAAGCGAATGAAAAGTCATGTTTGAACCTTTGCTTTGGACGGGGTGTTTTGGAGCATGGGCTGTCAAATATAGCCGTTGATAGCTTCACTGCTCATTGTGGAAGGACAATGTGATAATCTCATCTCCTCCTTTGCCAAAATACAAGGGTAGAAATGGTCTTTTCTCTTCTCCATTAAGCACAGCACAGGGCCTGGAAAACCCAAGATTCTTTGGGAGGTTCTTTGAAACAGAAAAAAACCTGCAAGGAATAGATTAGGGATAGATGATAATTTTTTAATGGATCAGCAAATCATGGGAAACCCAATGCCCTCGGCATATCCTCTGTGTCACAGGTAACATGCTGCTAGATGGAGAATATTTTTTGACAGTTTCTGCTCTAAAGGAACTGAGACAGAGGGTGATGAGCTCCTCAAAAGTCACTGGTCTACAATTCACCTTGGAATTCACAGAGAGCCAATAAATCCTCTGCACTGTTCACAGCACCTGGGTTATGGCCCAGCATCCTTCTGGAGCTCACAAGATGTGTGGCTGTCACTGTGCAAGGTATTCTCAAGAAGATGTGGCAAAGTAATCTGCTGGTGGTTACAGACGTGTAAATCATCTATAACTAAACCATATGACCAGATAATACCTTGTGTTAGAAAAGTAGGCTTCTGTTCTCTAATCATATGTCAGTAGCCTAACTGTCTTCTGACACTGACAGAAATACCTGAAAAATAACAGTCTATGTTTTAGAAGGTAGCACGAGAGCTTCTAACTTATACTTCCAGTTTTTGTATGTTCAAGCCAGAAAAGTTTCTTCTTAAATACAAATGGAAATCTAGACTAGGAAATCAGGTATATTAGTCTCCCACAAATCATATTGATCAATGCTTTATGTATAGAAGTAGTTTCTGTTTTGCTTCGTTGCTTTTTACTGGAAGATGTAAGGATTTCTTTTCCCTTTGATTCATCACTGTCATTTAGATCAATGTGATGAATTACTTTAATTTCAATAAGTGTGTGTATTTGGACCTGTTGCAGAACACCACAATGCATAACTGTGATATTTTTGAAAATATCATCTCTACCACTGGAAAATTTTGCCGCCCTGCCTTCTCCATTAGGGAAACCAATATCAGACTTCTCTTTGATTCTCTGTTTAAAATACACACACATGCCTGTGTACAAAATGGTAGGATGAAAATAATCAATTCCAGTACAAGGCTGGGAATTTTGAGTGCAATTCTCTTGTAGTAAGTGCAAACTGCTTCATTCAGGACAATTGACTGGCTGCCCCTTGGGTTGTTAGTATCCTTTGGATACTCTGCTGTGCTCCATTTAGAATACATAATATTTCTAAAGTGTTTGCTGATATTATTAATTAAGGTTTGTCAGCAATTGTGACACGGCACTTATTAATCTTTGTCTACTTTCATATTTTACACAGGAAAAATGGCTTTAACACTGACTTCAGCAGCCTGACTGTCCCCTCAGATAGGAAACCCAAATTAAAGTTCCTTGCATAGGTTACCTGGTACAGTTCAGTGCCTACAGCAGGCAAAGGAAGCCTACTCTCAGAGGTATACCTGTGCACTGGGATATCCAAAGCAGGGTTTTAAAGAAGATTTACAGACAAGGAACAAGAAAGAGGGAACATAATATTAATAGTAAAAGAAATTTAAGGGGTACTTATATGTTTAACTATGACGTGTTTTAAGGAAAATAAAGACTGTATTCCTCTCTTCTCCTTTTCTTTATCCAGAGTGGTGAGATATCCTCCATGCTAGAATAATGTCATTATAAATGTGGGGAAGGGAGCTGGTAGTTTTTCTTGTTAATATAAGGACTGTGCAATAAGGGAATATAAAACTGGAAACTGACTACTCATTATGGGAGCACCTGCGCTACATCCCACCAAAGATCAGCTGGAGTTAGTGTCCTGTCTCTGGAACAGCAGTTAAGAGCAGGAATGGCTAGTGATAGGAAGGAAAATACGAACCCAATATAATTTGGGTACCAGCTCTCCATGCCTTAAATTCTGGCATGTCTGCCCAAGGCGTTAACAGGCTAAAGGCTGGGGTTTAAGGAGGTGATGTTTAGAGTTCATTCACTGTTTCAGATGTTCATCTGAGAGGGTGCTGTGCTAAGATTCATGGATGGATGAACATATTTGGTAGCTACTCCTAAGGATGCTAATGGCTTAAATGAGGGGGAACTGATCGAAATATCTGTACTTCCAACAGCTTTCTCCAAAATTCCTGACATTCCGCTGTAATCATTGTTTACCCATTTCAGGAAATTAGAGGGAATAATCAATGCTTCTCTATGTTGTTTTGGCAGTTTGAAAACTGAGCAATTTATGCTAAAGAATATCTTACCCCACTAACAGAATTCTACCGAAAGCTTCTTTGAGAAAGAAAACTTTCTTGACAGGGTTGATCATCTTGAAAAGAGATACAGAGTTGTTTGTCTATGGCCCTGATTTATAATGTCTTTAATGTATTTTACATTTTGTTGGCATGTGTTACATCACAGCATCTGGTACTACTGTGTCCGCTTTTTACTTAAATTTCTTAGCACTCTATTGCCATTAAATTGGTGGTTATTTTATTATTTTGCAAAACTTTTTGAACTTTATTTCCCAGGTAGCATCAAATTCTCTGTCTTCCCTCAGGCTAGTGAGAGGCTCAGTCAGAACTGTCATATTTGAATTCAATAAGCAGTAGAGGATGTTTTTCTTCTGTGAGTTTCTGGTCACTATTTGAACTTAAGTAAAGTGTTGCAATCTGCACCAATCTTGAGGCAATCATTACTACAGCATATGTGATTAAGTTCTGCAATTTCTCTATTTAAAACTTTTCATCTGAGTTTAGCTATTTCACATTATAACTTATGAACACACATACCACCCCCTTGCAACTATTTCGTTTAAATGCTAGAATATTCCAACCTGTTTTCCTTTCCAGAGGTTTGATTACAGGCAGTTTGCTGGTCCATACACAACAATAAGCAGGATTTTTTATTTTGTTTGCTGTTAAAAATCCTGTCTTTAAAGTGGGGCTTTTGGCACTACTGGGTGATTTTGAACTTTGAGCTATTTCCCCTTTCATGGGTCTTTCACTGCCTTTGTGCAGTTAAGGCTGTCTTGCCTTTCAGGGCAATGCTTTTGTTTTTGCTTTTAATATTTATCGCCATTCATGTTTTCCGGCTCTTTTGTCATCTGATCATCAGTTTGTTCAGTATTTTGATGTCTTCTTGCAATGTTTTTCCAGGCAGCTCTCCTTTTTAACACTCTGAGATACTTCAGTATCATCAGTGAAAACCCTTGCGTCTTGGTTTACCTGTATTTCTCCATTTTTGGAGGCTTTCTCCATGGCAAATATATCTTTGTTTAAACAGTAGGAATTTTTCTACCTTAGAAAACAATCACCAACATTTGTGTTTCTGTCAAGGCCAAAGCCCTCTCCTCCTAAAGTTAATATATCATGGTTATATAATGTTGGACTACCTTTTCTGAGAGTTGTTTCAAGTATTTAACTTCATGTTTTTAAGACTTCCATCTCTTCCTCAGTTCAGTAATTACACAGTGAATAAAATTCAAGCATTTACTAATGTAGTGCTGGTTGCTGCCTATTTTTGACTGCTGCTGGTGTTTGAGGATAATTATTCCTTGGTGAGAATGGGAACGCTGCACCCTGAGTGCTGGAAGAGCCTGAGATGCTTGCCTCCGACAAGGCTTTGCTGATTTTTCTCCTACTGGATGTTCTTTGTTTCTCTTTCTGTGAAGTAAACAAATAACTTCAAAGTCTCTTGATTTTTGCTTGATATGCAAGCAAATGTAATTAAATATCTCCCAGATACGTGGTGCTGATTACGTAAATAGAATATATCAATTGCATCAGTGAGGAATTTTATTTCCCTTGCTGACAAGTCCAGCAAATTTTATTTGGAGTATTCACAGTACATAATACGTGAGCAATGTGTGCTGTGCTTGTAAGAGGTGCACGACATGATGTGAAGTGTTACCCACCATTACAGCCTCCATCACTCACGTCTCAGATGGCATAAATCAAATAGACCAAATTCCCATTTTTTAGAATAAGAATTATTTTTGCAAGGGCACCGTGACACAAATATTGTATTGGAAAATAATTAGAAATAGAGCAGGTATCTGAAATGGCACACATAAAACTGCAAATAAAACTGAAAATAGATGTCAATATAAGAGTGTGTAGCCTATGTTCCTGCAGAAACCCTGATGTGGCTTACAGTGGAGAAAATAAAACTTTATATGTATAGTGGAGTATAAACAAACGCACCAAAATTTAGAGCCAGTTTGGCTGATGGCTCGAATTCATGTTTTCTTTCTGTTAGTGTGTGGTGAACAAATATCAATCTTGCCTTGCTAGTGTGGGGATAAGTCTCATGAATAAGTTAAACTTTCTGGTTTCTAGACTTATCAGAAGCGCCCCGTAGGTTTTAGCTGCACTTCAGTTATAAGATTGTGATATTTTTGGGAATTACTTCTTCAGTAGCATCTCCAGATAAGAAAGGATAACTACTGTTTAAGAAATTCAAAGGAAAATGTTGTGGTCTAAGAGAAATATAGATGTTGAATCTTGTAGACTGTGTTATTTGAGCAAAAAAACCTTGTAAATACCTATGAGATACAAAAGTCCACATAACTACAAAATATCCAAAAACTAAAAAATTTAGCTACCCAGTTGACTTTTTTTGTTTTTTTCCTTTATGGATAAAAAGTAATGGCTTTTTTCAGAGAGACGAAAACTTTATCTTTTTTTGCCGGTGCAGGCAGAAGTTCTTTACCCATGGATAACAACAACTCAAAATATTTCAGAAGGAAGTTGTAAATTTACCTCACCTCTATTTTGTGTGGAGCTAGCTGATATTTTACATCCTCAGAAATCTTCCTCCATCACCATCAGGATCATGTTAATGCACTTCCATGTCAGTTATTGGTGGTCCTGTACTTTCCCAAAGGAAGGCTCTCTCTGTAATATTTGCTCAAACAGTAAATAACACCATTGTTTAAGAGCTTTCAGCTATGTGAGAACTGAAAACAGTAGTTCACAACCCTACAATAGGCGATTGCAAAACTTCTTGAACAAGTTTCGTTCTGGTAAGAGTTCTTTTGTATAAGAGTTTTTTGAAGAATTTTTTTACAAATGTAAATGGGCACAGCCACTACTGTAACCAGGCTGTAAGAAGAGTTCTCCTATACAGATGAATACTTTTTGCACATAGGACTAGGCTAAAAATAGGATTGGAATGTTAAATTTAAATTTAAATAATATGGAGAGTGTCTTCCATGAGAAGAAAATAACTTTCCTCATGTCAGTGTTCAGGAGGTGCTTGCACTTCCATATTTTTCTGATATTAATTAAAAAGATGAAAATGGCGTAGCACTAACATCTGACTTTTATTATAGCTGTACATTTATTCATATGGAAGTCAAAATCAACAGAAAATTTTTGTAATGGAAATGAGATTTAATGCCATACAAATATTAGTGTAATATAAAAAAAGGAAAATATCAACTTTATATGTTCTTTGATGATTATATTAAAATAAACTAAAAACATTTAAAAATCAGTGTTATTTTATGCACTGAATCAGTTTTATTACCAATTAAAAAAGCCACATTTTTGACATCTAAATAGTAATGGTAGCTAATTCAGGTTCATTCATCAAAGAGTGTTTTAAAATCCTGGTGAAGTTCCTGTACATCAAAATAGAACAGATATTTAACTAAAGGAAAACATCCTCCCTCAAAAAAACCCCAGCGCCTGGCATGTCAGGTAATTAAGTCCGTGATGTCAGAATTGCCAGGAAAGATTCAATGCATGGCGGCATGTATTAAAGTACATTATCGACTACAATGATTTATAATATCTACTGTGGAGAAAATAAATATTACTGCATATATAAGCACACAATATGTAGGTATAATTTATTGATTAGGTGCACCTAAACCTAGGGAAAGGCCTATATTGGTGTGAAAGTTTGAGTCTGGATTTCGGAAATATTACTCATGAATGGAAAACATGAAAATCGTGGATGTTTTTAGAACAGAAAAAAAGCAGTTTAACTTTTCGTTTTGGATTTTTAAAGGTATTTTGAGTTCTTTTCTTTTTAAATTTAAGTAAACAGTGAAATAAACATACCAGTCCCCAAGAACAATATTTGAGTTGAATTTTATCTTTGTTTATAACATGAATTTTGGAGCAAAATTTTTCCATCAGTCTTCTAAAGTTGATGCTATCCCAAGGTTAATAACTTAAAACTTTAACAATAATGGCTGTATGAGTGAAACAAAAAATCTTTTGTGATCACAGAATCCTCCTACAAAGATTGACAGTCCAAAGAGGAAAAGAGCAACTCAGATGCAAAAGAAACGTACTACATTGGGTCTGTTAAAAAATCAATTTAGCATTCAGATAATTGAGCCAAAAGAAAGGTATAAGGAATAAACTTTTTAAGAGCTTGGCTATACTGTCTGAGTAGTGAAAGGACTTGGTGATATGCCCTTTCCGGGAGATAATTTAATTTGGCTGTAGATAGATATGTGTCTTCCTAAAATGATATAATTCTCCTCCTGTGACTGGCACGAGAGTTCTCTCTATTTTTGGTTTTAGAGAAAAACAGGACTGGTATGACTCAAACTGACAAATGCTAGACTATGTACTCTAATATCTTGCCTTACATAGTAACAGGTGTAAAAAACACAGCAAATTTCAGGGAAAATTGCTGGGCAGTTTAAAGTAGCTACATCATTAAAATATCGGATTTTTTTGTGCTACAAGACAGAATAATTTAAAAATGATATCAAAGCTAGCAGGAAAAATCGCTGCTTTCACGGGTTCTCTCATGCAATTAATAGAAGGACAAGATGTGAAAGTGGAGGAAGATGTGAAGGAATAAATATAGATGACATTGGAGAAGGAAATAGCATCTGCAGCTGGGGCAGAAGAAGAGAGTAATGATCTAGAATCTTTTGAAGAAATGGTTGCCTGCTACAGGTTTGTGTTCTTTAAGTGATTTTACTAAGCAACTTTTTGGCTACAGCCAATCTGAGCAACAGCCATGTTCACATTTCTTTTTATGAGCTCTGATATGTTTCTTGCAGTGCTCTGTAACTATTAAATTGCCTATGTGTTACCATCTGCAAAAGCAGCAGCTCCAGGACATTTCTTGCTGATCTCAGGTTAACTGCAGAGCCTGCAGTGAGTACAAGCTTTGGAATTTCAGAGGCGGCATCAAAAGGGAGATTGGTTGCAAAAACTGTAGGAAGAAGCCAATCCAGAAAGCAGCAAGAAAGTGGAACATGGATGTTTCTTCGCTTCCTCCAATACATCCTGCCATCTCCCCTCTCCTGCCATTGCTCTGGATATCCCAGCGGTCTAATAAAAGCTGTAAATGGAAAGTTGTCTGGCCCACAAGGACCTCTTTAGAGCATGTTGGTGCCTGTGATTTAAGTGGTGGAGTCATTGAATTTGATCTGCAAACCCAAGTTCTTTCTCTAAGTTAGAGAGAGGAATAAGTACACTCCTCTCCCAGGTCGTGGCCATGTAGCATGGACTGTCCTTGTGAGGCCCCAAAATAAAGTATTCAGAATGAGGTTTGCTGGTGTTCAGAAAAAAATAGTTATCCAAATTATCCTTCTGTAGTCTTAATTGAAGGATACTGTAATAAAGAGAAAAGAAATAATTTCCTATTTGAAAAACCTAAGGTTGAAATGATCCTATCTAATAAATATTTCTTGAAACCACGCCCAGAATCATGAATTCATGAGGTAAAGAACAGCCATTTATAGCATGTTGAGCACAACTGTGCCATGTTTGAACGGTACAAACACTCTGAAGCTGAAGTTCCGTAAGAAATTTTACAGAGGGAAGGGTATGGCTGACAGCCTGAAAGTAATTGTGCCAAGAGTCCCATTCCACATAGCATGACCAGCGGTTTAATTTATTGACTCCACCTGCAAAATAAAACAAAAGCAATATGTAAAAAATTGAATCTAATTCCCCTTTCACAATGTTTAAATCCAACACGGCAACACATTTTTTACTGTTGTCTTTCTGGTCAAAACTCCATCCAAATATTCAGCTTTTTAAAAGATCTGTTTAAAAGAGACCATGGAAGAAATTCCCTCTATTTATATGTTGGTAGATTTTTTCTTCCTTTTTTGTCTTAATCTGTAAATTAATTTAGGGATGAATGACTGCTGAATGGGCTGAATGATTACTTGATGTGTAGCTGGTAGGCAAATTATTGACGCCATAAAAAAATCCTTACTAAAATATTACATATATATGTATTATCACTTGTAGCTAAAAAACCCCCAAAATAACAACATGTAATCAATTGAAAGAGATTATCAAAAGATATTAATGATTTTGTGGTTTTTCCCCACCTGCGATCTTTTGTTTTTCATCCAATACCATTTGGTGAATGTGATGGGGAGTTGGTGGGATTTGGTTTCCTAGCAGAGTTAAAAATGGTGTCAAAATTTTAGATTTTCTTTTCCTATGTGACAAACTTGCTTTAATGGACTTTTATATCTTCACGCAGCAGGGAGAGTAAGAGATCACTTCCCTTTTGCTGAGAGTAGAAAAGACTGCTGAAATGGCTGCTTTTGATCTCAGACATGAGCAGAGTAGCTGATTTTGTGCTATTGCTTAATTTGCAGATTTTTCCAAGCCTAAGGGTTTCCACCAGCCCAGTATACTTTGACCCTGTAAAATCCATCCACAGAGCAGCCTTTCCCACCTGAATCATGCCTTTGGCCACATCTGGTGCTCTTGGTGTTTCGAAAAACAGCATTATCTGCATCTGGTATTTTTCCACACTGGAATGCTCTCTGATGCTATCAAAAGCACTAGGAAAAACCATGGTGGATTTGGCTGCTCAGTGATGGGACAAGAAGAAAGTGGATTGTCGACAAGGTTCAGTCCCTTCATTGAAGGTGGAGGCAAAGTAATTCAGGGGAAATGAAAGATATCTGGCTGCTGCAGAGCTCAGGAAATCTTTTGACCATGAGCCAAAGATGAGTTAATAGAGAATGCCCAGCAGATCCATGAATTCCAGCAGTGGCAGCCAGAGAGAAGGTGTTAGTTCGTGGTAGTGGGACAAACACCATTGCAGAGTGCTGTCAATCAGTCCCAGGGACAGTCCACTCTTGCCTTGCAACAAGAGGGAAATGCTTCTGCCCAAACCCTGCTGGTTTTAGATCTCAGGCATCTCTTGCCATCTTGCCAAACTAATTGTTAGACCTTATCAAATGTTTCAGGTCAGCTAAAGCCAAAAATGCTGCATCTGATGTAACAGCAGCACATTTTCTTTACTTGCAGAGGAAGCAAAGTTGAAAATGAGCAAAAATTATTTTTTACAGGAAGGCATGATTACGAAGATGTGACAGTAAGTCTCCTTTTTGCCTAAAACTGATGTTCTTGAAGAAATGAAGATTGTGTCCACAATTATCTCTCAAAAGGGGCTTCCTGGGCAGGATTTGAATTTTCTGTGTTACTTTGGCTGATGTTGACTGGCTGTCTTTTGCTTTTAGCAATTCTTGATATTTACCGTGTCTGTTTAGGAAAACCTCATTTCCCTGTTAAATACACATACTCAGCTGATACACTTTCACAAATCTTTACTCAGGTGTAAATTTTGATGTTTTGTTAGTTTCCTATCCTAGCAGTCTTGGTACTGTAGCTGGGCAGTTCAGTGTGAGTAAAGTTTTTATATCTGTAAGCACTTTAATTTTATTGACTTTTTAGAAGAGCTTAGGTAAACATATGATTCTTACATTCTTCGACTGACGCTTATTGTTAGGCTGATGAATAAATAACCCTGGTTGTTAGTATAGGTAAAATATAGATTAAATATTTTCAATATCATGTTAACTTGAAATGGCTGTCATTGTGGTTTGTCAGTGAAAAGTGAGGACTAACAGGTCCATAAATTTATTCCTTGAGCATATATTTGTTCTTTAGCTGCAAAATCAAATGTAATTTTTTAGTTCTCAATATCTTAATAGGGTGTACTGGGAGATGAAAATGGAAGTATATATTTTTAATTCTGGAAACTGATATCTGTATATTTTATCTATTTTTGTTTGAATCATTTTTGGTATTATGAAAATTGCTGTCTGTGTTTCTGACTGTAGCAATTCATAAAAGACAGATTAGCTTTTGTCATGTCAGACCCAAGATAATGTGCACCATTAAAATACTTTCATGCCCTACTCTTGTTTAACCTAAAGACAGTTGATTACTTGATTCAACTGAGAGAAGAGGAGAGAGTAAAGAGATTATTTTTGACCAAATGGAGCAGGCAGGGAGAACAAGAGATGCTTCCTAGAATCCCATAAAAAAATACACAGAAAATATGAAACAGGAGATAGGAAGTCACAAAATTCTGTAGGAAGAGATATTCTTACAGATTTTACCTTGTAGGAAAAATTAATTATTTACTCATAAACCCTGTGTGATAAGTTCATCTGTACAATCATTTTTTCTAATCCGGGAATGACTAAATTAGAACAATGTTAATTCGAATTATCCAAATGCCTCTCAAACACTGACATGCTTGGGGCTTTGGACATCTCTTTAGGCACCTGTGCCAGTGTAGAGAAATAAAATTATACTCATATAATAGCTGAATTGTTTGAAGAAAATGAATCAAGCAAAAGAAAAAATCTGTGACACTATGAGCATGACTCATGTGTGCCTAGTGAATGGAGCAGTGGATAGGGATTCATGTGGCTCGAATAACGTTTTGAGATTTTTGCGGTCTAACTTATAAACGCAAACATTTCTCTTTGTCCCTCTCTGTTACTGTCCCACCAATTTATCTTTTCTTGGTAACGACATCTTTTTCAAAGGAAGTTTTTTTATGTTGTCCAGTTAGGGGGAATGGTTACATTAATATCTACAGCTATTGTTGTAAACTAAATAACATCTAGTGGACTTTTTTAGCCTTTAAATCCCGATATAATTCTCCTTAAATTAGTTAATGGAATCTGGAATATCTGTATCTTGTGGAGATTTTCGGCAACATTTAAAGAGAAGCACTCTTTTAATTGTAACATAACTGATACATAATTTGGTGCAGGGTAAGTCCCTTGTTGCGGAGTGAGTTCTGCTGTGCAGAGCATTCTATCCATCACGTTGCTCTATATCCACACCTTATGGGGCATCCTAAGGAGCCAGTGGTAGCACGAAGATTCTTTTTCAGTACCTTGTCCAAAAAGAAAAGAATCCAACTGCTCTGAAATATGGAATGGAAATGATTTTATACCTTTTTCTTATGCTCTGCCAGCTGCCACGATGCAGAGGCTCCAGTGCAAAGCAGCCCTGGAATGTGGTGTTTCACACAGCTCAGCAGGGTGCTCCCAGCTTCCTACACCAAATACATCCTGCAGCAGACAAGAGTTCTAAAGGATATCCCTGTGAGGGAGTGATAAATGAATGCAGCTGAGGACTCAGGTCCAGAGACGAGCTTTATTCTGAAGGTGCACGGCAGGCTTGAAGAGATGCTGAAATTAAGACAAGCAACGTACAGCCTGGTTTTGTACAGAATGCACAATACAATGAAAAGGTGCAAGGGATGGTGTCCATCACCAGCAGTGCTCAACAAATTACCTATTTCTTCTGCTACAAATATTCTCTTACTTTGAAAGGGCTTCCAGAAGACTGGGAATGAAAAAGAAATCAAGATAATTGAAAAGTTCTCTTTGTCTCAAGTATTTTCAATGAGATCTTTCAGTGTAACTTTGCAAGGAGAGGACCATAAAATGAGCTCATTGTAGTGCTTGGCTGCACAAAAAATCCCAGATATTTGCTCTGTTTAACACCTTAGCTGGTTTTTAAGACTTAGCACACATTGAATTTGGTAAATACAAGTTCCTTGCTCCTACTCTGCCTTTTCTTGCTAGATTTGACAAGAAAATTTATGTGAGCATTCTTGTGCCTGAGTTAAGGTGAGAGGAGGCAAAGTTGTTCATGCTTGTTTGAAATAGAACAAAGGAGCTAATAGCTGAGAGGAATATCAGAAGGGAGAATCTTGGGAAGTTTTGGTGAGGATCAATTAGAATTTTGCAGTTGCTGGAACAAAACCTCCACGTGGCTGTGATGAAGAGAACCACTCTTTATAGGCATGCAAACTAGGCTGTCAATTAGCACTCAATTAACGTGGTATAAAAGCCCTGTTGTACATGCCGTAAATAAGATGAAGGCTGTTCTTTTGTATTGTAATAGGTGTAACATTCTCCTTTTCATAATGCAGTGTTCTCCTCTCACACTAGGGATAGTCATATTCTAACTGGAAAAGAGTCTAGTAATATTTTGATTAGAAAATCATCATAGTAAGTTGAGGACCATTATTTCTATACTATCTTGCATCTGTCTAAATTATAAGAAGAGTAAATTATGTTGTCCCTGTTTATTGTATTCAAATGAAATATTGCACTCGGTCAAACTTATCACGCCTATTACCTTGAGGCAACATTGTCCTTAATTGCTATCAGAGGTCCACAAAGGATTTTGAGTAATTAAAAACATTTAAATGTCTTTCTGAAAATAAGGCAAGGTGATTTCCTTCATCGATCTTAGCAGCAATGAATCTTACCCCACTGAATAAATATGTTTGTATATACATATATGTAATTTATTTTGAGATGGGAAAATGTGTTGTGTGCAGTCATTGGACCGAAATACAGAGAGCCAGTCTCTAACTCATTCATTAATAGACATCTGTTCTTTCTAATTAAAATAGTCAGGTATTCACTCCAAAACAATATTAACTTCTAAAAGACCATACTCTTGTCTATACTAATGACATAAGTCAGTATTTCATACAGAACGTTCAGGAAATAAGTAAAAATTTCAACATTTCCAGACTATCGAACTCATGCTCTCTGGTGCATTTATTGAGAGTATATAAAGTAAAAATGCAGTAGAACTGAATCCTGTGATTTTCATGGACAAAATAATAATTTTTCTTGAAGGGAAATATCTACTGCCAATTTTTGACTCAGTTCTTTAGGACACTAAAAATATAGAAGTCTCCCTCTGCTGATCCAGGTCCAACTTTGGTTGGAATCAAAGAATAAAAAAGTAAATACGGTTCGTAAAGGAAGACCAAGAAATCAAATTAATAGCATCAAATTTTTTTGTTAGATGTTTCGGAAAATTTTGGATTTATGTGAATGTAGAAGACAGAATTAGTGGTTTTGTAAAAAAATAATGGACATTTTAATTTATGGTGTGTTTCTTTGGATAGTGGACATTTTATTCGGTACAGCACTTTCCACCAATACCAAGAGATTTCTTTGGCAGGCTCTCCAGCCTTGCAGTCACTAGCACCAGCTGAGTGTTTGCTGTTAGCATTACTTCAGCAGAGTGTTCTGTGTTTTCCTAGTTGGTGAAGCAAATGGGAACATTCACAGAGATTTCAGTGGGAGCTGGATAACGTCCTTGCCCATCCTCATGCATTATCTTTTCCAACTCCTGCTGAACACTATCTCTTTTAAAGGAACCACCACAAGGGTGTGATGTCACTCGGGCATCATGTGTTTGCTTTTATCACCCTCCTCAGTGTGAACAAGGTAGGTAATTTTGTAGCAGAGTGCATAGTTAAAGGTTTTTTAAGCAATATTTAACTTAGTCTCTTAAAGTAAATAGGCAATGCAACGAAATAGGATTGTAGGGCTCAATAGAAAGGTCTTTGCATATCCTTCTAAAGAAATTCAGGCACAGCTCCTGGCACAGCAGCAACTCTGTGCTTTCTAGATGTTTAATTTCGGCTTTGACAATATGTTTGAAAAGATAGAGATTTTCTAGAGGTCATCTAAAATTTATTAATTGACTTTCAGTCATTTCCATCTCTGTGAGACCAAGGTGTGCTTATGCAAAGTGCGTATAAAGTCAGGCTAAAAGTACTGACAGAGAAACAAACCAGAAATCTCCAGAAAGTGACAGAATGAGAAAAATTGAGTTGCTTTCCATAGGTATTTGTTTCTCTCCCCTGACTAAACGAGGACTGAAGGAGAACTGTACTTTATTCTGGGCATTCTGGAAGACGCAAAAAAAATGGCACAACTAAAGTGTGTTTAGTTCTTTTGGGCTGAAATACTGGAACAACTCCTCCTGACCTCGTGCCTCAGGGATCACAGGACACCCACAGAAGACCTTTGCCTGAAAGCCTTACGTGAAGTCCAGGCGCCTAAAAAACTATCCCACATCCTTCTCAACCAAAGTTTATTTGTGAGATTTTTTTGTTGCTGCTCTTTTGCATGCATTCCTCTCGGAGCAGAACTAATGGAAAAGCACTAAATTATATTGGCTTTCTTTCCTAACTGAGTATTACTTTCAAGTACTGAACTTTGCAAAATATTGGTTATCCTTCTGTGAGGACAATCCATGCCTTAAAAATAACCCCAAAAACTTAAACCACAAAATCTACTAAAAATTACTTCTTTTAAAATTAGTGCAACTTGAATTGGAGTAAATTTTAAGAATATATCCAATTTTTCATGTGAAATGTGCAGGTTTTGCATTTGTGACCTTTGATGTTTCAGTCATTCCAGATTCCTATGGTTCACTACTTTTTAAAATTTTTTTTACATGAGAATTCGAGGGATTAATTAAAAGAAACTATCACTCTCTTGAGTCCTTTCTTTTTTGTTTTAGTTTGTTTTCTTTTCTGCCATCTGCACTTCCAGAAATTTTCTGGGGCAAGGCTATTTGTGTTGGAAGTGTTATTAATTTTCGTTTTATATCATAAAATTTCCATGCATTTTAGAGGATAGAGTTCATGGCTGTGACTACAAGTATGGTTCATGAGATCTCCCAGCCAACCATTAAACAAGCCATTTAAAAGTTAGTGTTCTCCATCTTCATTTCCATATGTTAAATCAATAAGAGTGATGTGTTTACTCTGGTGGAATGGAAATGTTCCCATAAATTCCGAAGGCACTGATGTAGATCTGTGGAAATGTCAAAGGTTCAGTGCACCTTTCACTGCACAGGGTAGATTTCAATAGGGCCTGGATAGGTGACCTAAATAAAGATGTCTGGCGTCAGATCTGCTCTTGGTCAAGGCTTCAGGAAACACTGACCTCTTTATAAGTTGCAAGATCAGGAAAATCTTGCCTTTTCTGAGGAGCTGCAGTGTAACCATTATTTTAGATCAGGAGAGGGAATAATAAAGGATGACACTTGCTGCTTTGTATTTCCATAGTACACCACGATGAGCACTGGAAAAGAGCTTTTATTTAAAGCAAATCTTTTTATAAAAATTTCTACCAAAAACTCGTCAGTTCTGAGCTAAGTTAGTAGCATATTTACCACAAGGGTTTTCTCTCAGTCTTTCATAAACAATGTGTCTCTTAAAATTGTGGGACCGTTTTATAAACCTTTTGGAAATACAGAAAGGCCTACATGTTGGTTGATTTTTATGCACAATATTTAGAACACTCAAGAGCTTTTAGTTTGAGAAGAGAGGGAAGAAAATTCTTCGGGGGAATTCTTTTTTTTTCAGTTTTCAATTCCTGTGTTAGAGCTACAACAAGCTGTTGCATATGACTTTGAAAAACTGTACCAGTGTAAGCATATTGCTCATCAAAAGCAAAAATTGAAGAAAATACATTCTTGTTCCATAAAGTTCAGACTACCCTTCTTTCCTGAAAGTTCTAAAATTGTTATATAGCCTATGTATTTTGCAATTGTCACCCCAAAAATGAGATACGGGATGTCAGCCTCCATTCATTAATTCAATAAATATCAAGACTTTTTTCAAATGTTTTCCTTACATTTTGTTGGCAGAAAAACACTAAGTTTTATTGGTTCTCAGAACAGGAGAATTCTTGCTGGAGGGCAAGACTGAACTTGCTTTAATTAGTAGGCATTTTGCAGTTTGTCAGAAATTGCAGCAAAATCAATCTACATGGTTAAATAAATGATATTTCAGAGCAATATCACATTAGTTATATTGTGCTCCAAAGGACTTTTTACTAAAGTAGTGCACATTTAATTTGAATGAGTTTTCAATGATTTTTCTATGTTATTAAAAATGAAAATAAAACAATAATGTTAGCTCAATTTAAATAGTATTTATCTAGATTGAAAATTCAGATGTCAAGGCAATTGCAGGATAATATATTTAATTAGGAGGGGAGAGCATCTTAACTGTTCCTCTTGGTAAAATAATCACAGAGATAAAATGATTTGTTAGTTTATAGTGAACATCAGACTCCTTAGGGCCACTTCTGTCCACAAGGAGTGATTTAAGTCTTGCTTGAGGCTTGTGCTATTTTCCATTCCATCTCCATCCATGGAGATTGCTGAGTTAAATGTGGCCTCTCTTATCCCTGCTCACACCTAGCCTTTGCAGGGAGCTGGCTCTAAATCCAGGCAAGGTCTTCACTCTGCCCTGCTGGGACACCAGGGCCCATGGAGATTTTGGTCATTTCCTTATTGATTTCCCAGCTGTCATTTTCCTTTAGTATCTTTAAAAATAATCTTTCTCTCCTCTCCCTTCTGGTTTCTAAAACTGGATAAATCGTTTGTCATTTTCTCACTTACAGCAGAATATGTTAATTTCTTAATGATCAAGAAATTTTAGTTTTATAAAACCCATCTATCAGAGAAACACAGCAATTTTCAGATTCCTTTTAATTGTCAATTTTTTCTGTTAAACCTGTCGATGCTTGCAAATATCACACCACACTGATGTCTAGTTTCCATAGCAAATCTAAGTAAGGGAAGAAAAAGTTATATAAGGAAGGAATTGTCTTTTATTTGCTGATGAAAAACAGATTTTACTCTCAGAATAAACAATCTTTACTTCTGTTCAACTGTATAAAACAAAAGTGTTTAAGAACTGTAAGCAGGCCTGTATAAGACCTGCCTCTCTACTTGGCATCGCTAATATTACAGGAAACTTTGGGACCAACTAAGGTAGCAGTTTTCCTGTCAAGCTATCAAAACATATTTCAGAGGAGTGAGGGAGGGGGAGTGGGAGTAAACTCCACCTCAATAATGGCCATGATGGATGAAAAGGCCAGCAACTAACTTAAGGTCAGAATCAGCTCTCAAGACACCACTTTAAGCTACTGTGTAAATTCTTGCTGTATCTCACTTTTTGTCATGGTTCCACTCTGTGATTATGTGGAAACATCAGTTTTCTTTAAGGATCCTATCCCAAAGACTTGGAAAAAACCCTAATCATGAGAGGGTCAACCAAATAAATAAAAGTATCCTCCTTGATACTGTTTGTTGAAAATGTGATATCTCATATTTTTTGGACGTTTATTATTGGTGTTTACAGCATCACATAGTAATCTTCTTACTGTAGCTACTGTTCCCCAGCAGAGCAACAGAATTAGTTCATTCCTTTTTTTTTTCCCCCGCTTTATATTTTTCCCCACCCAAGCAGAAAGAAAATAGTCAGGGAAAAGATAAAATAATTTCAATCTCATTTAAGAATATTTACATTATTTTAGAAGTAGACCAAGTTGTGCTAATTGCCAAGGAAAAGCAATTTACCAATTAATCTGGAAATGATCCGTTCCTGGGAAGGAACAGTCATTTTTATAAATTCAGGTCGGCACAAAACAAAGTAGGAATGCATTTTATATCAACATGCTAGAACATATTTACTCAAGTTGGACAGAATTGCCATGCAGGAGAAGATACCAGGGTGTCCTTGAAATATCTGGAACCACCTAAACTGCATTTTACAGAGGGCAACTGTTAAACCTGGGGATTTGAAACAGAGAAACAAATTCTTCTCAGTGACCACTGTGTAAATTTGAACAGCTCTGTAGATACTATTGGAGTTAGTATGAGTGTAAATTGTTATTTATAGGGGATCCAGTGTGGGTAAATGAAGGTGGTATAGAAGATTAACTTATCCCCCAATGAGCTGCAGCTGGACCAACTACCAAAGATTAGAAGCAGGCCTGATCTTAACAGGCCACACACCTGTAGCCAATAAGAACAGCTGGTATAAAAGAGTGGATTGATGGGCTCAGGAGTCAGATGGCTGCTGCCAGGACCAGGAACAATCAGTGCTTAGAGGAGATTATATGAAGCCTTGGTGAGATGAAATCCTTGCACTATAATGGTGTTAGAACTTGTGCTAGCTAAGAGAGCAGTTATTGCTGCAAACATACCTTGTCCAAAAATCTTTTTGAAAGCGTAGAGTCATACCTTCCACTGGAAATAGCAGGCATCATTGTTCCTGCAAGAGATTTCTGTAAGTGATTTTTTACAGGGTTTGAGAAGAAAGGAGAATGAATTGAGGTAATTTCCCTGCACTATTCAGATATCCTTCCCTGGTGTGTTTCAGATAGATAGTCTGTATATACTTTTAAAATACATCTGGAGCTAAGAAACACCATGTTTCTTTACTATTTTATGGTTTGCAGACCATTGAGTTGGCCTCTAGGGTAATGTGTTTTTCTGCATCCTTGAAGAGATCCCTGGAAGATTATACACTTGCATGAATATTATCTGTGGTACCATTTCTCTTAAAATGGCTTTAGCTGCCAGAGGGTAGAGGACAGTAAAGGAAATTTTGCTAACTAGGTGCCAAGCTGGCATCAGAGCCTGGAGTAACACAGGACCTGGAGTGCATTTACCTTTTGTCCTCTCTTCAGCACTTAGGCAATTTTGACCGTTAGATACTGGAGTTGTGCCTTTCTCACTATATATACATACCTGTTACAATGAGGGCTCATTTCAGCTGAGTTCTCTGGGTGTTAATAACATTCAGATCTATAACCAGTGCAAACCTGAATTTCCAAAAAAAAATGTTCACAGTCCTGCAGTAAAGGTTTTGCTTCCGTTTATGCCAGAAGGTTCATTGATCCTAAAATTCCACAAATATCACTCATTAAGAATTCCCTATTTGGACCAAATATAACATTTTCCCTTCCCATAAGGTGGTGTTGTAAAGAATCCAATCAGCCCTGACTGACATGGTGCTGCTGACTTACAATAATTCAGCTATCCCTTGAAAGAATATTTATTTACACTTTCACTTACTGTGAGAATTATGCTCTCCAGAAGTTTTTAATAAGACATTGTGTACTTCCTTTAGAGGGAGATTCACCATATCTGGTATTAAAGTATACAGATGCACACCTATAAATAAAAAAACCCATATTCTCGTGATCCTGATGCACTGAACTTTGAGCTATTCCTTTGCAATGGTGTAGAATATATGAAAGGAATTGTGGAAATACACCTGAAAAGCAAATGTGCTGTCACCAGACACCTTGTACACAAATAGCTTTCTTACAGGAAGCAGGAGATGCTAATAAATATATATATCTATATACACAGATTCACATATGTAAATGCATACTGTTCTAAGGAAAAATGCGGATGTCCATTATGATAATATAAGCAAGTCCAGAAACAACTACAAGATTTTATTTTGCTGTAAATATAAGTCAAAGGTGCCATGAGGAAAGACTTTTGCAAGGCATATGAAATAAAATGGAAATATGAATTTGCAGCAGAGCACAGTGGTGTATGATGACGGCCATAGGAGTGAGTGATGGGGAAATGGAGAGCAAAGAGACGTGAATAGTCTTTTTTGAGGGCTGACGCGCTCAGGAAAGCTTTTCATTTCCCTAATGATTGCTATTGCTGTCTGGCAGGTGTTGAAGATATCCTATGCCACTTGAGAACCTGCTCCAGAGGGAGGACATTAAGTCCGAGGTGTCACTGATGAAAAGCCAACCATGTTTTTGATTGAATTTTTCAAATAATTTTTTTATACCTAGACTTTATTTTTCCTATTTTTTTGGGTTCTGTATTTTCTTTTAATCAAGATGCTTTTTAGATCGTTCAGATAAGTTGTTTTTTTAAAAAAACCTACTTTTTTGCTTTGACTGAAATAAATAATACAAAGCAGCAGTTCAACAACAGTGATTAGGTCTTTGTTTTTCAGGTAATGGATGCCAGCATTTAGCATAATTAAGTTTGATTTAAATAGCCTTTACGTGTAGATTAATTTATATACGGTGGCTTTTACCCCAGGTCTAACAAGAGGATGCCTACTAGGAAAGAAACACTTATGGAAGCAAAAGGCACTGGTGATAAGCCCTTTGCTGTTTTCTGGCAAAAGTTGAGATAATAATTTTCAGGCTACATGCCACCTTATGAAAATTGGAACGATAATTAAAAAAAAAAAACCAGTAACTGGACCAGACATCTTTCTGCATAATAGCTTTAATCCTAAGGTTTATTGCCTGAAAATGCAAAAGAGAAGACATCATCATCAATAAACTGATGAGAAATGTCGAATTTAGATCGGTTTTAATTATGCAAAGATTGCCTAGAAATATCTGCCTGCCCCTTTCTTGAAGCACGAGACGCTCAAGTGGTTTGGTTTTCTCTTTCACGAAGGATTGATGAAGTTCCTTAGTAGCAGAGCAGGTCATTCTCACAGGTCTGTGTGGAACCCGCCACACCTGGCAGAGGGACCAGGGTGACACCCACCAGGACTCCTCAGGCAGGGACGTGGGCATGCACTGGGAACCACCCTTTGGTTTCTGGGCTGGCCATTACAGCAACCAGAAAAACTGCACTGCTGCTGGGCACAAATCTCCTGTTTACCTCCCAGAACCTGCTAGAATGAGTGGAAGGGTGTGTGGTGGCTGCTCCTGCTGCTTTCCTTCCCTACCATTTTTTATATTGTTAGAGCACCCAAGAATTTCTTCACAAAGAGAGACACTTCTGCTAAGTTCTTTCTAAACCCAGAGTTTATCTCTGCTCATCTGAATTCACGATCAAGGTTTGTGCGCCCCTGCACCATTGCATTGGGCACAATGGGTTTGTAATTATGATTCTTTCACTGGATCGATCCCTCCCTTCAAAGCTAATTTTTTTTACAGAATTTTTTCAAAAATTTTTCTTCCTTTTTGGTAGATTATATGAACATCACCATCCATCATCATTAGCATTTCTGTCTTCAATGGAATTTAAACATGATCTACAAAATTCCTCTGCTCTTGGGACAGGCGCAGATATTGTTCCCAAAGGATAATTTTCACTTCCATCTGTTCCTTCACCTTCCTGATTTTTTTTCCATTTTCCCACAAATGTGGCTTTGCCAATGGCTTATCACACACATTGACATTGATGGCAGCCTTCCCAATTTCCTTAAGTAGCTTTTGCCCTGGATCCCAAAGCAAGGCAATGAAGTATCTTGAGAGGAATGGTAAAGGTGAAATCTGTAATTTTGGACAGAAATTCTATGCAACCTGCTTAACATTGTGAGTTCTGCAATACAAAAGGAAAAATAAACGTCTTTCTCATTCTAAGCCCTGTGTATGCATAGGCTTGTGTTAAATTAATTCTATTCAGCATTCCTGTTTCTGCAGTATAAGTTCAAAATGAACTCTGAAACTAATTTAATTAACTCTGTTTCAGAACAGGAACCATATTAATGGGGTGAATGTTGATCCTGAGTTACATTTTACCTTTGCATTTTCTGTCCCACTGCCTCATTTTTCTCTAGAATAAACATTTCTGCTTCAAAACTCTTTCAGAGAACGTTCTTCATCAGCAGCTAGGCTCAGTGTCTATGTTACACTGAGATCTGGAGCACTCACATTGGCTCCAGCTCATACTTACATGGGAGCTCTTGGTTGTCACTCTAGGAAATTCTTAATGATGAAAACTCCTTTTAATACAACGTCTACTATTATTAGATAGCCTGAGGCATAGTCTAGGAAGTGAGTGTCTTAGATATAGCTTTGAAATTCAGGAGAATTCCATGCAGGAATTTAGAGAAATACATGGAAATCAGTCTTCTCTTACGATTTTTCAAGCAGTAGCTGAAAACAAATTAATATATGGATGTCCTTATTCTGAGTTCCTCTTGCAGAAACTTCTAAATTTTTCTGCCTCAAACTTGGAATAAGCTGCCCTTTAGAGCTGTAATTTTTAAACACTGATCTATTTTATTTTAATGATTTATTTTAAGTTTAGTGAGAAGTACCTAATTTCTTTGGCTTCTGTGAGTACACCCAAAAATGTTCTAGGAAAGTAAATTTTTACCTGCCTGTGTTGGTAAAAAAAAAAAGGAAATCTCTTATTATTTAGCAGAAAGACTCAACAGGTATGTTTCACAATGCTTCATTTGTTTTAGTGTTTCGGGGTGCCACTTTGCAGAATTCTATTAAAAAGTCAGATAACAGTGAATAAATTTTCTTGACTTGGAGCTCCAGTGTCAGGAAAAGGAAACAGATTTTTAGATTTTTTTTATTGTTCAGCAAGGGAAACACTAATGGACTCCAGTTGTGATGGGTGGTCCTCTAAATGAGTGAGGCATCAGAAAGATTGGAGAAGAAAGACATATTTACCCCAAATGCAATGAGAGAGTCTGGGTCAAATGTGGGGATTTTCTCTTTCTCAGGAAATTGTGCATTCAGAAGCTCCTGTGAGTTAGCTGTGCCTCATCTCAATGCCGAGAGAACGGGGCAGGTGGGGAGGAGACCTTTCTGCTGCCCTGCAAGGACAGTGCAAGCTTGTTAAGTGTGATGTCTATGCAAGGCAGGAAGATAGTTAATTTGTGGCATAAAGAACAAATACTCCCCAGCTTTCGTCTAAAAAGATTAACCTGACTCTGCCTGTACTCCGTGTTTTTACTTAGAAATAGAAGTGACAGCTCTGCAGTGATTTGTCATGCAGATTTTTTGACTGAATTTTAGCAAGAAGAGAAAATGTATGAGGGGTTCATAGTCTCTGTCTCGTAGGTAATGTTAGCGATAAAGGTATATTAAAGTTGGTTACTCTGATGTTTGTAAAATGAAAATGTTTAAAAACCACGGCACATAATTTTAAAGAACTATTTTGGAATCGTTTATAGAAGGAACAATTTTCCTCAGATTTTGAGAAATGGTCCTTTAGGGAGACAAAAGAAATAGAAGAAAAAAGGATTAAATTTTGCTTACAAACTATTTTTAGTGAAGTAATTTCTGATAATCAAGGAAAGTAATTAAATCTCGAACTCAAGTCTCATAAATCAGAAAATCTGAGACTCCTATTATTCATGGTGATGCTTCCCGCAGCAGAGCCGTTGTTTAAGTCCCTAAACAGATACAGGACTGGTAAAGCATCATAAACTTTGTTAGAAAGCATCATAGAAAATCCCATTCCTGTCCTGAAAAAAAAGAGTCTCATCATACTCGGGGGTGACTCATGCTAACAATGACAGTGGTGCTGGGAACATTTGGGAAGTGAAAACTGGGGGAAATGAACTGAATTTGATGGTCTTACATTTGCAATACAACTAAATCTTATCTGGAGAACATCATCATCATCTCCTGGCAGGGAAGGGTGTGGATATTCTTCTGATTTTCCCTTTTCTTTCCTGCAGTCTACAGGTTGAAAACCTACAAAAAACATCAGACTTATATCAGCAAGGGTGTTTTGTCAACACACTGGACTCTGATGGCAAATTCCATGTATTAGAGGCCATGTTGATTTTTAGGTCTATACCCAAACAAAGCAAAAAAATTTTCAGATTTTAAACTAGTTTCCCTCTAAGATCCTGCAGAATGTGGCATAATTTGTTCTTGACTTCACTACAAAGTTATTTGGGTATTTAGAGGAAATAAGTGTCCTATGAAATTTATTAATTTCACTTCACAAAAATCATCTGATTTTGGGCAGTGGTCAGAAGACAGAGGTGCACCCCTTTTTATGGTGAATGTGTGAACATAGAGGAAATGGGGATGGAGGGAAATAAGCAGCAGTTGGTTTCTTCTACATATTGGCAAATGGCGCTTTAATTAAGAAATATTCTAAAATGTAAGGGTTTTATTTTTATGAATAACTTTTTAAAAAAATGCTTCTAGGAGGTCATGGCACCTTATTCTTGTTTCCCTGCCCTTTGGGAAGAGTGAGGAATAATAAGCAGGACCATTCCTGGAATTTGTCCTAGCTAGCCCAGAACCATTATTACAGAGCAATTTAAAACAAAGTGGCAATGCACAGAGTCTGATTATATCTTGTTAAATTAGCTGGTACTTAAAGCAGTGCAGCCATGGCAACCAGGAATGGAGTGGACACAAGGCCCCTGAACTTGGGCAGGGTTTGTGGTCTGCATTGACTCTGGTGCTCCCATAACAACACTTCCATCTGCAGCAAACACAGGATTTAAAGGGATCAGTAGCAAGCTTCCAGAAATTATAACTTTGAATTTAATAATAATTGCACACTCTTAAAGACAGCTGGTGTCCAGCAGCCAGGAATTGGAGTCAGAGAGTTCTAGTTGGCTGCAGAAGCCAGAAGATGTTTTTTGTGACAAAGAAAGGGAACTGAGCTGGTATAGGTGTGCATGGAAGTGGTTTTGTCCAGACTACACACATTGTGTTTTTCATGATGAATACTTGTTTTTGCTTGATGAAAAACACTGCTCAGAGTCGTTGTTCTCCTTGAATAAATTGTATTGAATATACTGACTTGGCAGAACAATTCTGTTATGAGGTAAATATACCAGAAACCCTCAGGCTACAGTTCTACACTTGTAAACACAGGTGTTCATATATAGTTTGAAGAATGAAGAGTTAAAATACATTTTAAGGAAATAATAATGTTTGATTTTTAAAAATAATCCCAAGGCGTAATCGTTCCCAGTAACGAAACACCCTTGTTTCCTGTACAGACCTAGAATTAGGAACTCTGAAAAATATGTTTATTTAAATTTTAGAAGATTACTCCCTTCAAATATATAGATTTTTAAAAAATTGATTAATGTATAGAATCTCTTTTCACTTCAAGCATATCACTGGTGATATTCCTAGGATCTTCAGTACAGGAGAAACAGTTTACTTTCAACATGCTCTCAAAATAAGTAACTGTCAATTAAAAAGAGACTTTTTTTTTTTGCAAGTGATTCACTTGCAATATTTTCACACTTAGTTTTCAGCATAATTACATGGAATTATCGAGCTGTGAATATTTTATGGCTGGAGATAGCACAAGTTAGCCAAACTAATTAATCGAAGCAGTAGGGTTAATATAATTATTTAAAATAGAAACTGTTACCACAGCAGGGAGATGTATGTTGTAATCCGTATAAAAACAAGCAGGGAGATATTTAAATTGCACTCTGAGTTTACAGGACTGTCCAAGGAACTTTTAAAGATGGGAAGTATGAAACAAGAAATTTCCCTATTGACTTTGGAGTATTGATTTCATTTTTAATGGAGTCTATTATTTGGTGAAATTCTGAAATGTTCAGTGTTCCAACAGAAAAAGAATTCTGCCCTGAACAAGGCAATGAGCTGAGATATGGTTGTGGGGATAGTTTTTTTACCAAAGACTTTACTGCTATTACAATAAAATATATTAATCTATGAAACAGCACCAGAAGAAATAAAAATGAAACTAGAGTTTTATGTAAACTTACAAGGCATGGACTTTTACCAGATTATTTGTTTCCAGCCTGCATTGAGATGAAATATGCAGGTAGCATTTGATGTTCAAATTTTAGAGCTTTCATTCAATACAAGATCGGATATTTATTTTTATAACTCTTTGTAATCTCTCTCTGTTTGGTGCCTTTCCAGATTTAATCAAATAAGCCACAAGACAGATGCACAAAATCCATTTTATTTTGTCATGTCTTTGCTGCCAACAATTGCAAGATAATTGTTACAAACAAAAATAAGTTTAGGGTTTTTCCAAATGAGATTGCAACCCAGTCTTGTGATTGATATTAGGGTAAGCCTATATCTGTGGCAATTATCCTACTATTTTTTCCTCTTTTCCTGTAATATTTTCATGTTCTTTTTTGATGTGGTTCTGCTCAAGTCAATTCAATTTCTCAGCAGAAAAATGCATGAAGCACTACTGATTTTCTTTGGATCTACTGAAACATAACATGGAAAAGTCAATTTTCAAGTCACATTTTTCAATCAGAAACACAAGAGAAGAAGAGTAAGTTAATTTTAAAACATCTTTGTTTACAGAAATGCAATAGAATATACATTAAAAAAATGAAGTGCCACGTGGCTTTTGCTTTTTTTGTTTGCCAAGCATGTACAAGAAGGGTGTGTTGTGTCTCTGGCTAGAGATTGAAATACTAATTGAGAAAACATAAAGCTTAAAGAGGCAGATACAGGGAACCCAATGGGGCTATCCTTGTCTTCTCTTCTACATGGTGGGGTATGTTCTTCATGACTCTCTCTGAATTCATCCTCTCAATGATACGCTCTTTTTGTGCTGTTTCCTGGAAAAATTACCTTTACGCTGACTAAAACCATGAGAAGATGTGAGACAAGATGTTGGTTGTGTGGATAGGCTAAGCATCTTCCTTCAGGCACTCTAATTTATACTCTGACCACACCTACAAAGACTTTTTCCCTTGCTAGAACTTGCTTCTCCACTCACTGAGAAATGGAGCATAGATGAAAATAAGCAGCAGCTTCTCAAAAGGGCTTTGCTCTGCCTCTAAGGGGTGCAGGTTACTTTCTAACCCAGGTCATTTATGGATGTCCATGCGCAATATGTGCCACTCTTGAGCTGCAGGAGAGGAAATTCAGGAGTTTTCTTTTTCTTGGCTGTGCACTGCCATCCTGCTCATCTGCAGAGAAACACGTTCTGAAGATTCACAATAATTTTTTATTTCTTTCTGGAATTTTGGGCCATTATCTTGGGAAGGAATAACGTATTTCTTTTTCATTTATCTTTCTTTTTTTTTTTTTTTTTTTTTTTTTTTTTTTTTTTTTTTT